>CANTAL010000260.1:0-331827 GCA_947650365.1 Chamaelirium japonicum
TGGAGAGAAGACATATGCAAGTCTGCCAAATCCCTATAAACCATGTCTCTTTTTGTGATTGCTTGTTGTTTTGCTTGCATCGATCATGCTTGTTTTTGGATTTGATGCAGGCGGCAATCCTATTAGGGTAGTGTTAAGTTTCAAGGGGCGATCTTGCTCTTAAATCGTTCTTCAAAGTTGGACCTGTGATGTTGAGTAGCAACTGGTGATATGGTTTAGGTGTTTCCATTGTGCTAGTCCGTTACTTGATTACCCAACAAATTAACTCTACTAATTTCTGGAGAGTATTTTTGTTACCCGATCGGTATGCTACACTTGCTTATGACCAGGGGCGGAGCCACATAAGGCCCAGGGGGGGCAGCTACCCCCCCTGGATTTGGGGTTTCCTCTTTATGCAGTACAAAGCACTATGGTGTTGTGCGGTGTTCAGTTGTGCATTGTTCACCTTGCCCCCTCTCACTCACAAAAAGATGGACTCCTCTACAGTTCTTCAGAAACAACGAGCATTAAATGTAGAAAAAAACAAAACAGCAAACATTTGAGAAACTATCCAGTGGAAGGGGTGTATATGATGACAAGGTGAACAATGGGCTCAAAGTCCAACCGATGTATCACATAAGTGGGAACCACCCGTGAATCGCACTGTCCGGAAATTTTTCAGCACAATTGTTGTAGCATACAACTATGATGCCCACTGCTCCAAGAGCCTATCAACACGCTTCCAGAACTGAGGGCCACTACCCCTATGTGTTGGGGCCCACTACTTCATGTCTCTTGAATCACAGTGGGCTCATGGCTGTGGCTGTATGGTACAACAGTTGTGCTGAAATTTTTTCCTTCCATTTGATAAAGTCTTCCCATCAATGAGAAAATATTTCAATGGGGAGGCCCTATTAAGGACGTCGTGCCCCAATCCTAGGATTAGTTTATTATCGTGCCCCACTCCGATCCAACGGTACTAGCTTGGCAGCCCTAATAGACATGGTAGCATTGAAGTATTCCTCCCATCCATGGTCATGAGTTACACTTGTCTCCCCAATTTGAGATGTAATCCCATCAGAAATGTCGGAGAGACTACAAAACGATTCAACTATAGTATCGTAACTTTCATTTGAAAATGTAAGCCTTTGGTACCGCTCGATCATTTTATATTGTATTTTGGTGTAACAGACACATATGATGAGGGGATAAAAAAGAACCCTAAAATATTTCTTAATCTTCCATTGCCATTGACACAACTACTCAAGAATTGAAATTAAAATCTTTCATTGGTGAAAAAGGCACATATGCTAGGTATAATATTTTAATAATTTACTTGAGAATTAACTTTATTTCACACTCTGCCCCCCCTACAGTAAATTCCTAGCTCCGCCCCTGCTTATGACCCAATCGGGTTGTGCTACGTCAACCATTAAAAAGGCTTAACGGGTCAATAAAGAATAGCTTACGTCTGGCCGCAGGTGTTTTGATGGTGGACGTGGCACAATCCGATTGGGCCGTAAACAAGTCCATCAAACCGATCCAGTAGGAAAAATACTCTCTTTTTTCTGGGGCTCTCTTCAGTCCAAAGCAAACCAGAGATAAGGAGAACCTTTCATTACCCTTTTTTTTTTTATTTTAGGGGAAATTTTAGTGACCCCCAACATGTTAGAATTTTTGGTGAGGCTTCACTTACATATATGGGTGAAATGAAAAGCATCACAAAAGTATGATTCATCGAGTGGAGGCAGGCAATCCAATGGATGCGTCGAGCTTGATGATCGGTGGGTCCTTTTCATATGTGATGGTGTGGGTCTCTCTCTCTCTCTCTCTCTCTCTCTCTCTCTCTCTCTCTCTCCTTTGTAGGGCCCTCCCACCTCTTTAAGTACGGGGTCCTTCCACACCCCCCACTCCAATTCAATGCCTTGATCCTCATCTCCACACAGGAGGTCCTCATACATCGAGCAAAGCTGCAACAGATCGAGAAAGGGCGCTCATGGTGGGTTCCCCTCCTCTCCCTTCGGATCTCCACTACCTTTTGTTTTCCACCCTCCCTTTGGATGCTCTCATGATGGGTAGCTTGGTTCTGTGTAGCTTGTTCTTCAATGGGTTCGAACCAGCTGTTAATCCTTTATTTGTTCTTCCATGGCAGGAGGAGGGGCCTGTGTCAGAGAGATGGGCGGGGTACGTGGATTGGAGGGGCAGGCCTGCCTTGAGAGGCAGACATGGAGGCATGCTTGCTGCCTCCTTTGTGCTGGGTACTCTTCTGATCACCCCCCCACCACTTGGAATTATTAAGAGAGGGAGGGAAAAAATGATGAAGGATCATCAAGTTAATTTTTTCTCCAAATGTTGTGCTTTCCTTGATGTTGATCTTGAAATTTCTATCTGTAGTCGGCCCAAAACTAATCTATGTGGTGCCTTCAATCCTTGACCTAGCTAGCTAGCTCTACCACAGCCATTGAAGAAACTACTAAGTTATGGATTCATGCCCCTAAAACAACCCACTCCTCTCTCTCTCTCTCTCTCTCTCCCTCTCCCCCACAATGTCAAATCTCCGGACCGTTGACTTCAAGCCATTGACTTTTCGTATAGGTAGTAGGTACCAAAGAGGCAGAACCCATGTCCCCTCCACAGTTAGATTTGAGATTGATTTAAGGATAAATTACACTTTAACCCCTGAAGTTTAGCCCGAAATCACGTAGCTTCTCTAAAGTTTTTTTTTTCCAAATCGATCTCTATAGTTCAAATGCTAGCACAATGCCACCTTTGTCTAATACTAAATTTTCTTTTTTGTTTTGTTTTTTTTTGAGAAATCCTCTTAGTTGGGGGGGGGGTCTTAATTCCTATTAGTCTATTAAAAAAATAATAACGTACAAATTGTGCCACCCACCAAACACCCAAAAGAAAACTCCGACCAACACCGCCAAGATCGAACTTCCCAGAAGCTCTAACCAGAAGAATAAAAGACTCCTGGGTTTCTCTGCCATATATACTAGAAAAGTCGATAGACAAAACTATCTAATCAAAACTGAATTGAAGGGGATAAATTATGGTTTATTTATTAATGGGGTTTATGTGATTTTTGGGCTAAACTTCATAGGATAAAGTATAGTTTACTCTTGATTTAATCATATTTTCATGCATATAAGTGAGCATTTACCTACTCTTTCTTTTGGAGTAATGCTGTTTAACTAATTAACGTCATAGCCAGTCCCATCACCAACCTGCATAGATGGGTATCTCTTTGATTAGCAAAACTATTGACCATGGGATGAACTCTACAGGGATGTCACCATCACCGATCCACTTCTAGATGCTCTAGTGTTTCTGAAAATGCACACCGACCGACTCGAACCCACAACCACCTCACGCAAGCATCAGTTGCTTTGCCAACTCCCCTACCCCCTCGTGGGTTAAACGACAATTTTCTTTAACAGAGACACACACACAGAGAGAGAGAGAGAGAGAGAGAGAGAGAGAGAGAGAGAGAGAGAGAGAGAGAGAGAGAGCAGAGAGAGAGAGAGAGAGAGAGAGAGAGAGAGAGAGAGAGAGAGAGAGAGAGAGAGAGAGAGAGAGAGAGAGAGAGAGAGAGAGAGAGAGAGAGAGAGAGAGAGAGAGAGATGAATGAATGGTCAAAACTAATTGTGGGGGTGTTGATGTGAACTGCATGCAGCTGTGGAGGTGATGGAGAATCTGGCGTATCTGGCCAACCGCGAGCAACTTGGTGACCTACTTGACGGGGTTCATGCACTTCTCACCCTCCCGATCCGCCAACGCCGTCACCAACTTCATGGGCACCGCCTTCCTATTGGCCCTGCTCGGGGGATTCTTGGCTGACGCCTTCTTCACGGCTTATCGCATCTACTTCACAAGTGCCCTCGTTCAATTCTTGGTAAGTTTCCCCCCCCCCCCATAAATACCTAAATTAGGCAGGTAGCCATTAAAATCAAGGGAATTTTGCCTTAAAGCCCCTGGAAACTAGGCTATAATGTATATTAATCCATATTTATGCATAGTTTATCTTCACCCATCGTTGCTAGATGGACTTTAGCCATGTTGTCTTTAACCCGAGATTTCAGATGACCATTTTACCCTTAAAATCAGAGTTGACCTAGCATCATTTGCTCTCAATTTGTCCTTAATTAGGGTTTTTTGTTTGATTCTTCGAACCTAAAAAGTGTAAAATCATTCCATTAAAATCGTCGTATGTACTGAACTACCAGTCAAACCATATACATATTTGGAATATTCTTCCTAAATAGGGTTAGCCTAAGGGGTTTTATTTGCACAAGTAACCTAGTTTTTAGGGATTGACAAATAAATATGAAATTTTAAGGGTTAATATTCAATTAGCTTAGTTTCCATGTGGCTATATGTAAAAATTCGATCTTATAATTAATTTCTAGATCATATTTTAACGTGAAATGCTATTCAGTCCAAAGGTTTTCCTGATTCTGCTCAATCTGGTTGATGTGGCCTCGTGCGAGTGATGCAGCACAATATTCAAATGTTATTAATAAGATTCAACCATCACTCGCACACGGCCATGTCAACTGGGCTTAGCAGAATCGGAAAAACCTTTGAGCTGAATAGCATTTCTCTATTTAGTCCAACACATTATGGATAGAAAGGGATAATACTTGGCTGCCACACCTAGGGAAGCAGCCATGAGCACCGGCCAAGTGATGTGGCAGTCTATGATTGGTGAAGGCATGTGGGGGCAGGTCATTGAGAACATAAATGCAGTGGTGACCCCACATGAGTTGGCCATTCATATGCTGCCATGTCAGGTGGGGCAGGAGAGTGCTCGTGCGCTCTTGGTGACCACAAGAATGCAGTGGTCCAACATGCTAATCAGATTGCTTAGTTAGCTCTCATGATTAGACTTCCAATGCTATTTGTATCATATTAATTGAATTAGTGTAAGCTCCATTTATATGCACCCACTGCTTGTTTTTGATAGATGATATGACATAAATGTGGGACCCTAAGATTAAAAAAAGAGTAAAGTCTCGATCTTTTTTTTTCCCTTAAGGACTACCATAGTGGACAACACATCATCTATTAGTGCGCCGACACATGATAGATCAAGGATCAGATCTCTCCCTTTTTTTTTGATAGGAGGATCGAAACTCACCCTAGAATAAAGAAAAATGCCTTGATTTTTAATATCACCACATGTAGAAAATGCTCGTAGTTAAGACGTACGATAGGGAGACCTGCCGCTGCGGAGCAAGAGGAAATATGTGGTAGCTAGCACTTATTCAAACCCTTATCAAGGCCACGGGTTGCACATATCTTGCCAACTGAGCTATCAGAAGACAAAGTATAATATCATTTCATCTACCACATTTATTACTCTAGGATCCACTATTGTGGCCTATCAATTGTTGCCACCTCAGCCCAAGCAAGAAGTTTCCTTTTTAATATATATATATATATATATATATATATATATATATGGGCATACGGTACATGCGGCACCGTAGCTGACTGATGCACGCAGCAATGCATCAGACGGTTACGGTAAGGTGCCGCACTTACCTCATGCCGCTTTATAGCATCTCTCTCTCTCTCTCTATATATATATATATATATATATATATGATCTTATGGGAAATGATCCAAGGACTGATACCAAACCCTTATATCATTTCCCTAAGACGAGGTGTAATGCCCGCGATTCCCTTCTCGATCCCTCTTCCTTTGCCCGCAAACCCTAGCATCGTCTTTTTTTTAACTACTCATGTGCTGCCACGTCAGCTAGGGCAGCCCTTTTTTTTTTTCCTTGAGAATCCCTCAATCATGTGATTTTGTGGCAAGTTGGTTCATCATTGAAGGTTCACGGCTCCAAAGAGCAGGATAAGAGCTTTTGAGTCCGTGGACCTCAGCTCATCCTCTTCCCATTTCATTAACCAATCCCACTACACGGCCGCCCACGTGAGGTGTGAAAAACTGTCCGTCCATTGTTTAATCGGGGACCGGGGATCTGATCCCTTGGGTCTTCCGACTCAAGAATCAACTGTCTCTCCTGCCCGAATGGGAATAATTCTTGCTAATCTTGGTTTGACTACTTCCATTAATCCATAGGTGGAATGGTTAATTAGTCAAACCCATCGGCGGCCGCCCATTGTGCGAAAGATCCAATATGGTGACGTTGCATGTTACGCTCGCACGCAGCCATTCATTCGGCCTCCACAGCCGTATGCACCTTCTGCACATTCGGTCTTAATGGCTGAATGCACAAAAGCACATTCGGCCAGAAACGAACGAGTCTAGCTCATGGTTTTCAATAGAAAGTAAGAGGAAGAGAGGCCGTGGTGGGTTACCGATGGCAAAGGCGAGTGGCGGTTTGCGCACGAACGACGATTGCGGCAGCAAGTGTGGGCTGCCCTTAGCAGAAGCGCAGGGATGATGAAACGGGATCTTGCTGCAAATTTAAGTCCATCTACAGTAGATGTCACGGTTAGCTACAGTGGAGGGGTAAGGTCATGGTCACATCATGGTGGTCACTGTAGCACCAGGCTGGACCAGAGGTGTAGATAAATGTGGTGTCGCACATATTCTGATGGGGAAATGGGTTCACGGGTCGGGCTCATCCTCTTCTTTTCTGTATTTCTATTTTTGAGAAAGATTAAAAAAAAAAAGAACTTCTTTTTCCCCCCCCCCAACAAATGGGAGAGATCTGCTACCATTGACTTTGAGGATCTTTTACTTGGGATCCATGCAACCCGAGATGAGTTCACGTGCTGCTTCCCCCCTCCCCCCGCGGGTGAGGATCCGTGTAAAGTACGGAGAGGATCAAGTACATGCACGCGCACGGCCTGCGATGGCAGCCATTGCTTTTCCACCGGAGAAAAGCAAGGCAGTGGAGGGCCGGGTTCGACCCGTCTCCACTGATGATCGGACGTGATGGAGAGGGACAAGTCAGCGATCCCAATTTGCTATGGCCATTGGATGAACCCTAGGGGCCACCGGCTACCACCACCCTCAACCATTGGTGGTGCCCGACTGGCGGCAGGCGACCGGTGGTGACCGGTGTCAGCGGTGGGCGGAGGTAAGTAGGCGGCAAGGGGATGATGGGCTAAAGGGGTAGTGGTCGGCGGCCGGTGGTGTGGTGTGACATCCCCTGTGATTCATCTCATGGCCATAGATCATGTCTATTGAAACTGGGATCGCCATTAGTCGCTCTCCCAGAGGGGAGACAATCATCACTTGAGAGGAGTTGAATCCGATGGAGGGCTGGAGGGGCACGGTTTAGTGTGATTAAGGTCGATTTGATAGCCTTTTTTAATTGAGAAATGTTATTCAGCAGGTAGGTTTTCTCGATTCCGCTGAGCCTGATTGACATGGCTGTGTATGAGTGGTGGTTGACGTCAATCGGGCTGAGCAAAATCGAAAAAAACTTATGGCTGATTAGCATTTTTGTTTTAAATTTGCAAGTGTTTGGGAGTCCGGGGAACTTGGTCAACTTTTATTATTTTTTTTGACATTGGTGGGTGCGGACCCATATCACACTCAGACTAATCCTTCTAGAAATGCACACCGACTCACTCAAAAGTTTCCCTACATGGTCCTACTAGTTGCTTACCAACTTTATTGGCTTGGTCTAGCGTGGTTCAGAGGGAAAGGGTGCGCGTGTCCTATTTGGCCTACTTGGTGTATCAGATCCCGTAGTTGAGCCAAGGGCTTGAGTTGATCCAGGAACTAGATGGTTTAAGTCGATCGGTTTGATCACATGTTGTGTGAGTTAGGTCACATGCATAGCAAGCATCCTGGGGTTTCCAATCCGACTTGTGCTCTCTCTGGGGAGGTGGAGGAGATGACCGCACACCTATTTATGGGTTGTGCCTTCTCCAAGAGGGTTTGATCGGACTTTTTGAGAAAACTGAATCTCAGCTCCTCACCGTCGTCCTTGGAGACCATATGGGAAACCTGGAGATAGAAGACGTTCTGTGGCCCAGATCAGAGACGCTGGGATGTTCTCGTCATTGCAGTTCCCTGGGCAACCTGACTGAAACGCAACAATTGGACATTCCAGGCGATGAGTGGCTTGGCGGAGACTATAAGATCTCATTTCAAATCTTTGATCCACCTCTAGACTTGTAACCTTTCATTGTGGTCGAAAGTTTTCCTTTTGGATCTTTATAACTAGGTCAGCCCACGGACCACCTAGTCTCTTGTTTCCAACCCCAGATGTACTTCCCTTTTATTTCTAATAAACCGATAGGAGTCTAGACCGAACCCCCCCCCCCCCCTCATTCTCCGAGAGGAATTCCTCCAAAAAAAAAAAAAAAACATGCATAACAATTTGAATACTAATAAAAAGACTCCAAACAATTTTAACTAGCGACTATTAATGGATCAAGTTTGGATTGTGCTACCCTATACTCAGGTCCGGCCCAAACTTATGAGTGTGTATCCATACCCGGCTCAAAATTAAGCCCGCATTTCAAGCGCAATATATGCCTAAATCAGTTTCTCTTCTCTTGTTCACGCAATAAAAATATAAAAATAAAATTTATTATAATATACATTAAAATGATATATGTGAAATAATGCTTGATATTTGTATAGGGGGTACTTTTAAAATTATGTATTCATTGTATATAAGATAAGAGTACAATATTTTGGGCTTCGGTTTGGGCTTTGAGTCAGGTTCGTGGTTGTGCATGCCCGGTTCACCACACGATCGGGCTTGAATGTTCGAGCCCATCCCAGCCCAAAGTCCAAGCTAACTCTGTCTAAGTTAAGTCCAAATTGTACCCAGACCGAGCCCATTAACAGCCCTAATAATAACATTTATAATTGCTTCCCGACTTATCTATTGACCAATGAAATCCAAAGGGGTTCAAGTAAGATATATCAAACAATACTTAATGTTTTTAAATCCATACCGATTAGTTTGCTCCAATGGATGATCATTCGTGCGTGTATCCAGCTCACCTGGAGGGGGTGCCTGAAGGGGAGATGGTGCATGAGAGTAAGAAGGAAGGAGAGAGAGGACCGTGGACAAGAAAGACAGAGGGACGTATGTCTGTAGAGAGAGAGAGAGAGAGAGAGAGAGAGAGAGAGAGAGAGAGAGAGAGAGAGAGAGAGAGAGAGAGAGAGATTTTGATTCAGGTGGGGCCAAGGGGGCTGCCACATCTTCAAGAGGGGGTGCTGAAGGTTAGCGGGTGCTAATTCTCGACGTGCCCCGTGACCCGTGTCATTTAAAATGGGTGCCCGAGATGTGTATGGGTGCCTGAAATGTCACCTCACTTAAATCAGGGTGTCTAAGAGGGTACGTGCATGATCATACGGTTATCGGTTTGAGGTTTTAATTTTGATCGTCAACATCCTTTAAATACTAGTTTACTATTTTTATCAATAATAAACTAAAATCACATTCGTAAGAGCTCAAAATCATCTCAAATTCTTCTGAATGAGATCATAAACAACTCCCACGACTTATGAAAAGCACTACATCATTTATTAAGCCTAAAAATGACCAAAAATATATCATAAAAATATTTTTAAAATAACAAATAAGTAATTAAAAAAATACTTCAGTATTATTAAACTTAAAACAAAATTTATTATGCGGATCTTGACGTCATCAGTAGTTAAGACTTGGGTCCTATACGGAGGTCTTGGGTTCTAAACCCACCTCCAACCATTTTTTTTTATAAAGCCAATGATGCTCCCCTTTGATTGCACAATTACTAGCTTCTCCTTTATTTAGTCCCATATCACATGGGGACAAAGCAAGAGGTGTATATATAAAAAAACCCCTCCCTTTTGGTCTCGTAGCAACACATGGGTTAAGGAATGTACCACACCACACCGCACAAGCACAAGCACCACATTGCCCAACATGCCAGGCTTGACTTGGACTTGGGTTGCCTATACATGGGCACGTATGCACCCGTACACTAGTTTATGTACCCGCGGACACGAATGCAGCTTCAACATGTGGGTTTGGGGCTTACCGTGTTTTAATTTTCCTATCTTACATCTCTTAATTATTTTTAGCACGTCCCTTAAAGTTGCACAACGTTACATGGAGATCGTGTGGAGACGTTACGAAAGTAGCCATTGCACTGCGGATCGCCGAAAATACACTAGTCATTATCCTAAGATTATGCTCCGGAGACATTGTTGTACGCAACGCTTCATGTGTTTGCTCCAATAGGGAGACCTCTGGTTTCTACACCCTGAGAAATCTGATCTCTCTCTCTCTCTCTCTCTCTCTCTCTCTCTCTCTCTCTCTCCCTCCCTCCCTCTACTATTGCTTTTCTGCTATCGTTGTTTTGTTTGGTTCTTGAAAGCACCGACGGCCTTCTCGAAGACGTGCCGATGAGAAGGAGATGCCTGGGTCGTCGTATCTCTATAAGTTGTTCCTGAGATATCCGCACATGAGGGCACGCAATTGGTTTCTTAGGACAGCGACTGGCACGTTTCGCCGCCACAAGCCACCTCTTCATCCCTATCTTTTTGTTGAATCATTCATCTGCTAGTATTTTCTAAACTTGCTACCACATAGATCAGATCTAAAGGAAGATAATCGATCTTCGTATATTTAATCCATGTAGACTTAGAAATTATCCTATATATATATTTGTTATTCCATAGCTGACATTATGCACAGGTTAGAGGGGTAATTGGGTTTTAGGTTTGCGGTATGGGTATTTAGATACCATATCCTAATCCAAAAGTCGATGGGTTAAGTTCATACCCATAAACTACTCAGACCTTGTTTGGGATACAAAATCTAAACCCATATCCGAAGTTTATGGTCGGGTCGGGTTTTCGGACTCCATTGCCACCCTTATTTTTTAGATGGCTAAATTCGTTTACGAGAGTTCATCTTGCTTTGCTCTGTGGCGGCAGGGACTAGTGATCCTCACCGTGCAAGCCAAGTCCCCGGCCCTAAAGCCCCCACCCTGCGCCCTCGCCGCCACCTCCGCTACCACCCCATGCCAAGCGGTCTCTGGCGGGAAAGCAGCGTTACTCTTCGCCGGCCTCTACCTCACAGCCTTGGGCGTCGGCGGCATCAAGGGATCCCTGCCGTCCCACGGCGCCGAGCAGTTCGACGAGAGCACCGTGCGGGGCCGCAGGGACCGATCCACCTTCTTCAACTACTATGTCTTCTGCCTCTCCTTCGGTGCCCTCATCGCCGTCACCCTCGTCGTGTGGGTCGAAGACAACAAGGGATGGCAGTGGGGCTTCGGCATCTCCACCATCACCATCCTCCTCTCCATTCCCGTCTTCCTCGCCGGCTCCGCCAACTACAGAAACAAGATTCCCGCCGGAAGTCCTCTAACGACCATTGCCAAGGTACTGCTCAAGCACGTCTGGTCTTTATTTCAGGGGAATTGTTATTTGCACCCACAGAATCACTAAGTGCCCTTCTTTCACCGCCTCCTTCGTCCTCGTCCATCTTTTTTCCTCCTTACTCCTCACCGAAAACCCGTATGGGTGGTGATTCAGAGTTAGGATTTTAGCGGAGAAGATTGACGAAGGAGGAGGAGACGGTGGCTGACCTTGCGGATTAGTGTGATGTACATTACATTGTTGGGGCGAAAAAAAAAAAAACAATTTTTTTTTTTTTTGTGAAAAACATGCACTAATAATAGCTAGATCAAACAATTACATCATCCCCTCATACCCTCGTATGAACCGCATAACCAAATCATGCTGGACCAACTTCCTCGACTTGCTAGCTAGGTCTCTTGTGGGAGCACACAATCTTCACTTGTTTGACATGCCACACCTGCCAACCAATCTGCGACATAATTACCTTCCTGATAAATATAAAAAATCCGATGAATCTTAAGGTCCTATTTGTATTCGGTCGAAAAGCTAGCTGATAAAGTAAATCGGATAAAAGTTTTACTTTGTTGCTATTTACAGCGGATATATATTATATCATCCTACTTTATTATTCTCTTTTTTTTTTTAATTTTTAGAAACCAACGGGCTCTTATCCTGTTGGACCTACTTCGTCTCTCCCATGTTCGAGAGGTTCCATGTTCAACTCCTGGTATGCAAATGATGTTTGCCTCCCCTCGTTTCGATTTCCGAACCATATTGAGCTCTTGTTCTAGCGCCTTATCCTCAGACCACTTGGCCTGTCCAGTAAAAAAAAAATTAAATTTTCTCATTGTGGACCCAACTCCAATACCTGCTCGCCACCTCACCATGTGCGGTCTGACCGCGGTGGCCTCCCAAGTATTGTTCTTTTAAATTTTATATGTTGAAGATCTCTTTGGTAAGGTATCAAGGCTAGGCCTCTCAACATCACTCGACACGTACGGATTGAGGAAGATTCTGCTGCATGCGGATTTTCCAATCGAGTTGTAAATTTGCCTATTTTATTGTGATTTTGTTCTTTAATGTTTTGATTGTGTTGAGATAGTCATGCCTCACACGGGTTAGTCCTACATTGATAATGGGAGCGAATGATGACCTGTTTGCAGCCTTGGATATCCTCTTACAAGCCAATTACCAACAGACTCTTGGCCTGTTGGTATTTCCTCTATCCCATGTTGGAGAGATTCCTTGTTCGACTCCTGGTATGAACACTATGGAGCCAACCTTCCCTTAAGGCCGTTGTGTCTTGTTTGCGCGTGTGAATCCAGACCGTTGATGTCAAGTTTACGGGATTATGAAAATAATAAATAGCCCCTATTTCAATTTCTGGACCTCATTGAGCCCTTGCTCTAGCACCCTGTCCTCTGAACGCCTGACCGGTCCAGCAAAAAATAAAGAAACCGATTTTGTGAGGAGGTGGGCATCCAAGGGTCTGGATTCATTCTCAGATTGTAATCTAAGTTGCCCAACCAAAAAATAAAAACTAGTGCAGCCTTTTTTTTTTTTTAAGAAGAAATAACGTTGTAGTCATGGATTTTTTTTTGCTTCAATGCAAGTTATGAAACAGGTCTTAGCCGCCGTGATCATTAGCTCGAACACCGCTCAGAATCAGAGCAATGCGGTTGCCGACATGGTGATAAGCCCCACCGAGACAATCCAGCCCAGGTTGGCGGCGGCGACGGCGACGGCGACGGGGGTGGCGGCGGCAGAGGGAGAAGAGACTAAGGATAAAGCTGTAACAATCGATGCAGGGCCATCAGAAGGGCTGAAGGTCCTCAACAGGGCAGCAGAGAGCAAGCCAGCCCACAGCGCGCTCGCCTGCACCGTGGAGGAGGTGGAAGAGGTGAAGATAGTGATACGGGTCCTCCCCATCTTCCTATCGACCATAATGCTCAACTGCTGCCTCGCCCAGCTCTCCACCTTCTCCGTCCAGCAGGCGGCCACCATGGACACCAGGGTCGGTGGCCTCACCGTCCCGCCGGCCTCGCTCCCCATCTTCCCCGTCGTCTTCATCATGATCCTCGCCCCGCTCTACGACCACGCCATCGTCCCCCTGGCCCGAAGGGCCACCAGGACGGAGTCGGGCATCACCCATCTCCAGCGCATCGGCGTCGGGCTGCTCCTCTCCATCGTCGCGATGGCCGCCGCCGCCCTGGTGGAGGCGAAGCGGAAGCGGGTGGCGACGAGGGAAGGGCTGCTGGACTCGGAGGCCCCGCTGCCGATCACCTTCTTCTGGGTGGCGCTGCAGTACCTGTTCCTGGGTTCGGCGGACCTGTTCACGCTGGCGGGGCTGCTGGAGTTCTTCTTCACGGAGGCGCCGGCAGGGATGAGGTCGCTGGCGACGGCGCTCTCCTGGGCGTCGCTGGCGATGGGGTACTACCTCAGCTCGGTGCTGGTGTCGGTGGTGAACGCCGCGACGGGGGGAGCGGCGCCGTGGCTCTCCGGGACCAACTTGAATCACTACCACCTCGAGAGGTTCTACTGGCTGATGTGCGTGCTTAGCGCGTTGAACTTCGGGCTGTACCTCTTCTGGGCGGCGAGGTACAAGTACAGATCGACCCGGGGCTGAGGGGTCGCCGGAGCTCGGCGGTGGAGTAGCCGTATAGAAAGATGTATACGTCCTTATACTGCGGCGATGATGAAAGGGGTGTGGGGGTGCATTGCCCTTATAGATCTTTGTACACCTAGCCAGTATAGCCTCTCACTCTGCAGTCAGCCAATTGAGCTAAAGTTTCACTACGAACCCAGGCCTGACTTCTTTAGCTTACATTTTGAAGTTGGGTCAGGTACAACAATGCAACCTGGTTCCTAGGTCTGGTCCAGATTTTGGGCCTTGGTCGGGTGGAAAGTGGGTCGAGTGTAGGGCAGGCAATTTCGGACCCGACACTAAGTTAGTGGGTCTGGGTCAGGGCTAAACGGGTTCGGGTACTAAACGGGACGACACGATAGACCCGTTTAATAAACGGATCGGGTCCGGATTTAGGCTTTATATCTAACTAGTACTAACTATTACGATGTTGCTGGATCGCATCACACATTTTGGGTCGCATCACACATTTAGGCTTTAGATCTAACTAGTACTAACTATATATATAGTAGTGATACATTGTGGTCGGGTAACGTGCGGCCACCCCCTTCGGGGGTATTTTTGAAAATTTTATTTTTTGGGGATTGATCACCCACCCTTGGATTAGACACACAAAAAATTTCAGCCCGATCCAAGACTTATAGGCCGTCCAAATGTGTTGATCGATCTTTTATCGGTCGTTCATTTTTTTTGTCATTTTGATCAACACATTTGAACGGCCTACAGGTCTTGGTGCCGCACGTTAAGCCCGCACGTTACCCGTCCGCAATGTATCTCTACTCTCTCTCTCTCTCTATATATATATATGTATATATATATATATATATATATATATATATATATATATATATATATATATATATATATATATATATATATATATATATATATATATATATATATATATATATATATATATATATATAGAGAGAGAGAGAGAGAGAGAGAGAGAGAGAGAGAGAGAGAGAGAGAGAGAGGGGATGATTGGTTGCGCTGTGCGCTGCCGGATCACAAATGCGCTGTGCGCTGTGGCCGTTGGATTTGGAACGATCCAACGACAGCGCACAGATCCCGCTCCCGCTCCCGCACCGCACCAGAAACCGCACCACATCGTTAACCCGATCCCGCACCGGCCACTGGTAACCGTCTGATCAAAAGGTGGATTTCAGATCGAGCGGCTTATACAGTTTTCGCTGTTACTGTAGCGGCTACAGTAACAACGAAAACTGTTTCAAGCCGCTCGATTCGATTCCCATCAATACTTTTCGATCGAACGGCTCGAAACAGTTTTCGCTGTTACTGTAGCCGCTACAGTAACAGCGAAAACTTGTATAAGCCGCTCGATCTGAAATCCACCTTTTGATCGGACGGTTACCAGTGGCCGGTGCGGGATCGGGTTAATGGTGCGGTGCGGTTTCTGGTGCGCTGCGGGAGCGGGATCTGTGCGCTGCCGTTGGATCGTTCCAAATCCAACGGCCACAGCGCATTTGTGGTCCGGCAGCGCACAGCGCAACCAATCATCCCTCTCTCTCTCTCTCTCTCTCTCTCTCTCTCTCTATATATATATATATATATATATATATATATATATATATATATGGGGAGGGATACTCTTACTAATGGAATCTTACTAATAAAAGTTACAAATCGCCTTTTACCTAACCTAAAGATTTTAGAATTTGATGAAACTTGGTGGGGATGCTCTCTATGGCAAGTTGATCATCCTCACCAAAAATCATCAAATCCTATAACCTCTAGGGGCATCAAATATGTTATTCAAATTAACGGTTAAAATGAACGATCGATAAAGCTTCTAATATTTGATGCCCCTAGAGGTTATAGAATTTGATGATTTTTGGTGAAGATGATCAACTTTCCATAGAGAGCATCCCCACCAAGTTTCATCAAATTCTGAAACCTCCTTCCCTATAAAAGGCGATTTGTAACTTTCATTAATAAGATTCCATTAGTAAGAGTATCCCTGCCCTATATATATATATATATATATATATATATATATATATATATATATATATATATATATATATATATATTTCACAAGGAATGGATAAAGAGAGCCGTTCGATACAAACATAAGAGGGGGTTAGAGAATTTGATGGCCAAGATCTTTTTGTGAATTTGCAAGGACTATCTGCCTGTTGGGTAGTTATGCACAACACATGATCATAATCATAGCCGTAACTTTCTGCCTAAACCTTGAATCATCCCGTTCAAACACCCACAAGGCAAATCGATGTTGTGATCGTATGCCACGTCAACCACGATCTCAGCTGATCTACTGATCTACACCGGTGATCACCCCATTTTCGATTACGTGTCCCTCTTTCTCTCTCTCTAAAACGCTCCAGACCGTTCGGATTCACCTCTCTGTTCCTCTCTCTCTCTCCTCCCACCTGATCTCCACATCCCTCTCTCTCTCTCTCTCTCTCTCTCTCTCTCTACCGGCCCGTCCCTCTCCCCCTCTCTCTACCGCCATATCCGTGGAGCTTCCCACCCGATCTCCACATCCCTCTCCCTCTCTACCGGCACGTCCCTCTCTCTCTCTCTCTACTGCCATATCCGCTCGCATCGCATCCCTCTCCCCACCCGATCTCCACGTCCCCCGCTCTCTCTCTCTACCACCACATCTCTCTCCCCACGATCCCTCTCACCGGATCTCCCATCTCCACGATCCCTCTCTCTCTCTCTCTCTTAATCTCTCTCCATGATCCCGATGTCGACATTGCAGTCATCCACGATCTCCATGATCCTGATCCCACCCGATCTCCATGATCCCTCTCGCCACAAAATCCCTCATCTGAAACCCCCAAATCCCAATTCTTACTCTCACTATGTCTGCAGCAACGTGGAGATATCTGATCCATGGCACAAAGAGAGGAGCTGATCGCCAGAGAGGAGCCGATCGCCACCCGTATTTCCACCCGCAGTCCCTCCGTCCATCAAGGTTCCTCAGATCATTCATCAATGGAGCAGCAACGAAGAGACAGGTTCATCAGATCATTCATCACTTTGTTCAATTTTGAATCTAATTTTGTTTTCCATATTTTGTATCCCTGTTGGAACTTGGAACCCCTCTCTCTCTCTCTCTCTCTCTCTCTCTCTCTCTCTCTCTCTCTCTCTCTTTTCATTCATGAAGAAACTAGAAGCTTATTTTTTTTAAAAAAAAATTGTATCACTGTTGGGACCCCCCTCCCTTCCTCTCTCTCTCTCTCTCTCTCTCTCTCTTTCTCTCTCTCTTTCTAAGCAGATTTTTTTTTTATTCTTGAAGAAACTGAAAGCTTTTTATTTTATTTTATTTTGTATCACAGTGCCACCCTCAGTGCCTCCGTCCATCAAGGTTCCTCAGATCATTCCTCAATAGAGCAGCAACGAAGAGACAGATTCATCAGATCATTCATCACTTTGTTCTTTGTTCAATTTTGAAGCTAATTTTGTTTTCCATATTTTGTATCACTGTTGGAACTTGGAACCCCTCTCTCTCTCACACACACACACTCTCTCTCTCTTTCTAAGCAGATTTTTTTTTTCATTCTTGAAGAAACTAGAAACAGATTTTTTTTAAAAAAAATATTGTATCACTGTTGGAACTTGGAACCCCCCTCTCTCTCTTGCTAAGCAGATTTTTTTTTTCATTCTTGAAGAAACTGGAAGCTTTTTTTAAAATTTTTTTTGGTATCACTGTTGGAACCCCCCTCCCTCCCTCTCTCTCTCTATCTCTCTCTCTCAGATCATTCATCACTGTGTTAAATTTTGAAGCTGAATTTTTTTTCTTCAAATTTTCTCACTGTTGGAACCGTCCTCCCTCCCTCCATCCCTCTCTCTATCTCTCTCTCTATCTCTCTCTCTGTCTCTTTCTAAGCAAATTACTATTTTTTTTTCAGTCTTAAAGAAACTAGAAAGACGAGCTGATCGATTCCTGCAGCCCGATTGACGCCTGTAGCCCGTCCGTCCACCCAAGTATGAACGCTTGAAACCCCAGTACTAATGCATATGGTCTTGAGACATGAAATTTTAAAAAAAAAAAGTTTTAAGACTTGGTCATAAATATGTAACAATCCAAACCCCAGTACTAATGCATATGGTCTCTCTCTCTCTCTCTCTCTCTCTCTATCTTACTATCGAATAACTTTATCTTAGGGTTATAGTATGTTTGCATTTTTCTCTTACTTTTGCATCTAATGTTTTTAGTTTTTCAATCAAAAACTGCTTTGTCGATTTGAATGGTGTTTCAATGTTGTTTTATTGTCTACTCGGACGCTATATGGATGGCCTTGCTTTTTAAACATGTTTAAATATGTGCATTTTGTCAACATGTACATATTAGTGTTTTTGATCTAAACTTCATTAGTTGATCATGGATAGAGAGAGACTTTAGCTCAAAATCTTTGAAGTAAACAATGCAATCAGGCTGATAAATGTGAATGCTGATTAAAATCTGATTAAACATCCTGATTTAATCTTTGAGTAGAATCTTTGAGCGTATCCAGTTTCTTTGAGCGTAAATCGCATAAAGGCTGAATTGCATAATCACATAAAGGCTGATTAAAACCTATTGCATTGTGAGTACTGAGAAATATTTATACTCAAAGACAACTGTATAAATAGCGTACTACAATGCAATAGGTTGCACCACTTCAGCGTATCCTGATTAAAATCTGAGTAAACAATGCAATAGGTGAAGTGGTGCATTGTATAAATAGAGTAAACATTGCATTGTGAGTCCCTCCAATATATAATGCTTATTAAGGTATAATATAAGTGATGCAACCTATTGCATTGTTTACTCCCAAAACACATATAATAAGACAACTGTCGATTGAGAGTACCGAGATACCTTTGTATTGTCAATAGGGTGCCAAATTTAGTTCAACTATTGGGGGGTTAAGTGTTTTTGAGCTAAACTTCATTGAAGCCTGATTATATAAACATTGCAATTTTGTACAAAACCAGTTATCTGGATTGAGAGAGAGTTCATCTCGGTAAACAATATAATCAGGATAGAGAGAGAGTGTGTGTTTTTGAGCTAAACTTCATTAGTTGAGCATGGATAGAGAGAGACTTTTTAGCTCAAAATATTTGAAGTAAACAATACAATCAGGCTGATAAATGTGAATGCTGATTAAAATCTGATTAAATATCCTGATTTAATCTTTGAGTAGAATCTTTGAGCGTATCCAGTTTCTTTGAGCGTAATCGCATAAAGGCTTTTGCATAATCGCATAAAGGCTGATTAAAACCTATTGCATTGTGAGTACCGAGAAATATTTATACTCAAAGACAACTGTATAAATAGCGTACTACAATGCAATAGGTTGCACCACTTCAGCATATCCTAATTAAAATTTGAGAAAACAATGCAATAGGTGAAGTGGTGCATTGCATAAATAGAGTAAATATTGCATTGTGAGTCCCTTCAAAATATAATGCTTATCAAGGTATAATATAACTGGTGCAACCTATTGCATTGTTTACTCCCAAAACACATATAACAAGACAACTGTCGATTGAGAGTACCGAGATACCTTTGCATTGTCAATAGGGTGCCAAATTTAGTTCAACTATTGGGGGGTTAAGTGTTTTTGAGCAAACTTCATTGAAGCCTGATTATATAAACATTGCAATTTTGTACAAAATCAGACATCTGGATTGAGAGAGAGTTCATCTCGGTAAACAATGCAATCAGGATAGAGAGAGAAAGTGTGTGTTTTTGAGCTAAACTTCTTAGTTGATCATGGATAGAGAAAGATTGTTTAGCTCAAAATCTTTGAAGTAAACAATGCAATCAGGCTGATAAATGTGAATGTTGATTAAAATCTGATTAAACATCCAGATTTAATCTTTGAGTAGAATCTTTGAGTGTATCTAGTTTCTTTGAGCGTAATCGCATAAAGGCTGAATTGCATAATCGCATAAAGGCTGATTAAAACCTATTGCATTGTGAGTACCGAGAAATATTTATACTCAAAGACAACTGTATAAATAGCGTACTACAATGCAATAGGTTGCACCACTTCAGCGTATCTTGATTAAAATCTGAGTAAACAATGAAATAGGTGAAGTGGTGCATTGTATAAATAGAGTAAATATTGCATTTTGAGTCCCTCCAATATATAATGCTTATCGAGGTATAATATAAGTGGTGCAATCTATTGCATTGTTTACTCCCAAAACACATATAATAAGACACCTGTCGATTGAAAGTACCGAGATACCTTTGCATTGTCAATAGGGTGCCAAATTTAGTTCAACTATTGGGGGGTTAAGTGTTGAGCTAAACTTCATTGAAGCCTGATTATATAAACATTGCAATTTTGTACAAAACCGGACATTTGGATTGAGAGAGAGTTCATCTCGGTAAACAATGCAATCAGGATAGAGAGAGAGAGTGTGTTTCGAGCTAAACTTCATTAGTTGATCATGGATAGAGAGAGACTGTTTAGCCCAAAATCTTTGAAGTAAACAATGCAATCAGGATAATAAATGTGAATACTGATTAAAATCTGATTAAAGATCCTGATTTAATCTTTGAGTAGAATCTTTGAGCGTATCCAGTTTCTTTGAGCGTAATCGCATAAAGGCTGAATTGCATAATCGCATAAAAGCTGATTAAAACCTATTGCATTGCGCGTACCGAGAAATATTTATACTCAAAGACAACTGTATAAATAGCGTACTACAATGCAATAGGTTGCACCACTTCAGCGTATCCTGATTAAAATCTGAGTAAACAATGCAATAGGTGAAGTGGTGCATTGTATAAATAGAGTAAATATTGCATTGTGAGTCCCTCCAATATATAATGCTTATTAAGGTATAATATAAGTGGTGCAACCTATTGCATTGTTTACTCCAAAAACACATATAATAAGACAACTGTCGATTGAGAGTACCGAGATACCTTTGTATTGTCTATAGGGTGCCAAATTTAGTTCAACTATTGGGGGGTTAAGTGTTTTTGAGCTAAACTTCATTAAAGACTGATTATATAAACATAACAATTTTGTACAAAACCAGTTATCTGGATTGAGAGAGAGTTCATCTCGGTAAACAATGCAATCAGGATAGAGAGAGAGAGAGTGTGTTTTTGAGCTAAACTTCATTAGTTGATCATGGATAGAGAGAGACTGTTTAGCTCAAAATCTTTAAAGTAAACAATGCAATCAGGCTGATAAATGTGAATGCTGATTAAAATCTGATTAAACATCCTGATTTAATCTTTGAGTAGAATCTTTGAGCGTATCCAGTTTCTTTGAGCGTAATCGCATAAAGGCTGAATTGCATAATCGCATAAAGGCTGATTAAAACCTATTGCATTGTGAGTACCGAGAAATATTTATACTCAAAGACAACTGTATAAATAGCGTACTACAATGCAATAGGTTTCACCACTTCAGCGTATCCTAATTAAAATTTGAGTAAACAATGCAATACGTGAAGTGGTGCATTGTATAAATAGAGTAAATATTGCATTGTGAGTCCCTCCAATATATAATGCTTATCAAGGTATAATATAACTAGTGCAACCTATTGCATTGTGTACTCCCAAAACACATATAACAAGACAACTGTCGATTGAGAGTACCGAGATACCTTTGCATTGTCAATAGGATGCCAAATTTAGTTCATCTATTGGGGGGTTAAGTGTTTTTGAGCTAAACTTCATTGAAGCCTGATTATATAAACATTGCAATTTTGTACAAAATCGGATATCTGGATTGAGAGAGAGTTCATCTCGGTAAACAATGCAATCAGGATAGAGAGAGAGTGTGTGTTTTTGAGCTAAACTTCACTAGTTGATCATGGATAGAGAGAGATTGTTTAGCTCAAAATCTTTGAAGTAAACAATGCAATCAGGCTGATAAATGTGAATGCTGATTAAAATCTGATTAAACAACCTGATTTAATCTTTGAGTAGAATCTTTGAGCATATCCAGTTTCTTTGAGCGTAATCGCATAAAGGCTGAATTGCATAATCGCATAAAGGCTGATTAAAACCTATTGCATTGTGAGTACCGAGAAATATTTATACTCAAAGACAACTGTATAAATAGCGTACTACAATGCAATAGGTTACACCACTTCAGCGTATCCTGATTAAAATCTGAGTAAACAATGCAATAGGTGAAGTGGTGCATTGTATAAATAGAGTAAATATTGCATTGTGAGTCCCTCCAATATATAATGCTTATCGAGGTATAATATAAGTGGTGCAACCTATTGCATTGCTTACTCCCAAAACACATATAATAAGACACCTGTCGATTGAGAGTACCGAGATACCTTTGCATTGTCAATAGGGTGCCAAATTTAGTTCAACTATTGGGGGGTTAAGTGTTTTTGAGCTAAACTTCATTGAAGCCTGATTATATAAACATTGCAATTTTGTACAAAACCTGACATCTGGATTGAGAAAGAGTTCATCTCGGTAGACAATGCAATCAGGATAGAGAGAGAGTGTGTTTTTGAGCTAAACTTCATTAGTTGATCATGGATAGAGAGAGACTGTTTAGCTCAAAATCTTTGAAGTAAACAATGCAATCAGGCTGATAAATGTGAATGCTGATTAAAATCTGATTAAACATCCTGATTTAATCTTTGAGTAGAATCTTTGAGTGTATCCAGTTTCTTTGAGCGTAATCGCATAAAGGGTGAATTGCATAATCGCATAAAGGCTGATTAAAACCTATTGCATTGTGAGTACCGAGAAATATTTATACTCAAAGATAACTGTATAAATAGCGTACTACAATGCAATAGGTTGCATCACTTCAGCGTATCCTGATTAAAATCTGAGTAAACAATGCAATAGGTGAAGTGGTGCATTGTATAAATAGAGTAAATATTGCATTGTGAGTCCCTTTAATATATAATGCTTATCGAGGTATAATATAAGTGGTGCAACCTATTGCATTGTTTACTCCCAAAACACATATAATAAGACAACTGTCGATTGAGAATACCGAGATACCTTTGCATTGTCAATAGGGTGCAAAATTTAGTTCAACTATTGGGGGGTTAAGTGTTTTTGAGCTAAACTTCATTGAAGCCTGATTATATAAACATTGCAATTTTGTACAAAACCGGACATCTGGATTGAGAGAGAGTTCATCTCGGTAAACAATGCAATAAGGATAGAGAGAGAGTGTGTGTTTTTGAGCTAAACTTCATTAGTTGATCATGGATAGAGAGAGACTGTTTAGCTCAAAATCTTTGAAGTAAACAATGCAATCAGGCTGATAAATGTGAATGCTGATTAAAATCTGATTAAACATCCTGATTTAATTTTTGAGTAGAATCTTTGAGCGTATCCAGTTTCTTTAAGCGTAATCGCATAAAGGCTGAATTGCATAATCGCATAAAGGCTGATTAAAACCTATTGCATTATGAGTACCGAGAAATATTTATACTCAAAGACAACTGTATAAATAGCATACTACAATGCAATAGGTTGCACCACTTCAGCGTATCCTGATTAAAATATGAGTAAACAATGCAATAGGTGAAGTGATACATTGTATAAATAGAGTAAATATTGCATTGTGAGTCCCTCCAATATATAATGCTTATCGAGGTATAATATAAGTGGTGCAACCTATTGCATTGTTTACTCCCAAAACACATATAATAAGACAAATGTCGATTGAGAGTAACGAGATACCTTTGCATTGTCAATAGGGTGCCAAATTTAGTTCAACTATTGGGGGGTTAAGTGTTTTTGAGCTAAACTTCATTGAAGCCTGATTATATAAACATTGCAATTTTGTACAAAACCGGACATCTGGAATGAGAGGGAGTTCATCTCGGTAAACAATGCAATCCGGATAGAGAGAGAGAGTGTGTGTTTTTGAGCTAAACTTTATTAGTTGATCATGGATAGAGAGAGACTGTTTAGCTCAAAATCTTTGAAGTAAACAATGCAATCAGGCTGATAAATGTGAATGCTGATTAAAATTTGATTAAACATCCTGATTTAATCTTTGAGTAGAATCTTTGAGCGTAATCCCATAAAGGCTGAATTGCATAATCGCATATAGGCTGATTAAAACCTATTGCATTGTGAGTACCGAGAAATATTTATACTCAAAGACAACTGTATAAATAGCGTACTACAATGCAATAGGTTGCACCACTTGAGTGTATCCTGATTAAAATCTGAGTAAACAATGCAATAGGTAAAGTGGTGCATTGTATAAATAGAGTAAATATTGCATTGTGAGTCCCTCCAATATATAATGATTATCGAGGTATAATATAAGTGGTGCGACCTATTGCATTGTTTACTCCCAAAACACATATAATAAGACAACTGTCGATTGAGAGTACCGAGATACCTTTGCATTATCAATAGTCCTTGCATATAATATATATGCCTTTGCATATTACTATATAAACAATGCAATAGGTTACACATATAAGTGGTGGAACCTATTGCATTGTTTACTTTATATACCTTTTGAATATAATATACCACTTCACCTATATTATAATATAATATGCATCACTTCACCTATTGCATTGTCGATTAAATGCACCACTTCACCTAAGATATAATATACCTCAGAGAGTAAATATTTAACATATTGTGAGTCCCTCCAATATATGTCGATTGAGAGTAAACAATGTAATAGGTGGATCCCATCTACTTGCATCCAAGGGTTGGTATGATCACCCATAAATGTAAATGCATTGGATGGTTTTGTGAATAGGTTGCACTACTTCAGCGTATATCTCGGTTCTACTAAATATTTCCTCCCGGGGGGGTAAGGGGGGAAATATTATATTATAATAAGGCAACGGCCTCCCTTAGCATTCGCCCAGCTAAGGGAGCAATTTTTGCCACATTAGCCTAATAAGAGAGTGGAATTGTAATATATCTTTGCCGAAGTTTGTCATTTACCTATAGGGGCTGTTTTTTTGTACTATATGATATTCTATAATGTGAACCTTTGTAATAGTGCATTGGAAAACCTCGCATAAAGGCTGATTGTATTCTTCCCTCCAGATGGTTATTGATTAGGTAGACCATGTTGAAGCATCTGCATGGGGTTAAGTGTTTTTGAGCTAAACTTCAAGGCTACTTCCAATTATGTCTTTTTTAATGTTGGAGGTGGCACAACCCACTTGGGTCGAAAGGAAGTGCAGCAGTGGACTTCTCAGCTTACATCGTTCTTTGTGTTGGCCAATAGTGATCCATCCCTATTTTTCCACAACCACCTCCGGTTAACACCATCAGATGTTAACGCTAAGATGAAAACTCTGCTATGAGCATAACACAACTTAGCAAACTAGAGGATGACAAAAGTGGTAAGAACCGGAAATAAAAATATTATGAAACTAATCAAACTGTCAACCAATAAAATAGATACTATGACTTATCAAGCTCCATAATAGAAGAGTATGTGTCCAACATAAAATCAACTGACATACCAAAGTTGTTTTTACATGTTTCTTTTCGATATTAATCACCAATGTAAGAATCTCCTGATGTATGAAAGATAATAAATAGTGAGTTTATAAATAGTGAGTTTATAATATCTATAGACCTCCAAAGCTAGAGTACAAATTAAACAACTCAATAGGCATATTGGTAAAATGAAAAATAAGATGTCAGAGAAGTAAGATAAAAATAATGTTGATTCATTTAGAATTGCTAATTTTTTATTAATAATAGTCGATTGGCAAATATTGGGTTACTAATAGTCAATTTTTGGGTCAAAAATTAATTGGGTTTAACGTTTGGATAAATAATATTTATATCAGGGCCAAACTTTTCAATCTATTGCTCTGAAATTTTGGGTCTAATTATCAAACTTGAATGAAGAATATTTTGGGTCTAAGTAATGCTTATTGGGTCTAAGTAATGGCCAAAATAGTAGAAGAACATTCAAAAATTTTGGATCTAAGAGTACATTGGGTATAAAATTTGTAATGCTCAAAACTGACCCAATATAATATTCTTTATTCAAAAGTAACCCAGAATACGATTCAACGGTCTAAGATTCTTCATTTTAATATAACTAATTACATTGGTTTGATATTTAGACATTAGGGGATAAAAGTGTAATTTACCCCCTGTCATGCTTGACCTCGATCCTCATCCTACCTTACATATTCTAGACAAATTAAATATTAAGATTAGATAGTTTGTTCCTTGACTTAGCTTCATGCATTTTTTGAATAATTTAAAATTTTTATCCCTACAGCAAGTGTCTACCGGGTATACTGTGTCTGCCATTCCCGTGGTCAGACCTTTAGTGCCTGTTGTGTCAACCATGATTGATATTCCCGACATCACTGTGCTTGGTTAGTTACCACTATATCTCCCTCTTTTTTTATTATATGAATATGCACCATATTGTAATATTATTCATCTTTTCATAGGAAATGCGTCTCACCAACCAGCCTCTGTAGCAGTAGCCGATCAGGCTGAACGTGGTCAGCCACCCTCTGGACCCTTACTAACATCACCATGCGTTGCCTCCACGGTTTGTCAATCTTGGCATTATGAATTTTATTTTGTTTCTATACACGTTATTATTATTCAATTTATTACAATTTTTTAATTTAAAGCATGATATGGTGATTAGAAAGTTCTTTTGGTAGTTTCGTTTGTTAATGTTAATATCTTGCTAAGTTATCTTAGATTTTGATCGGATTTTTATTAATGTTAGAAACATATCCAAGATCGTTTGCTATTATTAAAGTGTACAGAGTTAACAAATATTGTAAATATATCTTAGGCAAAATATTATTATAGGGTCTCAAACATTGAAAAAAACCAAAATGATCTTTGGCACGTCTTGGAATAAAAAAAATTATACATGTAATTAGATATTGTTTCTTTGATACGTTTTTTTTATTTATTTCGATTGGATTTTTGTTCATGTTAGAAACACACTCAATATCTTTGGCAAATAAAATATACTCCAAAAACAACGAACCAAAATGATCCATCTCAGCACTTTTCAGAGTTTGTAGTACATATAATACATCAAAAATTTTAACAATCCATGAAACATATACATTATAAAACTTTGAGACATATGCCTCCCCTCATTAAGTCTCATGACCTTAAGTTTATTATATTTTTAAGTATTTTCATTTTATTGAGTTTTGAAAATTCAAATGCAGTTCCAAAAGTTACTGATCAACCGAGGGTCATCTCAACGGTCATTAGCGCAGTGTGCTCGAAGAGAGAGAAAAAAAAACTATGTTTTCATCAAAGCGAGCTAAATTTATAGCAAATCAATTATCAACACAATCTACCATGGAAGACATAGCAGTATCATTACGTACAATATCTCAACGAGCACGGAGAGCAAGAGAAAATGAAGCTAAAGAGAAAATGATTAATGACCAACTATCAACATAAGTTACCTTTGAAGACATCATAATGGGTGGAAGCTCACGTCTGGTGCAGGATGGAAACAAGGGGAAAGAGAAAGAGGTTGAAAGGACTTCTCATTTGAGGCCATCAACTACATCATCGTTAAGAGTTGAAAGTCACGTCCCGTTATCGATTGGTTCTGATGTAACAGTATCAAAACGTGCAATATCACAACGTACACAGAGATCAAGAGAAAAAGTGGCTAAAGATAAAATGATATACTCTCTGGAACAGCCAGAGAGTTATACAAGCAATGTAATTGGTGAATCTACCATAAATGTCATATTTCGAAACCTTAGACTCGAGTTTCAATCAGTTGCATGTTCATCCGTATTTGGAAGCGTATCTCCAAATAGAGAAAATAACAGGTAATATTATGAATTATGAAATAAATTTTAATATTAAATTATAAATATTTTAAAAGTATGGATAAACTTAACAAGTATATATATAACCGTTTTATTATGTTAACAGTAAAAATCCAATGCAACTACCTCATGAGAGTAAAAACATGAGAAATGATATGCAAAGCACCTATATTGAAGATACATTTGATTATGAATGTGGAGACGAAAACATGACAGAGACAGGATCATCGCATCATGTTCCAATCGATTATCATTACGTATGGATGTTATCTGTACATTTTGTTCAGCTCTTCATTGGAAAAATAAACAATTAATAGCATCTCCTGCTGGACATCCTTTATTTAGAATGTGCTTTTTAGAAGAAAAAATTAAGTTACCGCCACTTTCTGCATTGCCTCCTACTCTTTAATCACTATACGAAGGCTCTGATTCATGATCAACGTCATTTCGAAAATATATTAGAGAATATAATGCAACAAATGCTTTTACAAGTCTTGGGGCACAAATAGATGACCGTTCATTAACTGGATGTGGGCCTACGTCGTTTATAATACACGGAGAATTACGTCACCAAACAGGAGCATTGCTACCAGATATTCGTAAGGATCTGATTTATTTGCAGCTTTATATTTATGATCCGGACACTGCATTGGATTTTCGAGATCACCGTAATCCGAATTTATCAAGGGATGTCTTAAGTATCATTCAAGATACACTTTTGCAAAATAATCCCTTTTGCAAACTTTATAAATATACATACGAGATTTTAAGTGCAATTGAAAATTCTCAAGAGAACAATAATGTATTGGCATATCTATACTATAAACATGGTACCGATCGTCGTCGTTATAATCTTCCAACGACATATGAAGTTGCAATTATATTACCGGGAGATGGAAGTGAGGCTCATGCTACACGAGATATTATTCTTCATTTGAGAGGTGGCCAAGAATTGAAACGGATAAGTGAATGTCATCGTGCGTATCTACCATTACACTACGTACTTATATTCCCTTTTGGAGAATTAGGGAGGTTAGAAGATCTACGACAGTTTGATGTAATCAAGAATTGCACAAGCAATTCCAGACTTACTCATACATAATATTTTACATATCGGTTATTCCCTCGCTCGATAGAATATTCAACAATCTTACATGGAGAAAAATTATTCCAAGAATTCTTAGTAGATGCATGGGCCGCGAATGAACAAAATCATTTTCGTTTTCTTAAACTCAATCAAAACATCATTCGGGCGGATATATACAAGGGTTTAATAGATATTACGGAAGAGGGTTTGTCTGCAGCTTAAGTTGGAAAAAGATTTATTTTATCATCGTCGCATTCAGGAAGTCCAAGAAATATGTACGAGATTTTTCAAGACTCCATGGCGATCACACGATACAACAAACATCCAGATATATTTCTTACAGTAACTACAAATCCTAATTGGCCAGAAATTAAAGCAGAATTGTTACCTTATCAAACTGCTGTTCTTCGACCTGATTTAGTTGCCCGTGTATTTGAGTTGAAGCGGAAATCAATAATGAAAGAAATTTTACAAAATATGATATTTGGCCGAGCAGCTGCACATGTTTTCATAATTGAATTTCAAAAGCGCGGTCTTCCACATATGCACGCATTGATCTTCCTTCAACATGTAGATAAGATTCGAACAGTTGCACAAGTTGATCAAATAATTTCAGCTGAATTTCCAGACCCTGTGACACATCCTCTGCTTTTTCAAACTGTTAAAAAATGCATGGTTCATGGTCCGTACGGGCTGAGAAACCAGCGTGCATCATGTATGGATAACGGTCAATGCACCAAACGTTATCCACGCAATGTACTGATGAAACATCTATGGATTGGATGGATATCCTATTTATCGACGTCGTAATACCAATCAAGTGTATATTATAAGGGGACAAGAGGTTGATAATAGGGATGTTGTTTCATATAATCCTTATTTATCTGCAATGTTCGATTGTCATATTAATGCTGAAGTGTGCGCATCATGTCGTGCGGTTAAATATATTCACAAATATATTTATATGGGACATAACAGAACTACCATGGTTTTGGGAGGTGATGAGATTCAACAGTACATTGATGCACAATACATCGGACCACGAGAATCAGCATGGAGACTACTTGAGTTTCCATTATACCAAGAGAAGCCAAATGTTGTGCGGTTAGCAATTCATCTGCCTGGAATGCATCATGTTACTTTTAAAATAACAGAAGATATTGGGGATATTATTTCTAGAGCGGCTAATTAAAATTCAACTTTGACAGCCTTCTTTGATTGTTGTGCTAGAAATCATAGTGCACGCAATTTTACTTATCAAGAATTTTCTCAATATTTTGTTTGGAGTAAGACAAATAAAATATGGACCCCAAGAAAATGAGGTTTTGCAATTGGCAGGATGTATTTTGCTAATCCAAATAAAGGCGAGAAGTTCTTTCTTCGTTTGTTGCTCACTGTCGTGAAAGGGCTACAATCATTTGAATATTTACGGACAGTGAATGGTGTTATTTTTCCTACATTCAAATCTGCATGTGCTGAACTCGGATTGCTAGAAGATGATGCTGAATGGATACAATATCTCACGGAGGCTACTATCTTGAATACATGATATCAACTGCGAAGATTGTTCAACATTATACTACTGGAATATTCTCCATTACAACCCGATTCATTATGAAATATATTTTCACAAAATATATGTGATGATCTTTATTATAAGCTTCGTGTGGAGTTTAACATTCCCAGTCCAACAGAAGAACAAGTAACTGATTATGGTCTATATTTGTTAGACCATCTTCTTTTACAACCAGGTAAAAACATGACAGATTTTCCTCCCTTACCCTTACCAGTAGGAGTATGGAGTATGGTGATTGGAAATAGACTAATTTGGGAGCAGCAACAATTAATGTATGAGGGACAACAAGAAGAAACAACTGCTAACGTTGCGCGTCTTAATACTGAGCAACACAATGCTTACAAAGCAGTAATTGAGTCTGTATTCAATGAAATGGGAAAAGTTTTTTTTCTCAGTGGAGCAACTGGTACTGGGAAGACATTTTTATATAATACAATTGCAGGTGCTTACCGTAGTCTTGGTCACATTGTCATCATGGTTGCTTCGTCTGGTATTGCATCTTTGTTATTATCTGGAGGCCGTATAGCACACTCAATATTTAAGATACCCCTTGATATATTAGAAAACTCAAGTTGTGGATTCACGAAACAATCAATACATGCTGCTCTTTTTAGAGAGACTAAGCTGATTGTTTAGGATGAAATCACAATGCAATACAGATATTGTGTTGAATCTGTTGATCGAACCCTTCAAGCTGTTAAAGGCAATAAAAGACCATTCGGTGGAATTACAGTTGTCCTTGGTAGAGATTTTCGACAAATCTTACCTGTTATACCAAAAGGTTTTTGAGAACAAATTGTGGCTGCATCGCTCAGACGCTCAATAATATAGAATCATGTACAAGTTTTATACTTGGTACAAAATATGCATTTGGATAGGGCAGAAACCGAAAATGTTAATTTCGCCAACTTTCTGATAGGTAAATACTATAACATCCATTGGAAATCTGTATGTTGTCCTTTATTGCTCCTTACCAGCTAAATCCTTATTTTTATTATTACATGTCGGAACAAATCCAACTGAAACGATTCAATTACCATTAGGCATTCATTTCTTAAAAGATCTTATAGATTTTATTTTTTTAGTTTACCCACAATTAAATATGGAGGGAACATCATCTGTATCATTCCTAACTGAACGTATAATTATTGTTGCACGTAATGATGATATGAATACAATAAATGATACAGCATTGGAACTATTCCCTAGGGAAATAATTATATATTATGCTACGGATAAAGCTATCGAGGATGATCTTAGTTCAACGTCTATTGGTTATCCGACTGAATTTTTGAATTCACTTGATCCTTCCGGAATACCACCATTCAAGCTTAAATTAAAGGTAGGGTCCCCAATAATATTGCTCGGGAATTTTGCGCCTAAAGATGGACTTTGCAACGGGACAAGATTAATGGTTATCCATTGTCGAACTCGGGTAATTGAAGCCCAGATTTTAAATGGGGATAAATCAGGTGATTTGGTATTTATTCCAATGATATCTTTAATACCGTCATCATTAGAATTGCCATTTCCAATGTCACGGCGTTAATTTCCTATACGGCTTGCATATGCAATGACAATCAATAAGGCTCAAGGCCAATCAGTCAAGTACGTCGGGATTGATTTGAGGACAATGGTTTTTAGCCATGGACAGTTATATGTAGCACTTTTAAGATGTACATCAACAAACAGAATTTCTATACTTCTTCGACTAGACGGCGCAACTGAAACTGCAAATATTGTTTATCCTGAAGTACTATTGTCTTGGAAAAGTTTTAAATCCAAAGATACTTATACGATACCATTATAGCTTCCATTACCATCTCGCCGCGTCGGTAATGCATGTCAGTACCGTCGTTCACTCCAGCCGTCGTCTTCACATCTGGTATCTCTCTCCCCCTCTCCATCACTCCTTTCATCTCACTCCAAATATACTTATATTGCATTGTTATAGCTGCCATTATCATGTCGTGTCGATAACACCCGCCAATATCGTCGCTTTCTCTAGCTATCCTCATCAGCACAGTCGCCTTCGCCACCACTACCCTCACCAGTGCGGACGCTTCGACAGGCGCCCTTTCAGCTGGTGTTTTCACGAGGATATGAGGTAATGTATACGCTTATTACCTTTATCAAATTATATGCATTAAATAAGACGACTTATAGTTGCAACTTCTCACCTTTGCAAGTGTGGGATAGGTATGTACCCGTTATTCCCATTGAAGAACGGGTCAATGGGTGGCCTAGGTGGCCCGTTCGTGGTAGAGTTCACTTATATGGGATGAGTCAAAATGTTATTTGGCGATTAATGCCATATGCCCGTGATGTTTCAATGTTTTTAAGAAAAACATGGATAGAGATGCTTCTTGAGGGTATATTTTCTCTATTAAAAATGTTTATAAATTCAATATAATATACTAAAAAAAATTAAAAATTATAAGATCATTTTCACAGAGAACCATATTGAGGGACGCCAGCATTATGTTGTCGAGAGACAATTAATAAATGATGCGGCGATATGGAGGGCAGAACAGAGACGATGACTAATCATGGCAAGACGGAGGCAACAATAGTATAGAATATACCCATATTGATGGTGAGCACATATGTTTCACCAAAGTGATATGTTTCGCCTTTTTTTGTAGATATATAGTAGTCAATTCTGATATGTTTGATCGCTTTATAATGTAGTGGTACATTTTTTATTGTCTAACTCTTTCTCATTTGTTCACAGGTTGGAGTTTGTCTTATTTGTAGGGACCTGGTTCGGGATGAAACTGAAGACGGTGGATTATTATGTGATGAATGTAAATATATCATAATGCAGTAATTTACATTATGTAATTAGTTCTAGACTTTCTATCTTCTTCTTGGGCATATTTTCATAGATACTTTCTAGCTGTTATTTTGCATGGTAGTTTTATGGTGGAATTTTCTTACTTCGTCTTAAAGTTCTATATGTATGTTGATTGATTATTATTGTGTAGTAGTTTTCTATTGCTGATTCCTTACAGTCAAATGTGTATGAACCCAAGAAAGGAATAAGACAATAGAGACACTTCTCAGGTGACTAAAGTATGTTGATGTTTCTCTCTCTCACTCTCTCTTTAAATCATGTTTACATTGGTACTTTCCATTTAAATTTACAAGTATGGTACAACAGTACATTGCACGTAGTTAAATCATGTAATTTTAGTCAATCTGATTGTTCAGGACCCGCTTCTCTACTCTCTGCAAGAAACGGGCAAAGCATGAGGCCTCATCAAAGGAGAACATTGGTTCATATGTCAACCCAAACAACAAGAGGGTCGTAGCTCAAGAGGGATGTATTGTGGATGGTATAGCAGAGACATTGGCACCCTCCAAGCAGATGAGGTAGAGAACAAGTCATCCTATTTCAGCATCATCAATGCATCACATATTTTTCATGTGAGAAATGTTATTCAGCCTAAAGGTTTGTCTCGATTTCGCTGGCCCGATTGACGTGGCAGCGTGCATCTGGTGGCTGAAACCCACTATCGGGCCGGCGAAATCGGGAAAACCTTCGGGCTGAATAGCATCTCTTTTCATGTTAATGGTAGCTGATAATACCTATTGTCACGCCCCGGATCCGACTATAAGGGTAAACCAGTCAAACCCGGGGGTGATGGGGTTATAAGGGTAAGTCAGGGTTATAAGGTCATGAGGTTGATTTTATTATTTAATTGTTTATTACTAATTTATCATGAACTAGTTACTAGTTGATGAGGGATGGCTTTGAGGAGAAGCCTACCAATAGCTTGGCCTTGAGAAAAGGCCTACCGGGCATGAAGCTTTGAGAAGAAGCTTACCAAGGGAAACATTACTGATTGTGACATTATTCAGAGCATCTAAAACATAGTTCCATAATTATTACATAACCAACTGGAAATAACAAAAACTAGCTAATAGCTCTAGTGTCCTCTCTCGATAGTTATTTAAGATCCTCTAGGAAGCGTCAGAGAAGGATCTACGGTACCTGAAAAGAGTGTGCAACAACGGGGTGAGTTTACTAGGTAAACTCAGTGAACAGTTAACCCTAAACTAGCTAGGGTAAACCATAGTCGTACCCAGCCCTTCTAGAAGGCTACGAGGGCGACAACCCATATATACACATATTACAAGTAAGTGAAATGAACTAGCTACACATGGCAATTCTACTATTATACAACTACAACTAGTGCATATAAGACAAATAATCATCCAGATCAAAAGTATGTAACTAATTACCGAAGGTTAGTTCTACCTACTCCTAAAGTGAACCAGCAGTTTTCTAACTGAGTCTGCCAACAGAAACCTGGGTCCAAGCGTACCTGGAGAGCCAGAAATACCCATATGGTCATAAGGGGGCTAGGTCTTTCACCACGGGGCACTCCCGCCCAACTTGCTTCTTCGGGGTCATTACCCAGGGGTGGACTACTAGGCCACTAGGGGCTTTACCGCCTGCCCAACCCTGTGACCCTACCTACTTGATTCGGATTATGCACAGGCGGTGGTTCACCTCCCATCCTGTGCACTCGGGTCCCCTACCCATGCCCGTGAGTAGTGAGTCTTCCCTCTGGGAAGAGAACCTCGATTGAGGAAGTACAACCATCAGTCTCTCCATTGAGACCACCGGTCTCTTCACCAAGACCACCAGTCTTCGTTGCTCAATAACAACTGGACTGCACCATGCGAACCATGGTCACCAAACACAGTCATTCAACAGAATATTAATAAATAATTAGTACAAGTATCTACTTGTTTGCATGCATCCTACTGTGAATCTAGGTTGAGTCAATCACCGTTACAGCTATCAAAATATTACATGCATGACTATTCAGAGGCAAGGGATAGTATGCCCACTTCCCACATGCAGTACCGGTTTCCCGCCTGCATGCATTGGACATACTATGCCACATATGGTTTTATTTATTATTTTATAGATACAACTACAATCTACTCTAACTAGAATAGAATTAATCATGTTCACCTGGAGAATAGCTCGGTAGTCCACGCTCCTCACGCCTATCGGTCCGGTGTACCGTCGAAGGAGAAACTGACCATCATGGTTTAAAATGTATAAGTTGTTATATCCATAAATTAGTTAAACTAGGGTTCTAAAAAGATTGGTTTAGGGATGAGGGACCCATGGGATCTGGTCTCGCTCGAATCCGACTTCGGTCGGAGGTTTTAGGGTCGAACCGGTGAAAACCGGTCTACGATCGGTTCAAAAGGGTAAAGGGGTATCTAGGGTCCCAAACTAGGTTCAATACATCGGCATCGATGATCTGAGCACGATGCCACTGGTTTCGTCTAATTCCGAGATCGGACGGAGAATTGGCGGTCAAACCACGGTGTACTGACTAGATCGGGCTCATGGATAAAATGGGACACTACACAGTATAATTACTGTACCTAACTATATCCAACAGGTAGGATTTTCCGAGCCGGTCGTAATGCCGCTGGTTTCGTTCGATTCCGAGATCGGACGAAGAAATGGCGGCTAAACCAATTTCTGGTCGGTTTAAGGGTCTGGTTCAGGTGAACCAGACCGGTTCACTGCTGGATCGGGTCTGTGTTATCAGGTTGGGTCTGCGGGTCGGGTCTGGTCTGCTGTTCGGATCGGGTCTACTGTGCACTTAAGGTGGGTCGGGTTGCTGTGCAGTCGGGTCGGGTCTGGATTCAGGGTTGAGTTATTAATGGGTTAAGTTTGGGTTAATAACAATTCAAGAAATGCCACCCTTGTCCTCTTCTTCTTCAACAAAGGAAAACAGAGGAATGGGTTCACTGTGAACCCATCACTACGGCACCATTTTCTCGACCACTCCATGCCGCTCGGACATGGGATTGTGGTCTCCCAGACACCCCGACACCTTCGGATTCGTTAGAGTCCGCTTGTGACCATTATGGGATCCCCACCCAACTCGTGGAAGAGGAAGGGAAGCCATGCATGGCCGCGGGGTGCTCGGCTCCGGTGGCTTGGGGTGGCGCCGGCGGTGCCCGGCCGGTCTCCCCCGCAGGGAAGACGCGGGAGAAGGTAACATGCGTTCCATCGAAGCCCGAGAAGGCTTTGGCCGGAGGGTTCCGCGGGTTTTGGGTTTGGGTTTGGTTTTGCTCCGGCGATCGCCGGTCGAGCCTGGGGTTTTGTCCTCCCGACGAGGACCGGAGATGGGGTCGCGGTGGCGTTCACCCGAGTGGGCCGCGGCTAAGGTAGGAGAGGACCGTGGATGGGTTTGGGTCGCGGAGTGCCGATGGGTCGCCGGTGGTTACAACGAAGAAGAGAAAGGAGGAGGAGGGGAGGACTACCTGATGGGTTCGGGTTCGTAGTGGCTCGCCGCTGCGTGGATCGCCGGGTCGCTGCAGCTCCTTCCCCTTCTCTCTTATCTCTCTTTATAATTCTCTCTCTATTCTTAGTTTTGTCGTTCTCTCTCTTGGATCTCTGCTCTTTCTCTCTATCTCACTAAATATAACTATTATTCCGTTCTTTCCCCCTCTTTTAATTTGCCGTTCTTTCTTTCTCGATTGGTTCTTCTTTATAAGTAGGTTGTTAATGGTGGTAATTAAAAAAAGATTTAAAAGATCAGTTGTTAACCCCTTAATTCCTAATAGAGAGGAATGAATAAAGGAACGGAAGACTTTGAGCTTATTACTCCAATTCTTGCTCGATCCTTTCCATCCGAATTTTAACATTTAAAACCTTGGGGAGGGATAACTATGAGCCCTAAAGCCAGCTAGAAGGTTAGAAGTCAGGTCCTTGGGTTGGTCGGGCTCGGTCCCGCGCCCTGAAGTGGGCTCGGTAGGAACCTGGGTGCGATTCGAGTACCCATTGGGCTGAAAAGGATAATTAGTCGTAACTTATAAACCGGTGGTCATAATAGGGCTCGAAAGGATTCGTTGGAAAGGTCTTATCGACGTGAATGCGTCGGCGCTTGATACACAGTTTTCTGACTTATGGATCTCTAGAAAAGAAAGAAATACTTAAAAATTTAAAAATAGCAATTACTCATCACCCAGGTATCGGATCGACCCCAGCTCAGGCTCGTTGAAAAGGTCTCTCAGATCCCCACCCAACGTATCCAGCCTTGCTGCGATCCGATTACCCGAACTTTCGTGGTAAATAAAACAATGTCAAATGTCAGCTAATTTATCGATATTCTAGGGTATAACTACCGAACTGCCGAAACTAGCTGCGCATACACCCGATTACTGCACGGGACGCGCCATTGTGACCTGTTCGAAGCCATAGCAAAAGTGAACGTAAAATATTTCATGGGTTTACGACTTATTCTTCCAGAACATGTCCAGAGAAAAAGTCTGACTAAGAATGACGAAAATACCCAAGGTGAACTTTTATTATTCCCAAACTTAACACCGCAGGTGTTACACCTATGATTAATGCCTTTGACTTTATCCTCTGCAAGATAGGCATCATATCTCAGATCTTGGTGAAAATCACAACCCAAGTGAAAGAATGATTAGGCAGCATGGAAGGCAGGAAGAACAGTGTGGGTGGCTTAAATACAGTGAATGGAACAAATAGTTATGCTTCCATTATTCCATTGTTCCAGTGAATACAGTGGAACAATAGAATACACTGAATAGTTATGCTTCCATTGTTCACTGTATACAGTGGAACAATGGAAGGCAGATGAATACAGATGAAGATATGGGTATACATTGAATACAGATGAATACAGTGAATATATGGGTTTCACTGTATCTTCATTGTATTCATCTGTATCTTCACTGTATTCATCTGTATACAATGAATATATCCACTGAATGAAACCATATATTCACTGTATTCATCTTCACTGTATTCATTGTTCCATTCTTCACTGTATTCACTGTATATTCATCTTTACTGTATTCACTGTATCCACTGTTCTTCCTGCCTTTCATTGTTCCATTGTTCCATTGTTGCATAACTATTCTTTGCCTTCCATTGTTTCACTGTATTCACTGCCTGCCATTGTTCCATTGGTAGTCTTTTTTTTTAAATTCACAAAGTGTTCATCTGTTGATGTATCCAGTATCCAGATTGTCAGGTTCATGATGCACTTCCTGAAAGTACATTCAAATTATGCTGAAATCCAGATTGTAAGGTTCTTATTATCGACCAATTGCAATTGAATATATTCCAATATCTCTTGGTGCATATTATCTTGGTCCAAACAGCAGATTCCATGATTTGAAATCCAAATGGCATCAACAAGAGGTGAAACCATATATTCACTGTATTCATCTTCACTGTATTCATTGTTCCATTCTTCACTGTATTCACTGTATATTCATCTTCACTGTATTCACTGTATCCACTGTTCTTCCTGCCTTCCATTGTTTCATTGTTCCATTGTTGCATAATTATTCACTGCCTTCCATTGTTTCACTGTATTCACTGCCTTCCATTGTTCCATTGGTAGTCCTTTTTTTTAAATTCACAAAGTGTTCATTTGTTGATGTATCCAGTATCCAGATTGTCAGGTTCATGATGCACTTCCTGGGAGTACATTCAAATTATGCTGAAATCCAGATTGTAAGGTTCTTATTATCGACCAATCGGAATTGAATATATTCCAATATCTCTTGGTGCATATTATCTTGGTCCTAACAGCAGATTCCATGATTTGAAATCCAAATGGCAGCAACAAGAGGTGCAGAGCAATCAACAGGGAAGCGAGCTAAGGTCGAGCAGCCAATCCAGCATTCATTTGTACTGAAACACAGGTCTTTTGCTGGTGATGAAAGGCTACACCCAGCGAGATTACGAGAAGTTGTATAGACTGGCACCTGAAATAGCCTCGGTCTCTTTTGGGTGCGAGCGGGAGTTCCTGTTGAGAAAGAAACCTACCAAATCTCCACAAGGTATTTGACATAAAGTTCCAACCCTAACACTTCTGGCTTGACAAAATTATGCTGAAATTTTTTTTCTTCTTATTATCGACCAATCGGAATTGAATATATTCCAATATCTCTTGGTGCATATTATCTTGGTCTTATCAGCAGATTCCATGATTTGAAATCCAAATGGCAGCAACAAGAGGTGCAGAGCAATCAACAGGTAAGCGAGCTAAGGTCGAGCAGCCAATCCAGCATTCATTTGTACTGAAGCACGGGTCTTTGCTGGTGATGAAAGGCTACACCTAGAAAGATTACGAGAAGTTGTATGGACCGGCACCTGAAATAGCCTCGGTCTCTTTTGGGTGCGAGCGGGAGTTCCTGTTGAGAAAGAAACCTACCAAATCACCACGAGGTATTTGACATAAAGTTCCAACCCTAACACTTCTGGCTTGACAAAATTATACTGAAATTTTTTTTCTTCTTATTATCGACCAATCGGAATTGAATATATTTCAATATCTCTTGGTGCATATTATCTTGGTCCTAACAGCAGATTCCATGATTTAAAATCCAAATGGTAGCAACAAGAGGTGTAGAGCAATCAATAGGGAAGCGAGCTAACGTCGAGCAGCCAATCCAGCATTCATTTGTACTGAAGCATGGGTCTTTGCACGAAGAGTTTTCCCAACACGGGAATCGAACCCAGGCGGGAGTGCCCACAATGGGTGGTACCACTACTAGCTGCGTCTAAAGCAATGATGGCAGGGACAAGCATAACATCTGAAACTATAGAAGGGGGGCCGAAGTGACTACATGATGCGGCATAAAGGTTCATCACAGCTATCCCGGCATTCGCACAAGTGTACAGACCCATGCAACCGATTTTTCGTTTGTACATCCAATCTAGGCTCAGGAGCTACTATTGCTGTGCAACTGAAGCTAATTTGTATTATGTCGAACCTGCTCTATGTGCTGTATATGTACATTCTCCCTCAATTATATTGGAGATATTTGGATAAATTCCAAGTTCCTGCATTCTTATCGATATATCATTTACAATGTCACACATTAAATAGTTTCATCATATGACCGTCTTATGACCAAAAATGCTTTGTTTAATTTTTTTTTTACACTTTCCTAATCCTTTTGATCATGGAATTGTAGGATGATAGGAGCAAAGGTTGGCGAGTTCAGGTAGTAGCTGTATCACTTGGATTTGGTTAGATCCTAATTTTGTTGTAAGAAACATTTGGGAAACTAGGTTATTTGTAGGGTGTGAGATTTTCGCGGCATATTTTCGGAGCTTTATTTTTTTCCTTCAATGTATGGTTTATTTGTAGGAATGTGAAATTATGAGATTAATGTGCCCAGCTTTTTAATACACAATTACTAACTGAGAAAATGTGTGGTGACCGAATGTGCCAATGTACTCCAGTACTGTGAGCATGTATTGTTTAGCACTAAACGTGAAAGCCACGATATCCTCTCTCTCTCTCTCACACCATTATTATTGTATTAAATGAATCCCTCCTTTTTTTGTGTGGGTTTCATATTTAAAACAATATTTTTTTTCCTTCCCATCGAGTGATTTTATTACAGAAAGTGGCCAAGTGTGTTCACTGAAGAGGACGGTGGGAGTGGGGGGTGGCGATGCCCAAGGGTTGTGTTGCTGCTAAAGGCGGTCCGAATGTGTTTTGTCGCCGAAGGCGACCGTTGCAGTGCCGACAGTCACGGGCATTCATATATAGACTAATCAAATATTACTATTGTTATTTTTGCTCAAAAAATATTATTATTACCCTCGAAATATTGTTCTCTCGCTTAAAAATATCATCACTTTTAAGTTATTATTGCAATCTTTAAAATATTGCATCTTCCCTCAAAATTTTATCACGCCCTCAAAATATTTTTGTCGCCCTCAAAATCTTTTGCGTGCCGACAGGCACGGGCTTTACTAGTATATATATATATATATATATATATATATATATATATATATATATATATATATATATATATATATATATATATATATATATATATATATATATATATAGAGAGAGAGAGAGAGTAGTGATACATTGCGGCCGGGTAACGTGCGGCCACCCCTTTCGGTGGTATTTTTAGAATTTTTTTTTTGGGGATTGATCACCCACCTATGGATTGGACACACAAAAAATTTCAGCCCGATCCAAGACTTGTAGGCCGTCCAAATGTGTTGATCTTTTATCGGACGTTCATTTTTTTTGCCATTTTGATCAACACATTTGGACGGCCTACAGGTCTTGGATCGGGCTGAAATTTTTTGTGTGTCCAATCCAAGGGTAGGTGATCAATCCCAAAAAAAAAAAAATCCAAAAATACCCCTGAAGGGGGTGCCGCACGTTAAGCCCACACGTTACTTGGCCGCAATGTATCACTACTATATATATATATATATATATATATATATATATATATATATATATATATATATATATATATATATATATATATATATATATATATATATAGGGGTGGGGATGCTGGACCTGAGGTGCAGCAAGAACGCTGCACCTCAGGCATTGTTTTACCTACCTAGAAGTTTTGGAATTTGATGAAATTTGGTGAGGGTATTGTCTAGGGTAAGGTGATCATCCTCACCAATTTTCATCAAATTCCAAAACTTCTAGGGGGGTCAAATTGTTGAAGCAAAATCAGCTGCCCGCAGTCACCGTTAAAATTTGCAGATTTTGCTTCGACCATTTGACCCTCCTAGAAGTTTTGGAATTTGATGAAAATTTGTAAGGATGCTCATCTTACCCTAGACAACACCCTCGCCAAATTTCATCAAATTACAAAACTTCTAGGTAGGTAAACAAGCGAGAGGTGTAGCGTTCTTGCTGCATCTCGGGTGCAGGCTTCCCGCCCCCTATATATATATATATATATATATATATATATATATATATATATATATATATATATATATATATATATATATATATATATATATATATATATATATATATATATATATATATATATATATATATATATATGCATGGTTTATGGTCCGTGCAGGCTGAGAAACCAGCGTGCATCATGTATGGATAACGGTCAATGCACCAAACGTTATCCACGCAAGTTTACTGATGAAACATCTATGGATTTGGATGGATATCCTATTTATCGACGTCGTAATACCAATAAAGGGTATATTGTGAGGGGACAAGAGGTTGATAATAGGGATGTTGTTCCATATAATCCTCATTTATCTGCAATGTTCTATTGTCATATTAATACTGAAGTGTGCGCATCAGGTCGTGCGGTTAAATATATTCACAAATACATTTATAAGGGACATGACAGAACTACCATGATTTTGGGAGGTGATGAGACTCAGCAGTACATTGATGCACGATACATCAGACCACCAGAAGCAGCATGGAGACTACTTGAGTTTCCATTACACCAAGAGAAGCCAAATGTTGTGCGGTTAGCAATTCATCAACCTGGAATGCAATATGTTACTTTTAAGATAACAAAAGATATTGGGGATATTATTTCTAGAGCGGCTAATCAAAATTCAATTTTGACAGCCTTCTTTGATTATTGTGCTAGAAATCATAGTGCACGTAATTTTACTTATCAAGAATTCCCTCAATATTTTATTTGGAGTAAGACAAATAAACTATGGACCCCAAGGAAATGAGGTTTTGCTATTGGCAGGATGTATTTTGCTAATCCAAATGAAGGCGAGAAATTCTATCTTCGTTTGTTGCTTACTGTTGTGAAAGGGCCACAATCATTTGAATGTTTACGGACAGTAAATGGTGTTATTTTTCCTACATTCAAATCTGCATGTGCTGAACTCGGATTGCTAGAAGATGATGCTGAATGGACACAATGTCTCACGGAGGCTACTATCTTGAATACAGGATATCAACTGCGAAGATTGCTCAGCATTATACTACTGGAATATTCTCCATTACAACCCGATTCATTATGGAATATGTTTTCACAAAATATATGTGATGATCTTCATCATAAGCTTCGTGTGGAGTTTAACATTCCCAGTCCAACAGAAGAACAAGTAACTGATTATGGTCTATATTTGTTAGACCAGCTTCTTTTACAAGCAGGTAAAAGCGTGACAGATTTTCCTCCCTTACCTTTGCCAGTCGGAGTATGGAGTATGGTGATTAGAAATAGACTAATTTGGGAGCAGCAACAATTATTATATGAGGGACAACAAGAAGAAACAGCTGCTAACGTTGCACGTCTTAATACTGAGCAACACAATGCTTACAAAGTAGTAACTAAGTCTGCATTCAATGAAATGGGGAAAGTTTTTTTTCTCAGTGGAGCAGCTGGTACTGGGAAGACATTTGTATATAATACAATTACAGGTGCTTGCCGTAGTCTTGGTCATATTGTCATCATGGTTGCTTCGTCTGGTATTGCATCTCTGTTATTATCTGAAGACCGTACATCACACTCAACATTTAAGATACCCCTTGATATATTAGAAAACTCAAGTTGCGGATTCACGAAACAATCAATACATGCTGCTCTTTTTAGCGAGACTAAGCAGATTGTTTGGGATGAAATCACAATGCAACACAGATATTGCGTTGAATCTGTTGATCGAACCCTTCAAGATGTTAAAGGCAATAAAAGACCATTCGGTGGAATTACAGTTGTCCTTGGTGGAGATTTTCGACAAATCTTACCTGTTATATCGAAAGGTATGCGAGAACAAATTGTGACTGCATCGCTCAAACGCTCAATAATATGGAATCATGTACAAGTTTTTTACTTGGTACAAAATATGCGTTTGGATAGGGCGGAACCCGAAAATGTTAATTTTGCCAACTTTCTTATAGAGGTAAATACTATAACATCCATTGGAAATCCGTATGTTATCTTTTATTGCTTCTTACCAGCTAAATCCTTATTTTTATTATTACAGGTCGGAACAAATCCAACTGAAATGATTCAATTACCGTTAGGAATTCATTTCTTAAAAGATCTTACAGATTTTATTCTTTCAGTTTACCCACAATTAAATATGGAGGGAACATCATCTGTATTATTTCTAACTAAACGTATAATTCTTGTTGCACGTAATGATGATGTGAATACAATAAATGATACAGAGTTGGAACTATTCCTTGGAAAAATAATTGTATATTATGCTGTAGATAAAGCTATCGAGGATGATCTTAGTTCGACGTCTAATGGTTATCCGACTGAATTTTTGAATTCACTTGATCCTTCCGGATTACCACCATTCAAGCTTAAATTAAAGGTAGGGTCCCCAATAATATTGCTTAGGAATCTTGCGCTTAAAGATGGACTTTGCAACGGGACAAGATTAATGGTTATCCGTTGTCGAAATCGGGTAATTGAAGCCCATATTTTAACTGGAGATAAATCAGGTGATTTGGTATTTATTCTAAGGATATCTTTAATACCGTCATCATCAGAATTGCCATTTTCAATGTCATGGCGTCAATTTCCTATACGGCTTGCATATGCAATGACAATCAATAAGGCTCAAGGCCAATCAGTCAAGTACGCCGGGATTGATTTGAGGACAATGGTTTTTCGCCACGGATAGTTATATGTAGCACTTTCAAGATATACATCAACAAACAGAATTTCTATACTTCTTCGACCAGACGACGCAACTGAAACTGCAAATATTGTTTATCCTGAAGTACTATTGTCTTGAAAAAGTTTTAAATCCAAAGATACTTATACGATACCATTACAGCTTCCATTACCGTCTCGCCGCGTCGGTAATGCACGTCAGTACCGTCGTTCACTCCAGCCGTTGTACGTCTGGTATCTCTCTCCCCCTCTCCATCACTCCTTTCATCTCACTCCAAATATACTTATATGGCATTGTTATAGCTGCCATTATCACGTCGTGTCGATAACACGCCCCAATATCGTCGCTTTCTCTAGCTATCCTCATCAGCACAGTCACCTTCGCCGCCACTAGCCTTACCAGTGCAGATGCTTCGATAGGCGCCCTTTCAGTTGGTGTTTTCACGAGGATATGAGGTAATGTATACGCTCATTACCTTTATCAAATTATATGCATTAAATAAGACGACTTATAGTTGTACCTTCTCACCTTTGTAGGTGTGGGATAGGTATGTACCCGTCATTTCCATTGAAGAACGGGTCAATGGGTAGCCTAGGTGGCCCGTTCGTGGTCGAGTTCACCTATATGGGATGAGCCAAAATGTTATTTGGCGATTAATGCCATATGCCCGTGATGTTTCAATGTTTTTAAGAAGAACATGGATGGAGATGCTTCTTGAGGGTATATTTTATCTATTAAAAATGTTTATAAATTCAATATAATATACTAAAAAAAATTAAAAATTATAAGATCATTTTCACAGTAAACCATATTGAGGGACGCCAGCGTTATATTGTCGAGAGACAATTAATAAATGATGCGGCGATATGGAGGGCTGAACAGAGACGATGACTAATCATGGCAAGATGGAGGGAGCAATATTATAGAATATACCCATATTGATGGTGAGCACATATGTTTCACCAAAGTGATATGTTTTGCCTTTTTGTTTAGATATATGGTAGTCAATTTTGATATGTTTGATCACTTTATAATGTAGTGGTACATTTTTTATTGTCTAACTCTTTCTCATTTGTTCACAGGTTGGAGTTTGTCTTATTTGTAGGGACCTGGTTCGGGATGAAACTGAAGACAGTGGATTATTATGTGATGAATGTAAATATGTCATAATGCAATAATTTACATTATGTAATTAGTTCTAGACTTTCTATCTTTTTCTTGGGCATATTTTCATAGATACTTTCTAGCTGTTATTTTGCATGGTACTTTTATGGTGGAATTTTCTTACTTCGTTTTAAAGTTCTATATGTATGTTGATTGATTACTATTGTGTAGTAGTTTTCTATTGCTGATTCCTTACAGTCAAATGTGTATGAACCCAAGGAAGGAATAAGACAATAGAAACACTTCTCAGGTGACTAAAGTATGTTGATGTTTCTCTCTCTCACTCTCTCTTTAAATCGTGTTTACATTGGAACTTTCCATTTAAATATACAAGTATGGTACAACAGTACATTGCACGTAGTTAAATCATGTAATTTTAGTCAATCTGATTGTTCAGGAACCGCTTCTCTACTCTCTGCAAGAAACGGGCAAAGCATGAGGTCTCATCAAAGGAGAACATTGGTTCATATGTCAACCCAAACAACAAGAGGGTCGTAGCTCAAGAGGGATGTATTGTGGATGATATAGCAGAGACATTGGCACCCTCCAAGCAGATGAGGTAGAGAACAAGTCATCCTATTTCAGCATCATCAATGCATCACATATTTTTCATGTGAGAAATGTTATTCAGCCCAAAGGTTTGTCCTGATTTCACCGGCCCGATTGACGTGGCAGCGTGCGTCTGGTGGCTGTAAACCACTATCGGGCCGACGAAATCGGGAAAACCTTCGGGCTGAATAGCATATCTCTTTTCATGTTAATGGTGACTGATAATACCTATGATTAATGTCTTTGACTTTATCCTCTGCAAGATAGGCATCATATCTCAGATCTTGTTGAAAATCACAACCCAAGTGAAAGAATGATTAGGCAGCATGGAAGCCAGGAAGAACAGTGTGGGTGGCTTAAATACAGTGAATGGAACAAATAGTTATGCTTCCATTGTTCCATTGTTCCAGTGAATACAGTGGAACAATGGAATACAGTGAATAGTTATGCTTCCATTGTATATTGTATACAGTGGAACAATGGAAGACAGATGAATACAGATGAATATATGGGTATACAGTGAATACAGATGAATACAGTGAATATATGGGTTTCACTGTATCTTCACTGTATTCATCTGTATCTTTACTGTATTCATCTGTATACAGTGAATATATCCACGTATGAAACCATATATTCACTATATATTCACTGTATTCATCTTCACTGTATTCATTGTTCCATTCTTCACTGTATTCACTGTATATTCATCTTCACTGTATTCACTGTATCCACTATTCTTCCTACCTTCAATTGTTCCATTGTTCCATTGTTGCATAACTATTCACTGCCTTCTATTAATTGTTTCACTGTATTCATTGCCTTCCATTGTTCCATTGGTAGTCTTTTTTTTTAAATTCACAAAGTGTTCATCTGTTGATGTATCCAGTATCCAGATTGTCAGGTTCATGATGCACTTCCTGGAAGTACATTCAAATTATGCTGAAAATTATGCTGAAATCCAGATTATAAGTTTCTTATTATCGACCAATCGGAATTGAATATATTCCAATATCTCTTGGTGCATATTATCTTGGTCCTAACAGCAGATTCCATGATTTGAAATCCAAATGGCAGCAACAAGAGGTGAAACCATATATTCACTGTATATTCACTGTATTCATCTTCATTGTATTCAATGTTCCATTCTTCATTGTATTCACTATATTCATTGTATTCACTGTTCTTCTTGCCGTCCATTGTTCCATTGTTGCATAACTATTCACTGCCTTCCATTGTTTCACTGTATTCACTGCCTTCCAATCTTCCATTGGTAGTCTTTTTTTTTAAATTCACAAAGTGTTCATCTGTTGATGTATCCAGTATCCAGATTGTCTGGTTCATGATGCACTTCCTGGGAGTACATTCAAATTATACTGAAAATTATGCTGAAATCCAGATTGTAAGGTTCTTATTATTGACCAATCGGAATTGAATATATTCCAATATCTCTTGGTGCATATTATCTTGGTCCTAACAGCTGATTCCATGATTTGAAATCCAAATGGCAGCAACAAGAGGTGCAGAGCAATCAACAGGGAAGCGAGCTAAGGTCGAGCAGCCAATCCAGCATTCATTTGTACTGAAGCACAGGTCTTTGCTGGTGATGAAAGGCTACACCCAGCGAGATTACGAGAAGTTGTATGGACCGGCACCTGAAATAGCCTCGGTTTCTTTTGGGTGCGAGCGGGAGTTCCTGTTGAGAAAGAAACCTACCAAATCTCCACGAGGTATTTGACATAAAGTTCCAACCCTAACACTTCTGGCTTGACAAAATTATGCTGAAATTTTTTTTCTTCTTATTATCGACCAATCGGAATTGAATATATTCCAATATCTCTTGGTGCATATTATCTTGGTCCTATCAGCAGATTCCATGATTTGAAATCCAAATGGCAGCAACAAGAGGTGCAGAGCAATCAACAGGGAAGGGAGCTAAGGTCGAGCAGCCAATCCAGCATTTATTTGTACTGAAGCACGGGTCTTTGCTGGTGATGAAAGGCTACAACTAGCAAGATTACGAGAAGTTGTATGGACCGGCACCTGAAATAGCCTCGGTCTCTTTTGGGTGCGAGCGGGAGTTCCTGTTGAGAAAGAAACCTACCAAATCTCCACGAGGTATTTGACATAAAGTTCCAACCCTAACACTTCTGGCTTGACAAAATTATGCTGAAATTTTTTTTCTTCTTATTATCGACCAATCGGAATTGAATATATTCCAATATCTCTTGGTGCATATTATCTTGGTCCTAACAACAGATTCCATGATTTGAAATCCAAATGGCAGCAACAAGAGGTGCAGAGCAATCAACAGGGAAGCGAGCTAAGGTCGAGCAGCCAATCCAGCATTCATTTGTACTGAAGCACAGGTCTTTGCACGAAGAGTTATCCCAACACGGGAATCAAACCCGGGCGGGAGTACCCACAATGGGTGGTACCACTACTAGCTGCGTCTAAAGCAATGATGGCAGGGACAAGCATAACATCTGAAACTATAGAAGGGGGGGCGAAGTGACTACATGATGCGGCATAAAGGTTCATCACAGTTGTCCCGGCATTCGCACAAGTGTACTGGCCCCATGCAGCCGATTTTTCGTTTGTACATCCAATCTAGGCTTAGGAGCTACTATTGTTGTGCGACTGAAGCTGATTTGTATTGTGTCGAACCTGCTCTATGTGTTGTATATGTACATTCTCCCTCAATTATATTGGAGATATTTGGATAAATTCCAAGTTTCTGCATTCTTATCGATATATCATTTACAATGTCACACATTAAATAGTTTCATCATCTGACTGTCTTATGACCAAAAATGCTTTGGTTAATTTTTTTTTACACTTTCCTAATCCTTTTGATCATGGAATTGTAGGATGATAGGAGCAAATGTTGGCGAGTTCTGGTAGTAGCTGTATCACTTGGATTTGGTTAGATCCTAATTTTGTTATAAGAAACATATGAGAAACTGGGTTATTGGTAGGATGTGAGATTTTCGCGGCATATTTTCGGAGCTTTATTTTTTTCCTTCAATGTATGGTTTATTTGTAGGAATGTAAAATTATGAGATTAATGTGCCTAGCTTTTTAATACACAATTACTAACTGAGCAAATGTGTGGTGACCGAATGTGCCAATGTACTCCAGTACTGTGAGCATGTATTGTTTAGCACTAAACGTGAAGGCCACAATATCCTCTCTCTCTCTCTCACCATTATTATTGTATTAAATGAATCCCTCCTTTTTTTGTGTGGGTTTCAGATTTAAAACAATTTTTTTCCCTTCCCATCGAGTGATTTTATTACAGAAAGTGGCCAAGTGTGTTCACTGAAGAGGACGGTGGGAGTGGGGGGTGGCGATGCCCAAGGGTTGTGTTGCCGCTAAAGGCGGTCCGAATGTGTTTTACCGCCGAAGGCGGCCGTTGTAGTGCCGACAGGCACGGGCATTCATATATAGACTAATCAAATATTACTATTGTTATTTTCACTCAAAAAATATTATTATCACCCTCGAAATATTGTTCTCTCGCTTAAAAATATCATCAATTTTAAATTATTATTGCTACCTTTAAAATATTGCCTCTTTCCTTAAAATTTTATCACGCCCTCAAAATATTTTTGTCGCCCTCAAAATTTTTTGCGTGCCGACAAGCACGGGCTTTACTAGTATATATATATACCCGACCACCCAACACGCTAGTCCTCCATTCAATTTGGGTGACAAATGACACTTTTTAACCGGGGGGTTAGGGATTGGTCAAGGCGGGTATATCCCTCCTAACAATGATTATGAAAAAAAATTGAAAAAAAATATGCCAAGTGGCATTTTTAAATTAACCATAGCAAGGGCTATTTGCACGCTACAGTTTACCGTTAAATTTGTCGACCGTTTATCGGGTTGTTTTAAGTTTTGCTTTTAGAATTTTTTTTTTAAATCTTGATCTAAGTAGAGTTGATTGACCATCCATAAAAATAAATATGGTTAAAAAGTACCATGTGGCAACCAAATTGAAGGGTGGACTAGCGTGTTGGGTGGTCGGGAGGACCATGTTCCCTATTATATATATATATATATATATATATATATATATATATATGTGTGTGTGTGTGTGTGTGTGTGTGTGTGTGTGTGTGTGTGTGTGTGTGTGTGTGTGTGTCAGTTCGGTTTGGTTTGGTTTAGGTTGGTTTTAAATATACAAATCCGACAACCAATCCAATCAAGTCGGTTTTTTTAAAATGCAATCCAATCCGATCCATTGAGTGTGTCGGAACCGATCAAAATTGGTCGGTTTTGTTTGGTTGGGTCAGGTTGGTTTGGATCCGGCTCACCCCTAAAAAATTGGACTGCTCCAATGCATCATGGTCTTGCTTCCAAAAGCCATAACTGATAAACTCTTCATCTTCACAATAATGGCAGACTTTGTCATTTCATTTCCAAAATCGAAAACCATAATGAAGATAATTAAGGCTTAATTACACTTAAAAACTCTCACCCCTTCAGTTACCTACTACATGGAATTGGGGGACAGTGGAAGCAAGACCAACAGCCTCAGCAGCTACATCGGCAAGACCGGCACTGGCACTAACAAGTATCGCGACATGACCGAGCCTTCGAATAGCATTCACCTGGGCGTCAACCTGTGTGGGCGCCCGGGCGCCAATAATAGCAGAGGCAAGAGGGGGGTCTGCTGTGAGCTCTGGCACTCGGGCACCGGTTCCTGATACCCGGGCGATGCATGGCCTCCCTTATTCAAATCGAGCCTATTTCACACAGAAGTGTTGGTGCGAAATGCCTTAGACGAGGTTTCAATCTGCTACCACACGCTTGAGGAAGCAATCTAGGGTTTTCGAATCTCCGACGATCCGAAGAGAAGAATCGAATCCACCGACAACGATCCCAATTACAGAGAAAAGAAAAAAAATAAAAGCAATCCACATGACACAAATATGTTTGTTCACGCAGATCGAAAATCCCTATCTTTGCTGGTGTCTGTCATCGCTTTGGAGCAATATGGAATTATAATATAGGAGTATACAACCCTCTTCTTCTTCCTTACCTCCATCGGATCTCAAGAAGACCAATCTCCTATGTCGATCCCCGATTTTTTTCAACTCTCAAACACAATAGAGAAGCCCGAAGCAAGACCCTAAACCAGCCATCAAACACAATAACAACTCATTACAAAACCTAGGGTGAAAATCACCTTTTTTATAGCCCAAAAATCCGTGCAGACCTGAATCGAACAAGTTCATGTTTTGTGCCAAGCGCCCAATGGCACCGAGGTAACCAATGACCTAGCAGCCCAAAAAATCACCGGCATGACTCACACCCTGTGCGCCATAAGTGGCGCCCAACCAGAGAAGTTGGTGCCCATAATATGACCGGACACCACATAGTTGGCACTTAGGGTGCCAACCCGAGGCTAGCACTGATCCTGACGCCCACCAGTGATAGGGCGCTGCATAGTTGGTGCCCAACGCGCCAAACCACTGAAGTGCGTGCCCAGGTACTTCACACCGAGCCTCCTATCACGCTTCGTACTTGCTGAAACTGAGCCAAACTCCACCGGGTTAACTTTTAGCCAATGCTCCCATTCTAGTGAACCTCCACCTTAGCGAGTCTCAACTCACCTCCATCGCACCTTAGGTGGTGAGGTGCTTTCTCCACAGCACAACTAGGAGACAAGTTGGAGCAAGCTTGAGCAATGCTCAAGCATCTCCCTTGTGACCGACTTCTTGAAAAAATCTGAAGCGTTATCATCCATGTGAACCTTCCCTACCTCGATCTCACCATCATCCTGCCAGTCTATGATCTTGTGGTACCTGATGTCTATATGTTTCATTCTTGCATGGAAGATCATATTTTTCGTCAAATAAATCGCACTCTAACTATCGCACTGTACTGCAGTAACTGAGCTCTGACTCAGTTCCAATTCGCCAGTTAGGCCCTTCAACCATATAGCCTCCTTCGCGGTCTCTGTCAGAGCCATATACTTTGCCTCGTTAATTGAGAACACCGTCACTGACTGTAGCATAGGCCTCTAGCTGACCGGTCCCCTCCACACATGAATACATATCCTGTGGTAGATATTCTCCTGTAAGATCCACTGCATAGTCTGAATCAGAATATCCCATGATACTGATCTCTTCTTTCTACCTAGTAAACAAGATCCCTTTATCTGCATTGCCCTTCAAATACCTTAAGTTTCACTTGACTACTTGCCAATGGACCTCTACGGATTCGACATAAATCTGGACACGACGCTTACCGCCTGTGCCAGATCTGGCCTTGTGCAAACCATCGCATACATCAGACATCCTACCGTGCTGGCATACGGTGTTTTCTGCATCTTTTGGATCTCCTTCTATTTAGTAGGATACTGCCTCTTGCTCAAAGTGAAGTGTGAAGCCAATGGAGTAGAGGTTGACTTTACATCTTTCATATCAAACCTCTTAAGAACCTTTCGGATATAGGTCCCTTGAGTTAACCAGAGTTTCCTAGCCTTTCTGTCCCTTATGATCTCTATGCTGAGAATCTTTCTTACATTCCTGAGATCCTTCATCTCGAACTCCCTGTTTAGCATCTTCTTGAGTTCAACTATCTTTCTTATGTCACGATATGCGATGAGCATATCATCGACCTTGAGCATCAATCTCACAGTCTCTCTATCCTCAAAGGTGTAAGAGTAGACGCAATATTCATACTCCCACTCGAGTAACCGATCTGTATCATGAATGAGTGAAAGCACTTGTACCACTACCTCGGTGACTGCTTGAGTCTATAGATTGACTTCTTTAGTCTACACATGTGGTTCTCCTTGTATTCATTAATGAACCCGTCCGGCTATGACATATAGATCTCCTTCTCGATATCCCCATGAAGAAACACCAACTTCACGTCCATTTGCGCTAGCTCAATATCGTGATGAGCAACCTAAGCCAGTAGCAGTCTAATGGAAGTATGCTTGATTACGGGGGAGAAGATCTCCTCATAGTCAATTCTTTCCCCCTGAGCGAACCCCTTTGCAACTAAGCATGCTTTGAACTTTGGATCTTCATTATGCATACCCTCATTCTTTCTGAGAACCCATCTAAAACTTATGATCTTCTTTCCCTTAGGCCTCGGCACTAACTCCTAAACAGAGTTCTTATGGAGACTGCTCATCTCATCCTTCATAGCCTTCATCCAGCCTTGCCCCTCGCTACTCGTTGCAGCCTTATCATAGCTTGTTAGATCATCTTCAATGATGATGAAGACATAGCAAGCCTAATCACTCCAACCATATCTCTGAGGTGGTTTGATGGTCCTTTTTGACCTACTCAGATCCGTGTCTGTAGGCTCCACCCGAGCCTGTACCGGAGTCTTTGCATGAGTCTCCGTCGGTGTCTCTATCTGCTATTGTTCTTCCACATCACCCTCAGATGTATCAACTGATTTACCCTCAGTTATCTGGGAAGATTACCACTCTATAACAGTCTTCTCTTCCTGACTGGATTTTGCTACATCGGTCTTCGCCTCTACCATAGGCATAGTCGTCTCATCAAAGATGACGTATCTGCTGGCGATCTTCTTTTAATTCTTTGGATCCCACAATATCAAGCCCTTCACTCCTTGTTCAAAGTCCAGAAATAGGCACTCCTGCGACTTTGGCTTCAACTTGTTCCTATCATCTCTCGGGATGAGAGCAAATATCTTGCATCCTAATACTTTTATCATGGAAAGATCCACATCTTTCTTAGACCATACCTCATCAGCACACCTGAATTCCAATAGTTTCAAGGGAGATTGATTAACCAAATAACACGCATGGTTAACCGACTCTGCCCAAAAGGACTCGGATAGATTTGTATGCACTCGAATGTACCTCTCTTTCTCCATTAGAGTTATGTTCATCTTTTTTGCAGCGCCATTCTGCTAAGGAGTCTTCTTCACCATATAGTGCCGACAATGCCCTCCTGCTGATAGAATTCTATGAACCTTTCATCTTTGTATTCACATCCGTTGTTGCTCCTCAAGTACTTGATCTTCCTCCCCGTCAGGTTTTCCACCTCTGCCTTTCAGGTTTTGAATTTATCAAACATTTCAGACTTCTCACGCATGAAGTAGACCTAAACCTTTCGAAAGTAATCATCTAGGAATATGACAAAATACCGAGCTCCACCATGCAAACGAGTCAAAGCCGGTCCCCAAATATCAGAGTGAATGTAATCAAGAGCGCCTTTCGCCTTTTTTTTTTCATAGAATCCAACTTGAACAAAACCTTGCTTGGACTGCTTCCTCATAATGTATGATTGGCACAATTCCAATTTCTACTTGCCTATATCTTTCAGCAGCTTTCTTCTGCGTAGTTCTTATAACCCCCTTTCGTTCATGTGGCCTAACCTATGATGCCATAGCAAAGTCGGATCTCGTTATGAGGAACTGACATTTGTGGATATTATCGCTCCACCCAAGACTGTGCTCCCTGATAGTTTGAACAGATTATTTGCATGCCTCTCTCCTCTCATCACCACAAGTGATCCTTTAGTAACCTTGATCTTCCTATCGTCCGATAAGTATCGTTAAGTATGCGTACCCGTTTGCATCCAGAGTACCCAAAGAAATAAGATTCTTCTTGAGAGTTGGAATGTGCTTTACGCTTCCTAGCGAACAAATTGTATCGTCGTTCATCTTCGGTTTTATTATTCCCATGCCTATCACCTTGTAGGAGGCATCGTTCCCCATAAGAACTTCACCGTAATTTGTATCCTCTTATGTGTCGAATCAATCCATGTTTGCACACATATGAAATATATAACCACTATCAAGGATACACTGAGATGAATTGTTACTTGAGAATACGGAAAGCAACTCTCCAATGCCCTTCTGCAAAATGACACCCACTGTGTCGGAGTTCTCCATTTTTTTCCCTTCTCCTTCATCTCATCTTGTAACTTGAAGTACTATCATTACTGTGGCTTTTCTTCTCGCAGTGAAAGCACTTTAAATTCTTTGATCGTCCTCTGGACATCGATCGGCTCTTATCTTGGCTATGGCTTCTGGCACACCTGTTCTTCGATCAGCTTCGATGCTCATGAGAACTCTTCACCACGAGTCCCGCACCCTTCGTATCTTCTCTCGTATTCTTTCACATCTTTGCATGGGAGATGATTGCGTGAACGACCTCCTCAAACTTAAGAGTCTCTTTGCCGAATATAAGGGTGGTCATGAAGTGTTTATAGGACGGTAGAAGAGACCATAGCAAGAGCAGTGCCTTGTCATCTTCCTCATACTTTACCTCCACCCGAAGAAGTTCTGAAATACACTGATTGAACATGTTCATGTGTTTCATTAGATCTCCGCCTTTATCCATACGCAAATCGTATAATTCATCCTTCAAGAACAATCTGTTCGAGAGAGCTTTTTCCATGGACATCAACTGCAACTTGTCCCAATTAGCTTTAGTCGACATCTTCTTTATGAAACTGTACATGACCTCGTCCGACAAATGAAGCTCAATGAAACTCATCACCTTCTGATATACTTTCGACCAACCTTCATCCATCGTCTCCTTTGGTGCATGCTCTCTTCCCATATACACATGAGGAAATCTTATTGTTTCAAGATATTCCTCATCTTTCTCTGCCATAACGTGAAATTGGTCTTTCCATCGAAAGGCTTGAGATCAATCTTCATTCTACCCATAGTAGACTTCCCTTTGGTCATCTCTGATAGATCTGACGCAAAACCCTCCAAAACCATGGCTCTGATACCAGTTGTTGGCAAGGAATACCTCAAACAAGGTCTCGATCCGCCGCCTCATACTCGCGGAAGCGATTTAGGATTTTCGGATCTCCAACGATCCGAAGAGAATAATTGAATCCACCCACAATAATCCCAATCACAGAGAAAAGATAACAAAGAAAAACAATACACACAACACAAAGACAGCTGTTCACACAGTTCAAAAATCCTTACCTCTGCGAGTGTCGGTCACCGCCCTGAAGCATGGAATTAGAACGTAGAAGTATACAACCCTCTTCTTCTTCCTCGCCTCCACCAGATCTCAAGGAGACCAATATCCTATCTCGATACTCGACCTTCTTCGTCTCTCAAACTCATTGGAGAAGCACGAAGCAAGACCCTAAAACTAGCCGTCAAACACAATGACAACTCCTTACAAAATCTAGGGTGAAAACTCTATTTATAGCCCCCAAAATCCATGTAGACGCAAGTCCAACCAATGCATATATGTTTTGTGTCTGAAGCCCAGTGGCGCCGAGGGCACCAATGACCTGGTAGCCCAAAAAATCACTGGCACATGACTTTCACCCTAGGCGTCAAAAGTGGACCCCAAGGCCCCAACCAAAGAAGTTGGCGCTCGTCAATACCGGGCGCCAGTGTTGTTAGTATCGTACGATACACGATACGTATCGTACGATACGATACGATACATGAGAAAAATGATACGTATCGGGTTTACCTATCGTTTTTCTCCTGTATCGTACGATACACTATACGATACACTACGATACGATACGATACACGATACGGTCCGATACGGTGAAAACATGTTTTTTTGTTTGTTATTTTTTTTTTTTGAAACTTTTAAAATGAATTTTTTTCTCTTAATTTCCCAAAGGACTATATAGGTCTCTTAGCGTTAAAAAAATACTTAGGAATATTTTCTAACTTAGAGTGAAGTGATACTAATTTTTTTTTAGAAATTTATAGGTGTTTTACAAATCTTTCTCTAGAGTTGTCGGATTCCAATGCCATTTGTTTTTAAAATTTTTCTAGAGCTTGGAACACCAAATATCTACAACTTTGCTAATTTCAATAGTTATAGGATTCCATTTCTACCTATATATATATATATATATATATATATATATATGTGGTACTTCTTAGTAGAGGGCTAATGGATCTATGTTCATAAAGTAAGGCTAAAGGAAAGAAGTGGATGACTTTGAATAAGACAATGAGGATGAGAATGAAAATAAATAAGAGGTCCAAGAGACATTAGAGAAAGATAAAGAAGCAAGTGGTGATAAATTATCTATTGTTGATGATCAAATTGATGATGTAGATGCGGTGGAGATTGAAAAATAAGATCTTCCTACTTTTTGAGTTTTTGTTTTGTCTTCATTGACCATTCGAATATTTTGAGAACAATATATTGATAGATCATAGATAATACTTATATATGATTTCTTTTTTATATAAATATATACATCATATTTTTTGTATAGGCCAATGTTATGTTTGATGTGAAATTATAGGGAATGTCTTACTCTTCTACTTGACTTTTCATATTTAATATTCTAGTATGTACTTTCTATATTTATTTTATATATATATATATATATATATATATATATATATATATATATATATATATATATATATATATATATGTATAAAATATAAATTTAACAGTATCTTACGATACACGATACGTTACGATACACGATACACAAAATAGGAAAAACGATACACGATACGATACACGATATGACAACCTTGCCGGGCGCCACATAGTTGGTGCCTAGGGAGCAAACCCTAGGCACCAAGCAAGACCCTATCTCGATACTTGACCTTCTTCGTCTCTCAAACTCAATGGAGAAGCACGAAGCAAGACCCTAAAACTAGCCGTCAAACACAATGACAACTCCTTACAAAACCTAGGGTGAAAACTCTATTTATAGCCCCCAAAATCCATGTAGACGCGAGTCCAACCAATGCGTATATGTTTTGTGTTTGAAGCCCAGTGGCGCCGAGGGCGCCAATGACCTGGCAGCCCAAAAAATCACTAGCACAAGACTTTCACCCTAGGCGTCAAAAGTGGACCTCAAGGCCCCAACCAGAGAAGTTGACGCTCGTCAATGACCGGGCGCCACATAGTTGGTGCCTAGGGAGCAAACCCTAGGCACCAAGCAAGACCCTATCTCGATACTCGACCTTCTTCGTCTCTCAAACTCAATGGAGAAGCACGAAGCAAGACCCTAAAACTAGCCGTCAAACACAATGACAACTCCTTACAAAACCTAGGGTGAAAACTCTATTTATAGCCCCCAAAATCCATGTAGACGCGAGTCCAACCAATGCATATATGTTTTGTGTCTGAAGCCCAGTGGTGCCGAGGGCGCCAATGACCTGGCAGCCCAAAAAATCACTAGCACAAGACTTTCACCCTAGGCGTCAAAAGTGGACCCCAAGGCCCCAACCAGAGAAGTTGGCGCTCGTCAATGACCGGGCGCCACATAGTTGGCGCCTAGGGAGCAAACCCGAGGTTGGCCCTGATCCTGGCACTCGCCCTTGACCGGGCACCGAACAATTGGCACCCAGGGCACCAACCCGCTGAAGTGCGTGCCTAGATCCTCCGCGCCGAGCCTCCTGTCGTTCGTTGTACTCGTTGAAATTGAGCCAAACTCTGACAAGAAGTCTCATATGTGTGCCTATACATGATTGATAAGCATCTCCTTTGCTCCAATTTTAATTGGATCAAAAACACGGACAAAAAAATGAGAATAATATCAGTTGGATTCCAATATTTGGTTCTTGGATCCAGACCCAAATATTGTGATCTTAATTTCCATTAGTTCCTTGGCAACATCTCCCATCTGCATCCGCTCCCGAGGTAGCTCCTTTGCGCATGATATTCCAATTCTGAACACTGAAGCCAAGCACTCTTCTGCCCTCCCCCGATCAGCACCTATGCTTTGAGTGTTGTCGTCGGCTTCTCCATCCTCATCCTCGGAGAGCAGGCGCGGATCCGCAATTCCCAGTACACCCTCATCGAAGGCCATCTCGACAAATCTACATAGGCTAATGCCGTCTACGAAAGCGTCGTCAGTAGGCCTCTTCCCAGTGAACATCTCTAGCAATAGCACTCCATAGCTGTATACATCCCCTTCAGTTGATGCTTTGTTTGCCATCCCATACTCTTCAAAACATCAAATAAGAACAAGACCATGTTAACGTCCACACCTCAACTTTGTTGAGGTTGAGGAATATCACAAATGAAGATTGGAAAGAATGCAGACCTCACCTGGCGCAACATACCCAATAGATCCTTTCAATCCAATTGAGCCTGTTGGATTCTGCACCGACCCGCTCGTAGTTTCAGATAGGAATCTCGCCAATCCAAAGTCGCCCACGTGAGCGCTCATGTCGTTGTCGAGAAGAATATTGCTGGGCTTTAGATCGCAGTGAGCGATCGGCATCGGGCCATGGTGGTGAAGGTAGTCCAATGCAGAAGCAATGTCGATGGCGATGTTCAACCTCTGAATTAGATCTAGCCTCCTATGACCCCTCTGATCATTTACGTCAGGATGCAGCCACATCTTCAGGTTCCCATTGGGCATGTACTCGAAGACCAAGGCCTTGAATTCATTGCCTCTGGAATCGAGGCCCGAGCACGATGTGAATACCTTGATGAGATTCCGATGCCGGATGTTTCTCAAGGCTTCGCACTCGGCCAGGAAGCTTGTGGAAGCTCCTCGCTGCTGAAGGTTGATTACCTTTACAGCAATCAACTTGTTTCCATCTTCACAATCCATGGTGCCTTTGTATACGGAACCAAAGCTTCCGGCTCCGATCAGATTGTCTGCAGAGAACCCATCAGTCGCTTCGAGCAACAAATCGTAGGAGACCTCCATATGATCTTTACAAGTAAAAGGGATCTCTGTAGTGCTCTCATCGGTCGAATCAATCATGTGTCCAGATTCCCTTAATGGCTTCTGATTCCGAACAATTACGGCTGCCAAGAAGAGCAGAACACAACATAGGATTCCATTGACTGCCAATAAAATTATAGGCCAGTATTTCCTCCCAGAGCTTTGGTTGGAGCATGGCTGTAAGCTGAGATCTGGTTGGCCCCCACAGAGCTGGCTGTTTCCCAGTACTGAGAATGTACTCAAATTTCTGAACATCCCGTCATTCGGTACCTCGCCCTCCAAATTATTGAAGGAGAGATTAAGTTCGACCAAGAAAGGAAAGTTTTTTAGGAATTCAGGGAAGCGCCCGGACAAGTTGTTGTGCGAAAGATCCAACTTTTGAAGGCCTCTCAGATCTTGCAGTGACAAAGGGATGGTTCCAATGAAGAGATTTCCATCCATGAAGAGATATTCCAAGATCTGGCACTGACCCATAGTGCTAGGAATCACACCCGATAATCGATTCTCGGAGATGCTCAATATCCTGAGATTTCTCAAGCTTCCAACCTCTGAAGGCAGAGGCCCTGCCAATGAATTGTACGCGAGGCCGAGGTATCGGCTGAGCGAGGAGACCAAAAGAAGTTCTTTGGGTAACGAACCCGTAAGCTTATTATGGTTGAGGTTCAGCAGTTGCAATGGGCAGTTGCTTAGGCTGACGGGTATTCTTCCACTCAGTTTGTTAACATTCAGGTTAAGCTGGTTCAATCTAGTGAGGTTGCCGAAGGTCGATGGGATCTCACCGGAAAGCTCGTTTCGATCTAAATACAGTGCACGCAAGCTCGAGAGTCTCCCAATTGTGGATGGTATACTGTCTGTCAGAAGGTTGCTGCCCAAATCAAGCAGCTTTATGTTGATGAGCTTCTCGATATCTACAGGTATGCTTCCAGATATTTGATTTCCCCCCATTACAAGCTGCTCCAGCTCTGCGGATAAGTTACTAATAGATTTCGGCAGCATGCCTCCAAGCCTGTTGCGGTCTAGGCCAACTCTTATTAGCATGGTGCAGTTGGCTAAAGAGTCAAGAAAGCTCCAATCAGAGGATCCCCTCGCTTCCAACTTGTTCCCACTAAGAAGTAAATCCTCTAGACCTTGCAAATTTCCCAGGCCTCGGGGGATCGTGCCTTCGAATGCATTCTCCGATAGCTCAAACCATTCTATCGCGGAAGCGTTGGACAAGGACTCGGGTATGGGCCCGTGAAACTGATTTCCGCCTAATAGGAACCGTTGCAGGCGTGGAAGAGTTCGACCGATGTCGAACGGTAGCACCCCGGTGAGACTGTTCTGGGCCACATTGATGTCCGTGAGAGAGGAGAGGTTCCACAGAGAAGGTGGGGTGACCCCTGTGAGGTGGTTGGACAACAAGTAGATCCCCGAGAGCCTAGTGAGGCTCCCGAGCCATGGTGGGATGCTGCCTCCAAGATCATTCTCTGATAGGTGAAGGACAGAGAGGGAGGAGAGGTTCCGTAGTGAAGGTGGGATGCCCCCTGTGAGGCTGTTGCTTGGTAGGCTCAGCACAGTGAGTTGGGAGAGGTTCCCTATTGAGAGTGGGATGGCTCCTGAGATCATGTTGCTACCCAAAGACAGCTTCTGCAGCCTCAGTAGCCCGCCAATCGTCGTAGGGATTGTACCTGTGACAGGGTTTTGAAAGTCAATTTTTGTAAGTAAAAATGGGGAAATTTGTCGGATTTATGAGCAAATGTCGGTCGAAAGCTTATATTTTTGAAAGAATGATTTTTGGGGAATTTGTTGGATTTTGGTCAAATTTGAATCCATTTCAGTCAAATGTATTGCTGGTATGTTATGAAAAAATCCGGAATGGATAAAAAAGTAGGAGTTTGGATTTTTATTTATGGAAACGGAAAATTTTTCTTACTGAAAACGACAGAATGTCTGATTTCGGTCAAAGTTCAGTCATTTCGATCGACATTTCGTTATGTCAGAATGAAACTTGATACTATCGAAATTTCAGACAACTCCCATGTCGGATCCAAAAGATAAAAAAGACATAATTCAATGATTTTGCAGGAAATTCATTGACATTTGATTCCATACCTGTGAGAAGATTGAAGCGCATGTAAAGTGTAGTCAGGCTAACGAGGTTGCCAATCTCAGCAGGGATGCCTCCTGAAATCTCGTTCCCGCTCATCTCCAGCCATTCAAGCTGCGTCGAGAGATTGGTTGTCGCTCTGGGGAACTCGCCTTGGAGCATGTTGTGGGATAGCTCTAGTACTCGTAGATTGCTGCAGTTTGTCAGAGCAGTGAGGAAAGCCCAATCCTCAGCCTCCCGAGCTTCGAATCGGTTATTCGAAAGTAGTAGCCTTGCCAGGCCAGGCAATGATCCAAGGCTAGTGGGGACCGTACCGCTGAACTTGTTGTGCCGCATGTAAAGATGTTGGAGGCGAGGGAGGAGGTGACCGATCCTGCGTGGAAGTGCACCGGAGAGCTGGTTGGATTGCAGGTAGAGATAAGTTAGAGATGAGAGGTTCCATAGAGAATGTGGGATGATGCCTGAAAGATTGTTCGATGATAGGTCGAGATTGACGATATACGAGAGCTTCCCTATTGAATCTGGGATGTTCCCTGTGAGGTAATTGCTCCCTAGGCCAAGTACAATGAGAGAGGAGAGGCTCCCTATTGAAACTGGGATGCCTCCTGTTAGCATGTTGTGTGCTAGACTCATCAACTGAAGATCTGAGCTAAGTTTTGAAGGGATCTCCCCGCGGAGTTTGTTGTCGCTCAAATCGACGCTTCGAAGATGGTGGCAATGTGACAGATTTGCAGGAATCTCTCCAACAAGCAAATTCGAGCTTAGATTGAGATGCTGAAGTTGCGAAAGGGAGCCGAGCTCTGGAGGGATGGGGCCGTGGAGTCGGTTGCTCGCAAGGTGGAGACTCTTGAGGGAGGTGAGGTTGCTGAGGAAAGGAGAAATCGAACCCGCCAGGCCGAGGGAATCAAGGTCCAATGCTGTGACACGCCCGAGCTCATCACTTGCCACGCCTTGCCACTGGCGGAGTTGGATGGAGTCATCGCCCCATGAGTCCAGCGCTCTTGATGGGTCGTCGGATATCAGCGCCTTGAATGCGAGGAGAGCGAGTTGGTCCGTCGCATTGCTGCTCCCACTCGACACGGTGGTGTTGTTCGAAGGAGTGGCAAGGAGGAGGAGGAGGAGGAGGATTGCATGAATGAGAGGTGATTGAATTATGATGGAGAGGAGTGGCATGACTGAGAGCTACAAATTTCTGAAGCATAGTTTTGTGACCAGAACTGGGTTGTTGATGCTCTTTGAACTTTTCCTTTGGAGCTAAACATGTTCGATGGTGAAGTTTGGGAGAGTAGTCTCTGGCCGGCCAACTGTGGAGTAATGAGAATCTTTTGGCTGATTGGTTGATTGGTGGACCAGCGTCTCTGCAGACCATCTAACATGTAGTCCATAGGAGTTGGTTGGGTATAGAACCTTCTAGTTTTGGCTTTGTTTGCCTGGATTTAGCCCATAAATTTCCATTTGTTGATATCGATAGATGCTGCCCTTGGCAAAGTTGGGTAATGTTGTGCTTGTACTTATATCATAAAATTGTAAGGATTTTAAAATGGAAATCCCAAACGATCCGATGAATACGTCCAGATCGAATTTACAATAAGCGAAAAGTGATGAAACATATATCTCCCGTAGACGATTGGGTGATTCCTATGATGAGTTTCTCCTTTGAACACGGATGAAGATGAAGTTCGTTCCTCGTAGCTGAATATGGAGAGAGAGAGAGAGAGAGAGAGAGAGAGAGAGAGAGAGAGAGAGAGAGAGAGAGAGAGAGAGAGAGAGAGAGAGAGAGAGAGGTTTCTAGTTTAGACCTGGGCTGAAAAATACCCAATAAATTATAGAGGAATCTATTTATAACCAAACTAGGACACCTCCCCTAAACCCTAATTCTTAGTCTAATCCATTTGTAACCCACGATAGAATTGACCCATGTAACGATGATCACCTAGCATGGTGAGAGAGAGAGAGAGAGAGGCTAGGTTTTGGGAGAATGAATTAATCACTCTCATTAGGCCAAGGGCCAAATATATACGTGAGTCGTACAAGGAAAAACAAGGGCCATCCTATACAGGCTATCTACGGGTATGTGTATGTTCCAGGAGCGCCCCCTTTATCACCGGATCGAGGGGAGTCTCAATACTATACACTATCACTAACAGCCCCCCTCAAACTCAAGGTGGGTCATGCACCATGAGTTTATTAAGCAGAAACTGAAAACGTGGAGCAGGATGTGACTTCGTGAAGAAGTCAACAATCTGTTCTCCAGAGGAAACAAAAGGGAGAAAGATGGTCCCGGCCTCATACTCCTGGCGAGAGTAGTAGCAATCGAGCTCGATGTGCTTCGTCCTCTCGTAGAAGACCGGGTTGGTGACAATCTGTATAGCACTCCGATTGTCACAGTGAAGGGCTGTAGGTTCAGAGATCTCAACCCCTAGATCTCCAAGAAGTCATCGCAAGTGAACGATCTCTTTGGTAGTAGAGGCCATGGCTCGAAACTCTGCTTCAGTACTGGAGAGAGAGACAACGCTCTGCTTCTTGCTGCGCCATGAGATAAGAGAATCTCCAAGAAATAGGCAATAGTCGGTAGTCGATCAACGAGTGGTCGGATCACCAGCCCAGTCGGCATCTGAGTAGGCACGTAGGACGAGAGGAGAAGTCGATGATAGAAAGAGCGACCGGGTGATAGTGACTCAGAGATAACAGAAAAGCCGAAAAAGGGCAGCATAGTGAGCAGAGCGAGGGGCTTCGACAAACTGGCTGATGATGCTAACGGAGTGAGCAATGTCGGGCCTGGTGATGCAAAGGTAAACCAACTGACCAACGATCTGTCGGTACCGAGTAGGATCTGAGAGAGGCTCACCATCGGTAGGATGAAGCTTCACATGAAGTTCGAGAGGGGTGACGGCAGAGCGATCATCGGAAAGGGCAGCTCGGCTAAGGATGTCAACTGTGTATTTCTGCTGGGATAGCAGAATCCCTCGCTCACTGTGGGCGATCTCTAGCCCAAGGAAGTAGCGAAGAGGACCTAAATCCTTCATCTGGAACCGGCGCCGAAGATGCTGCTGAAGGAAAGTGATGGCAGCGGAGTCATCACTTGTGATGATCATGTCGTCGACATATAATAGGAGAATTGCCCTGCCTTGAGGAGATGACCGCACAAAAAGCGAGTGGTCCTGCGAGCTCTCAATGTAGCCGATCTTGGTGATGGCTCATCGGAAACACTCAAACCAAGCTCGAGAGGCTTTCTTGAGCCCGTAGATAGCTCGACGGAGGCGACAGACATGCTGGGGAGGGGTATGCAAACCAGGGGGTGGCTGCATGTAGAAGACCTCTGAAAGATCGCCATGGAGAAAGGCATTCTTCACGTCCATCTGGAGAAGAGGCCATCGGCGGACTACTGCAACTGCCAGGAGTGCACGAACAGAGGTCATCTGAGCTACGGGTGCAAAAGTCTCCTCGTAGTCTATTCTGCATGCCTGAGTGAAGCCACGGCCCACCAACCGAGCCTTGTGTCGCTCGACGGAACCATCAGGTCGCTGCTTGACCTTGTAGACCCACCGGCAACTAACAGGCTCAATGCCAGCAGGAAGGGGGACGTTATCCCAAGTCTGAGTCTGCTCAAATGCCTGAAATTCCTCGCTCATAGCCTGCCACCACTGAGGGGACTGAACGGCCTCCCGATACGATCGAGGCTCCTGGTCTGTGTGAAGAGCTGCAAGAAAGGCTGTAAACTGAGGCGAGTAGGAGGTGACCTTGGTAAAGCCAAAACGGTCAGGTGGGCCAGAGCTAAAGCTGAAGCGATCAGGTAAGTGGTGCTCGTGCTGAGGATAGCGGGGCGGCGGGCGAGGATCCACGACCGGTGACGTCTGACTGGGCGTAGCAGGCGGAGTACCATGGACGTCGGGAGTATGAGGAAGACCGACGGAATCAATCGGTGACGGAGGAGAGGAGGGGACGGAGGAAGACTCCGTGGAAGAATCACTGGAAGCAGGGGGAGAAGTAGAGCTGGACGAAAGGGGTGATAGAAGGGGCTCGAGAGTTGGAGACAGGGTGGTAGGAGTCTTCAAGAAGGTGAGGTCCTCAGCTGCAGAGGAGTAGTAATGTCACGCCCCAGAAATCTTAAGACCGATCCCTGGGGTGTGAGGTGAGAAAAAGTGAGGGTTTTGGGTTTGGTCAATTAATTACACCAATTTGGGTTCTCACAAGGCTTCTACGCTCTCTAATATGAAAAACAAGAAGGAGGGAGAAACAAGAGGGGAATCTTTTAAATTTGATTTTTCAAAAAACATTTTTATTAAAAAGCAAAGAAAGAGAAATTACCAATAGAGAGAAGACATTATCTAGTCAGGCTCGACCTCCAAAAAAAAATCCTATCCTCTTAGTATGTGTGACCTGTCGGTGCCACTACATACTGACAGAAGTCTATCTGAGGGAGCACGAGGCTCAAGCCTCCGACGGCTAGCCAAGTAGTCTCAACCACTCCCTAACACTCAGGTGCACCAATCTAGGGTTCCTATCTACAAGGTTAATCAATTTAGTCATTTATATGTATTTATATTTTCATCATGATCTATCCTAGGCTTGGGGCCTTGAGGAGAGGCCTACCCAAAAGAATTCAGCTGGAACCATTGCAACTACAACCATAGAATACTAACTAACTAATAAGAACTCTTATTCCAATACAATTACCATGTCTGAAGAGAAAAAGACTACAAGACGGACATACTAAACAGAAAGGTGAAACTGCAACTCCAACTCCGCCTCTGGACTCCTACTGCTACTTCTGAGCCTCGGGATCTGCAACTGAGCCTACTCGTGGGAAAGAGTAGCCCCCAATAGGAAATTGGGAGATTAGCCAAATTAATGGCTAGTGACATCCTAATAGTCTTTAATAATATGAGACAACTAATCTAAATAAATTAAGATAAGATCTATCAATTTTAGTATGATCAATATTTGCAGAAAGATACCTAAACCTATCAGTAGTCTATATTCACATGCAATTCCTACTGTCACTAGGTTATCTAACATGAAGTCCATTCAATGTTCTACAGCATTAAAGTACAAATTAAATAAGACGTTCATCTAAAGTCACGAGATCATCATGTGAACAGTCATACAATTCTAAATTCATATACAGATAAAACACACACTATCAAAATGTGAACCCCGGATATTTTGTTCATCCTGCCCCCGGTCGGGCATTACTATAGGGCCTTTTATTTCGATGTAGAGGGCCAACTCTCTCGCCGTGCATCCACCAACACCATGCACTAGTCACCTAGATGATCATAAGGGGTTTCCCGTCTTTCACGGTGGAGCTCTACCGCCCAACTTGCTTTACTATGGGGACTTCAACTCCCCGGGACGGGGTTGCTAGGCCAATCCCTACTCGAGGGCACCACCTATTGGCTTTACCACAACCCTTGCCCGTGACCCCTAACCTACTTAACTTCGGCTGTACGCGTAGGGTGGTTCACGGCCCTTGCGCGCACGGGGTCCCTACCTTCTAACCAGGTAGATTCGCATATAACATATTTCAACATATACAATGAAGCTACAAAAAGTCTATTTAATGTTTAACAATTTCCAACAAATTACCCCTGCTCCCGTACTGCTCTCGCAACCCATGCGACATAATAAATCAATAAAGTAAGACACTCATCCCAGTGACCCGTGTGCTAGGGTTGCCATACTCCTCTCAGGAGGGTGGGCCCCGATAGTTATTAGTTATTCAATTTATTGTTTAATTTAAGGGAATCCTAATTACGGTGTCCATACAATCAAAAGCAATCATTTTTATTATTCAATTAATATTTTAATTTATATTTTAAGCATGTGTCGCTGGACTCGCGACTCCGCATGTAAGGCGGGGTCCACTTGACCACATGCGACGATGCCCGGCGGGGCCCGCATGCAGTGTCATGGACACCTACCCTTAGTCATTCTCATTTCCCACTATTAAAGACCACACAAGGGTAGTAGATGTCACCTGGTTGTCGATCGCACACGACTCCTGCTAGTTGCCTCTGATCCGCCTCCGTTCGATCACCACAAAAATATAAGACGAATAATTGACCTAATTTGACAAGCCCAGTAGATAGGACCTCCAGATAGATGCACCGAGTGGTCGGGAGCGGGTGAGATACTCGGCTCGCCGTCGGAGGCTTGAGCCGCGTGCTCCTTTAGAGGATATTCTGTCAGTATGTTGTGACCCCGTTGGGTCGCATGTACTGAAAGGATACTCCTTTTAAAGGTCGAGCCTGATCTTTTGTTTCTCCCCCTTCTTTCATTTGCTTGTGTGTGAGCGTAGAAAGAGCCCAGTGAGAATCCTAAATTGGCATAGTTAAGTAACCATACCCAGAACCCTTTTTCTTTTCTCACCTCACACCCCAGGAATCGGTCTTCAGATTTCTGGGGCGTGACAAGTAAGGGGCATCCTCGATAAAGGAGACGTGTCGAGAGATGCGAAGGTGACGAGTCAAGGGGTCATAGCAACGATAACCCTTGTGCTCGGTGCTAATTCCTAGGAGGATGCATTTAACTACGCATTCGGACAGCTTCGTGCGCTCATGGGGTAGAAGGAGAACGAAACAGGTGCATCCGAAGGTACGAAGCAGACGGTAGTCAGGAGGGGAAGAGAAAATACGCTCGTAGGGAGATGCACCACACGAAAAAACAGAAGAAGGGGTGATGTTGATGAGGTTGACTGATGTCAAGACAGCCTCAGCCCAGAAAGTGCGTGGAACGGAAGTAGAGAGAAGAAGAGCACGCGTCGCCTCAAGGATATGACAGTGTTTCCTCTCGGCTACTCCATTTTTGCTCGTGTGTGTGAGGACATGAGTGCTGAAATAGGGTCCCATGGGACTGAAGAAGTGTCCGCATAGCAGTGGAGAGGCAGTCGAGGGCGCAATCAGATCGAAAGGTCTTAATGCGACAACCGAACTGTGTGTGGACCATCGAGGTGAAAGTCAGGTAGACCTGAGGAACCTCAGAGCGGTGCTGAAGAAGGTAGACCCAAGTGTATCGACTGAAGTCATCGATGAAAGAGATATAGTAGCGACAGCCACACATTGAAGGAAGAGGTGCAGGGCCCCAGATATCGGAGTGTACTAAGTCAAAAGGAGCAGAACTCTGAGAGATACTAGAAGGAAAAGGTAGGGCTGTAGCTTTGGCAAGCTTACAACCGGTACATGTAGATAAAGAAGAAAAAGAACAATGACCTAGAGCTCCAGTCTGCAGTAAGCTCTTAAGTTGAGACTTAGAAATGTGGCCTAGTCTTCGGTGCCACAAGTCGGCATCAGGAGAAGCTAGGCTACAGACGCCAGAAGGGGAAATGATGGGAAGATGGAGATGCTCGAGGTGGTATAGCCTGCCTGACCTACGACCAGCGCCAATCACCCGTCCGGTACGTGGATCCTGCACAATACAAGAAGAAGGGGACAAAGTCAAAACACATCCAGAGTCACAAAGGCTGCTAATGGAGATGAGCTGTATGCGAAGCTGGGGGACATGCAACACAGTGGGTAAAGAGAGGCGATCGCTCGATTCTGTAGTGGTGGTAATCGATCCACACTGCGAGATGGTTAAAGAAGAGCCATCTGCAGTATGTAACGATGGAATGTGCGGTGCCAGTCGGCAATCGGTAAGCAATGAAGCATTGGAAGTCATGTGATGGGAGGCCCCAGAGTGCATGTCACACCCCAGAAATCTGAAGACCGATTCCTGGGGTGTGAGGTGAGAAAGGAAGAGGGTTCTGGGTATGGTTACTTAACTATGCCAATTTAGGATTCTCACTGGGCTCCTGCTACGCTCACACACAAGCAAATGAAAGAAGGGGAAGAAACGAAAGAGGATGGTTTGACACTTGAAAATATTTGTATTTCTTTTAGAACTTAAATTTATCAACCGAGAGAACATTAGGCCAGGCTCGACCTGCAAAAGAGATATCCTTTCAGTACATGCGACCCTACGGTGTCACAACATACTGACAGAATATCCTCTAAAGGAGCACGAGGCTCAAGCCTCTGACGGCGAGCCGAGTATCTCACCCGCTCCCGAACACTCGGTGCATCTGTCTGAAGGTCCTATCTACTGGGATTGTCAAATTAGGTCAATTATTCGTCTTATATTTTTGTGGTGATCTAACCTAGGCTTGGGGCCTTGAGGAGAGGCCTACCCAAAGAAATTCAGCTGGCACATTACCACTTATCAAACTAACTAACTAATAAAATCTTATTTCAATCCAATTCGATTACATCGAATGAAAAAGTACCACTACTAAGATTGACATAAATACAAAAATAAGCTGCTACCCTAAGCTGACTGCTGGACTCCTACTGCTGCTCCTGTGCCTCAGCTCCTGCAGAAGAGTCTACTCGTGGGAATGAGTAGCCCCCAAAAATACATTTGGGAGATTAGTCAAATAAATGGCTAGTGACAAGCTAACAATTTTAATAACTAACAACGCTCAAATTTTAAGACAAATTATTGATTAACCTAATTGTCAAGTTATGTTCTCAATCACGTCCTATGTGTCCATGCAATTTCTACATTCACATGCAAATCTTACTGTCACTAGGTCATCATGTATACAATCATACAATTCAAAATTTATAATCAAACAATTACACATTCAAACATGAACCCCGGATATTTTGTTCAACCTGCCCCCGGTCGGGCATTACTATCGGGCCTTTAATTTCGATTTAAAGGGCCAACTCTCTCGCCGTGCATCCACCAACTCCATGCACAATTCACCCAGATGATCATAAGGGGTTTCCCGTCTTTCACAGTGGAGCTCTACCGCCCAACTTGTTTTACTATAGGGACTTCAACTCCCCGGGACAGGGTTGCTAGGCCAATCCCTACTCGAGGGCACCTCCTATTGGCTTTACCACAACCCTTGCCCGTGACCCCTAACCTACTTAACTTCGGTTGTACGCGCAAGGTGGTTCACGGCCCTTGCGCGCACGGGGTCCCTACCTCTAACTAGGTAGATTAACAATTATTAACATACCATATGGCATTGAATGAACTAAACAGGGTTTAATCATTTTCGATGGATTACACCAGGATTCGCACCCACTCACAACCCAGCATCATAATCAAATAAAATAAAGCACTCTCACCCAAAATCCATTTACTCGGGTTACCATGCTCCCCTCAGGAGGGTGGGTCCCGATAATTCTTTAATCATTTATTTATTTAATTTAAGGGAATACCTACCTATGGTGTCCATTGCAAATAATAGAATATTTATTATTAAATTATTAACTTTTTATGCATGCGTCGCCGGACTCGCGACTCCGTATGCAAGACGAGATCCACTCGACCACATGCGACGACGTCCGGTGGGACCCGTATGCAGCGTTATGGACACCTACCCTTAATTTCTATATCGACATTATTAATTATTAAAGAAAGCATGATGTGTCACCTGGTCGACGTGCACGGACTCCTGTCTCTGACCTCTGCTCCGTCCACGGCTAGATCGTCCCGGTACAAACTAGTAATTCAAACACACGAGCATACATTAAAATCTAAGTCGGTGGGTCTCTATAAGGGTGAGAAAGCCAAGTCGGGGCTCGGTTCGTCTTTCGCTCGAGACGTCCTTGGGCTAGGGTTTTGGGTTCAGAAAAAAATTTACAGACGGACTCATGGGCCTTACCGAGTCTAAACTCGGATCGGGGGTAAATAACTAGTCTCGATGGGTCGAATCTGGGAATGACCGGATGGGTACGAGGGTTGTTCGGGTGTGACCTGGTTTGGTTTGATGAATCCGCCATCGGCCGATTGCCAACAACAATACCACCAAAAAGAATATAACAATTCTACCCTAGGTTTTCGGCTTCGGGTACTCGACCAATACCGGTAGGTCATGGGTTATACTAAGCCAAAGGTCGGCTGGGTAGGTTCGGTCAGTGGGCACAAGTCATTCAATTGCCATAGCAAATGAAGGGACGGTGTCGGTGACTGTTGGTCGGGTCGATGGCCACTCAAGATGGTCGAATGTCATCGCCCAATTGCCGGCCACATGTATGGCGGCCATGGCTGCAGCAGGAGAAGAAGAAAAACATGGGTAGGGATCTCGGCGGGTCGGGCAAACTCAACAGCACCATAGAGAGAAACAGGGGGAAAAAAAAATAAGGGGGTGACTGACCTAGTCGATAGGGAGTTGCTAGCTCCAGCTACAGCTCCTCCTCCGGCTGTGCTCCGGCCGATTGCTCTCCGGTGCCGCGCGAGTAGAGCCCCACCGCAAGAGAGAGATCGGGGAGATAACGAGGGAGATTGGAGAGGGGTGAGGAGGGATCGGCTAGGTTTAGGGCTTTGTTTTATAGGGGAGAGGGACTGCGGGATAGAGAGGGGGAGAGAGGGCTGGACGGGATAGAGATGAGGGGGATATCGTGGGGATTCCGGGAGGGGATTGGGGTTGTTGGGGCTGCGGGATAGAGAGGGATCGGTTGAGAGATAAAGGGGGAAAAGAGAGAGATTGGGTTTGAGAGAGAGAGATCAGTTTAGAGAGGGAGAGAGATGGGATCGGTTTTGAGAGAGGGGGGTGGCTGAGAGATAGGGGGAGAGAGATCAGTTTTGAGATGGGTTAGAGATCTGGGTGGGTTTCGGTTTTATTAGTGGAGATGAGAGGGAGAGATGGATGGTTGAGATGGGGTTTGGTTGAAAGAGTTGGTTAAAAAAAATAAGTACATATTTGAATAGGATAAGGTGGGGTTTCGGTTTTGGATTTGAGGGAAGAGAGATAGAGAGAGGTTGGTTCGGTTGGGTTGGGTTGAGATGGGGTTTGGGTTTTTAATTTTTTTTTTCTCTACTAAACAAGTATTGCTCGCAGATCAAGCAAGGCCACACTCGAGCTCGCATCGCACCGGGACGAGCCGGTGCGCAAACCTTACGAGTCCGACAGACTCGCCTAAAAACCTGATATTTTAATTGATTTAAATTATCATCAATAATATTCATGCCATGCCTCCAGCGTCGCCTAGCGACCCGGACCCGGGGCCCACTGCCCGGTCCAACTCAGGTTCAAGCACACACCTTCGACGATCATAAATACGAAAACAAATCAATCAATTTAGCAACAATAAAGATAATAATAATATAACTGGGCTGCCCTGAAATCAAACGCACCGGGTATTACATCCTACCCACCTTATTAAAATTTTCGTCCCGAAAATTAACTAACACTAATCATCAAACAAGGAAGAGTACTGGGACCGCATCGCTGACTCGAGCTCCCACGTAGCCTCCTCCTCACTACAATGCTGCCACTGCACCTTCACCATGGGGATGGTCTTTGTACGAAGCACTCGATCTTCACTAGCCAAGATCCTGACCGGTCGCTCCTCATAGGATGCGTATGAACTGAGGGTCAGGTCCTGCCAATCTAACACGTGCGACGGGTCTGGCTCATACCTCCGAAGCATTGACACGTGAAAGACACCGTGGACGATAGAGAGCTGCGGGGGCGGTGCCAGACGATATGCCACCTCGCCAACTCTCTCCAAGATCTCGAAAGGACCTATGAACCTCGGAGCCAACTTCCCTTTTTTCCCAAATCTGGTGATGCCTCGCCGAGGGGAAACCTTCAGGAAGACATGGTCTCCGACAGTAAACTCGAGCGGGCGTCGACGCACATCTGCGTAGCTCTTCTATCGACTCTGCGCCGCTCTAGGTCGCTCTCTAATCAGCTGGACCTTCTCAGTCGTCTCCTGGACAAGCTCTGGCCCCAAGAGACTCCGCTCTCCTACCTCTGCCCAACAAAGAGGTGACCGACATGGCCTCCCATACAAAGCCTCATAAGGTGCCATGCCGATGCTAGCTTGGTGACTATTGTTGTAGGCGAACTCTACAAGAGGTAGGTGCTCCTCCCAACTACCTCCAAAATCTACTGTGCAAGCCCGCAACATATCCTCCAAAATCTGAATCGTCCTCTCTGACTGGCCATCCGTCTGCGGGTGAAACGCAGTGCTAAAACTGAGCTCCGTCCCCAAAGCTATCTGCAGGCTCTCCCAAAAGCGAGAAACAAACCGAGGATCTCGGTTCGAGACGATGGAAACTGGAACTCCATGCAGCTTGACAATTTCCCTCACATATAATATCACTCGGTCGATGGATGTCATCGTCGTCCGCACCGGAAGAAAGTGCGCCGACTTCGTTAGTCGGTCCACGATCACCCAAACTGAGTCATGTTTGTTCCGGGTCAGAGGCAACCCCGAAACAAAATCCATCGTGATGTGCTCCCATTTCCACTCGGCTACTGGAAGCGGCTGTAGCAATCCAGCCGGTCTCTGGTGCTCAGCCTTGACTTACTGACAAGTCAAACATCTAGACACAAAAGGCGGCCACGTCACGCTTCATGCCCTTCCACCAGAACTGTCTTCTCAAATCAAGATACATCTTGGTGCCGCCAGGGTGCACCAAGAATTTGGATCGATGCGCTTCTGACAACACCTCCTCTCGAACCTCCTCATCAGCAGGGAGGCACAACCTCCTCCGAAACCTCAGACCTCCATCAGCATCGATCGACCAATCCGGGACAGACTCCCCACTGTCGCACCGCACTCTAATCTCCTCTAACTCAGAATCCAACCTCTGTGCTGCAATCACCTTCTGAAGTAGGCTAGGCTGCACTCGCATGGTGCACAACACGGTATGAGAGGACGCCCACTGAATCCACAAATCAAAGCCTTCTATCGTGGCCAGAAAGTCCTGTCGATCAGTCACCAATCTAGCAAGTTGGCTACGGGACTTTCGGCTCAAGGCATCTACAACAACATTCGCCTTACCAGGATGGTAAAAGAACGAATAATTGAAATCCTTCAGGACCTCGATCCATCTCCTCTGACGCATATTCAGATCCTTCTGACTCCCGATGTATCGCATACTCTTATGGTCGCAATACATGCCGAACTCCTCACCGTACAAGTAATGCCTCCATATCTTCAGGGCGAAAACCACTGCAGCCAACTCCAAGTCATGGGTGGGATAGTTCCTCTCGTGAGTCTTCAATTGCCTAGAGGCATAGGCTACCACCCTACCATCCTACATCAGCACAGCTCCAAGCCCCATCAGTGAGGCATCGGTGAAGACCACATAACCTTTGCCACTGGCCGGAATCGTAAGCACTAGGGCCGAAGTAAGACGCCTCTTCAACTCCCGGAAGGACTTTTCACAATCTTCCGACCACTCGAAGCTGACACACTTCTTTGTCAGACGGGTGAGAGGTGCTGCTAGACGAGAAAATCCCTCCACAAAACGTCTATAATAGCCTGCTAGCCCCAAGAAACTCCTGATCTCAAATACGTTCTTCGGCTGCTCCCAGTCCATCACGACCTCTATCTTCGATGGATCCACGGAGATGCCTTCCTGCGAGACAACGTGTCCGAGAAATTTCACCTCCTGCATCCAAAACTCACACTTACTGAGCTTGGCATACAGTTGGTGGTCTCTGAGGGTCTGCAACACAGCACTCAGGTGCTCTCGATGATCTCCCTCCGTCTTGGAGTAAATGAGAACGTCGTCCACAAATACCACAACGAATCTGTCCAGGAACATGCTAAAGACTCGGTTCATCAGATCCATGAATGCTGCAGGGGCGTTTGTTAGACCAAAGGGCATGACCAAAAACTCATAGTGCCCATATCGTGTCCGAAACGCCGTCTTCGGAATATCCTCTGCTCTCACAGCCAACTGGTGATATCCGGTCCTCAGGTTGATCTTCGAGAAATAGCAAGCCCCCTTCCACTGATCAAATAGGTCCTCAATTCGAGGTAAAGGGTACTTGTTCTTGATTGTTATGCTATTCAGCTTACGATAGTCGATACAAAGCCTCTTCGTCCCATCCTTCTTCTGAGCAAACAGGACTGGGGCTCCCCAAGGAGACGTGCTGGGACGAATAAAGCCTCTATCGAGTAACTCCTCCAACTGGGTCTTCAGCTCCTTTAGCTCCACGGGAGCCATCCTATACGGAGCAACTGAGATCGGTGCTGCTCCCGGTGCGAGATCTATAGCAAACTCAACCTCTCGAGGTGGAGGCAAGCCTGGAAGCTCGTCTGGGAAGACATTCGAAAACTCACGAACCATCGGTGGTAGCACTACTGGATTCCCATCTTTATCTCTACTCGGTAGCTGCGCTAGTAAGCTGAGGGTGATCTGTTGCAGCGATACCGGGCACAAGATCTTCTGCTTGTCTCCCAAGAAGCAAAAAGCCTCGCTCCCCGGAGGTGAGAATGTGACTTTCTTAGTAAAGCAATCAAGGGTAACGTGATAGGCTGACATCCAATCCATCCCAAGCAGTACGCCCACTCCTCCTAAGTTCAGGACAATGAGGTCTGCCGAGAGCTCTCTGTCTCTTATATGAATGATGCAATCCCGGCAGATTCGGTCCACATCGGTACTTACCCCGAGCGGTGAAAACACCGACAGAGTATGACCCAATGGAACCGACTCCAGTCCCAAAGTCTTGACAAAACTAGGGACGATATAGGAGTGAGTAGACCCGCTATCGAAATGAACGAAAGCAAGGGGCGAAAAGACAGGAAGGGTACCTAGCGTTATCGGAAACATGTAAGAAACTAATCTAGCTACCGGTTGCTACAGGTTCTAACGAGTCAAAACTAATAGCAAAGACAACTGCACCAATACGTCTACGAATTGAAATTCTAAGTTTAGGGTTACCTTCGATCGCTCCCCCAGAAGCCCCTAGGTCTTGACCAACTAGCATGTACGTCCTTCCCTGAGCCTGGTTGCCTCCTCCGCCCTGATGGAGGAAAGACCTCTGCTGTTGTGCCGGGGAGGACGCTGCTGCTGCTGAGCTCTCTGTGGAGGCCTCTGCTACTGCACAGGTGGTGGCAGCAGAGCAGGCCTCTGGGGTGGAGCTGGTAGGAGTGGCTGCCGACGACGCTGTGGACAGTTCCACTTCAGATGCTCAAACGAACCGCACTGAAAACATCCATGCCGCGGCGGTCCAAGAGCTGGAGGACTACGAAAGTTCTGAGGCTGGCGCGGCGGGGGTCGAGTCTCCATAGGCCTAAACCTCTTCTGAGTCGGTGGACCGTTGCGACTGCTGCCACTCCGCTTCTCCATGATAGCGCGGGACTCCTTCAACTCTTGCTCCACTGCCAGGGACCGGTTGACCAACTCCTCATAAGATTGCCCCAAGAAAGGGGTAACTCTACCTCTGATTACTGGATTCAAGCCATGCTCAAAGCGCAAGGCTCTCCTGCCGTCGGTCGCCACCTGGTGTGGAGCATACCTCGCAAGCTCCGAGAACTTGGCCTCATACTGTGTCACAGTACGAGATCCCTGATATAGCGCTAGAAACTCCGTCTCCATCCGGTTCTGCACGGTAACCGGAAAGAACTTCTTTCGAAAGAGTTCCTCGAACTCCTGCCATGTAATCGTTCCTCGATCTGCTGCTCTGGTGCGCTGGACTGTCTGCCACCAGAAGTCTGCCTCAGCCTCAAACTGGTACGAGGCGAAGGTCACTCTCCTATCGTCGGTGATGCCCAACGCGTTCAGTATCTTCTCAGTCTGCTGGAACCATCGATCGGCCTCTATGGGGTCTGGCTCGCCCTTGAAGCTCGGTGGTCCCATTGCCTTGAAGTCCTTCAGCAATTTTCTCTACCGCTCGCCCTCGGCCTCCTGACGAGCCTGGGCCTGGGCAAGGGCAGCCTGCGGTAGCTCAGCCTGCTGTTGAGCCACCGTCTGCTGCTGTGCAACAGCAGCCTGCTACTGCTGGACCATGGTGGCCATCCCCTGGAGCATTTCCATCATCCTCGCCGTGCTATCAGACGCAGAGGACGATCCTGCTCTATTGCTCGCACCATTTCCACTCCTAGTACCCGCCATCTGAAATGAAAAGATAGTCCTAACGTCAACTATCTACTAACCAACTATTTAGACTCTAGACTTAGACTCATAATCCTAGAAACTAACCCCTAGGAACATATCCCTAGGCTCTGATACCAGCTGTCACACCCCAGAAATCTGAAGACTGATTCCTGGGGTGTGAGGTGAGAAAGGAAAAGGGTTCTGGGTATGGTTACTTAACTATGCCAATTTGGGATTCTCACTGGGCTCCTGCTACGCTCACACACAAGCAAATGAAAGAAGGGGAAGAAACAAAAGAGGATGGTTTGACCTTGAAAATATTTGTATTTCTTTTAGAACTAAAATTTATCAACCGAGAGAACATTAGGCCAGGCTCGACCTGCAAAAGAGATATCCTTTCAGTACATGCGACCCAACAGTGTCACAACATACTGACAGAATATCCTCTAAAGGAGCACGAGGCTCAAGCCTCCGATGGCGAGCCGAGTATCTCACCCGCTCCCGAACACTCGGTGCATCTGTCTGGAGGTCCTATCTACTGGGCTTGTCAAATTAGGTCAATTATCCGTCTTATATTTTTGTGGTGATCTAACCTAGGCTTGAGGCCTTGAGTAGACGCCTACCCAAAGAAATTCAGCTAGCAAATTACCATTTATCAAACTAACTAACTAATAAAATCTTATTCCAATCCAATTCGATTACATCGAATGAAAAAGTACCACTACTAAGATTGACATAAATAGAAAAATAAGCTGCTACCCTAAGCTGACTGCTGGACTCCTACTGCTGCTCCTGTGCCTCAGCTCCTGCAGAAGAGTCTACTCGTGGGAATGAGTAGCCCCCAAAAATACATTTGGGAGATTAGCCAAATAAATGGCTAGTAACAAGCTAACAATTTTAATAACTAACAACGCTCAAATTTTAAGACAAATTATTGATTAACCTAATTGTCAAGCTATGTTCTCAATCAGGTCCTATGTGTCCATGCAATTTCTACATTCACATGCAAATCTTACTGTCACTAGGTCATCGTGTATACAGTCATACAATTCAAAATTTATAATCAAACAAATACACATTCAAACATGAACCCCGGATATTTTGTTCAACCTGCCCCGGTCGGGCATTACTATCGGGCCTTTTATTTCGATGTAGAGGGCCAACTCTCTCGCCGTGCATCCACCAACTCCATGCACAATTCACCCAGATGATCATAAGGGGTTTCCCGTCTTTCACGGTGGAGCTCTACCGCCCAACTTGTTTTACTATGGGGACTTCAACTCCCCGGGACAGGGTTGCTAGGCCAATCCCTACTCGAGGGCACCTCCTATTGGCTTTACCACAACCCTTGCCCGTGACCCCTAACCTACTAAACTTCAGCTGTACGCGCAAGGTGGTTCACGGCCCTTGCGCGCACGGGGTCCCTACCCTCTAATCAGGTAGATTAACAATTATTTTTTTTTTGAGAACCCCTCCTCTCAGGAGGGAGGGTTTGGCGGACCCCAACCAGAAGTCATTAAGAGCTAAGATAGGATATCGTTACAAAAGCAGAGGCATCGACACCCAAGGTGTAACCCTACTAACACGGGCTAACAAAATGCCCTGCACAACAAGCAAGAAAAAACAACAAGCCGAAAGACCTAAGGCTCAGAAGCCCTCGATCTCTCCATATCACGGAGTAGAGCTAGGAGCGATCCCGAGTCTTTCTCCTTGATGGAGAAGCCGACAGCCGAAGCTAAATCAAGGATGGTTCTGTCCTCCAGCAGGTTGATGGGTAGGCCCAAGTCCTCTCCATTGAGATTAGACAACTGTTCCTTGAGATCCTGCACGAGTGGGATCCTAGGCCGCGGGGGTCGGCGGTGCAAGTTAGATTCAAGTGCTCGAGATTTGGCTCGGAGCGAAGCCCTGGCTTCAATCGTGTCCGATCCTCGGTTAGCTAGTCTAGGACTGCGGCGGGCAAGTCCCCCCTCCACTGATCCTCCAACTTGTGCAACCCCATTATCTGAGGGTGGGGCCCCTGCTGGAATCGAAATCCCATGGTCTTCCCCACCGATGTTGACTCCTGAGATGTTCTTGAGGACTTGTTGGTGCTCCTTATCAACTACAGCACTAGCAGTTGTAACACCAGCAACTGCAGTACCTCCAGAGAGCGTTACCTCAGTAACTCCTCGTGTAACATCATCCTCAGGAATCCTAGCCTCAGCCTCAAGCGCAACCGGGTCCCCTCGTGTAACATCAGACCTTGTTAGTGTAACACCAGCTGCAGCACAGCCACCAACTCTCGCACCATCAGGCGTTACAGCATCTTCCACCTCTGCTACAGCTGCAAAACATTCAGCGTTGGTAGCATATGCAGCAGCATCAGCACCACTAAGAACTACCTCCTCCACCGCATCTCCTACAGACAATGTAACAGCAGCTAAAGCAGCAGCCTTAGCTGTGCTAGCGTCAGCCGCAGCCTGGGCAGCAGCCACAACACCATTGTCACTCACAATAACATCTTCACCATCTGCCTCAGACCCCAACACATCAAACCGAGAACCACTCTCCCTTCTAGCAGCTTTGGGAATCGCTGGACCCTTACCTTTACGCTTAGAACCCACACTTATCCATGGATTAGAGGCCAATGGATCATGCAAGGAAGCAGACGAAACCTCAGAAGCTGCCCCTACCTCATAAAGCCGCACCGTATTTCCAGTCGGCACCCAATGCTTCCGATGTGGCATGGCTGGAACCCCTTGTTTTTTCCAACTGGAGGCAATCTTGGGATGGGCCAAGCAAGCATCCTCATGATGGTCAAACGATTGGCAAGCCCTACACCGAATAGGCTTCCAATCATACGTAACGGCTTGCATGGATAAAAAGGTACCTGCATCGTTGTGAGCCTCCACTTCATTCCGGAGTGCCTCCTCAACATTGATTTCTACGCAAATTCTTGCATAGTTCATTCTTCCCCCTTCTCTATGAGCTACCGCTGCAGCCGTGGGAGCATCCATTCCCAATGGGATGCCCAACACACTCCCCATCCTGCTGAGCGCATCAAAAGACCATAATTTGTCCGAAAGGTTTGGAAATCTGACCCACACAGGGATGCGAGAAATCATTGCCCTATCATACGTGATATCACTTGTCCACTTTTTAAGGACCAAAGGACGTCCTTGAAAGTGCCATGGCCCTCCGGCTAAAATTCTAACAGAGTCTTCCACTTCCGCAAACTTAAACAGGAAAATCCCGTTCTCCCGGGAAAACAATTATTAACATACCATATGGCATTGAATGAACTAAACAGGGTTTAATCATTTTCGATGGATTACACCAGGATTCGTACCTACTGACAACCCATCATCATAATCAAATAAAATAAAGCACTCTCACCCAAAATCCATTTACTCGGGTTACCACGCTCCCCTCAGGAGGGTGGGTCCCGATAATTCTTTAATCATTTATTTATTTAATTTAAGGGAATACCTACCTATGGTGTCCATTGCAAATAATAGAATATTTATTATTAAATTATTAACTTTTTATGCATGCGTCGCCGGACTCGTGACTCCGCATGCAAGGCGGGGTCCACTCGACCACATGCAACGACGTCCGGCGGGACCCGCATGCAGCGTTATGGACACCTACCCTTAATTTCTATATCGACATTATTAATTATTAAAGAAAGCATGCTGTGTCACCTGGTCGACGTGCACGGACTCTTGTCTCTGGCCTCTGCTCCGTTCATGGCTGAATCGTCCCGGTACAAACTAGTAATTCAAACACACGAGCATACATTAAAATCTAAGTCGGTGGGTCTCTATAAGGGTGAGAAAGCCAAGTCGGGGCTCGGTTCGTCTTTCGCCCGAGACGTCCTCGGGCTAGGGTTTTGGGTTCAGAAAAAAATTTACAGACGGACACATGGGCCTTACCGAGTCTAAACTCGGATCGGGGGTAAATAACTAGTCTCGATAGGTCGAATCTGGGAATGACCGGATGGGTACGAGGGTTGTTCGGGTGTGACCTGGTTCGGTTTGACGAATCCGCCATCGGGCCGATTGCCAGCAACAATACCACCAAAAAGAATATAACAATTCTACCCTAGGTTTTCGGCTTCGGGTACTCGACCAATACCGGCAGGTCATGGGTTATACTAAGCAAAAGGTCGGTTGGGTAGGTTCGGTCAGTGGGCACAAGTCATTCAATTGCCATAGCAAAGGAAGGGACGGTGTCAGTGACTGTTGGTCGGGTCGATGGCCACTCAAGATGGTCGAATGCCATCGCCCAATTGCCGGCCACATGTATGGGGGCCATGGCTACAGCAGGAGAAGAAGAAAAACATGGGTAGGGATCTCGGCGGGTCGGGCAGACTCAACAGCACCATAGAGAGAAACAGGGGAAAAAAAAATAAGGGGGCGGCTGACCTAGTCGATAGGGAGTTGCTAGCTCCGGCTACAGCTCCTCCTCCGGCTGCGCTCCGGCCGATTGCTCTCCGGCGCCGCGCGAGTAGAGCCCCGCCGCAAGAGAGAGAAAAAGAGAGAGATTGGGGAGATGACGAGGGAGATCGGAGAGGGGTGAGGAGGGATCGGCTAGGTTTAGGGCTTTGTTTTATAGGGGAGAGGGGCTGCGGGATAGAGAGGGGGAGAGAGGGCTGGACGGGATAGAGATGAGGGGGATATCGTGGGGATTCCGGGAGGGGATTGGGGTTGTTGGGGCTGCGGGATAGAGAGGGATCGATTGAGAGATAAAGGGGGGAAAGAGAGAGATTGGGTTTGAGAGAGAGAGATCAGTTTAGAGAGGGAGAGAGATGGGATCGGTTTTGAGAGAGCGGGGTGGCTGAGAGATAGAGGGAGAGAGATCAGTTTTGAGATGGGTTAGAGATCTGGGTGGGTTTCGGTTTTATTAGTGGAGATGAGAGGGAGAGATGGATGGTTGAGATGGGGTTTGGTTGAAAGAGTTGGTTAAAAAAATAAGTACAGATTTGAATAGGATAAGGTGGGGTTTCGGTTTTGGATTTGAGGGAAGAGAGATAGAGAGAGGTTGGTTCGGTTGGGTTGGGTTGAGATGGGGTTTGGGTTTTTAAATTTTTTTTTCCTCTAAACAAGTATTGCTCGAAGATCAAGCACCGCACCGGGACGAGCTTGCATCGCACCGGGACGAGCCGGTGCGCAAACCTTACGAGTCCGACAGACTCACCTAAAAACCTGATATTTTAATTGATTTAAATTATCATCAATAACATTCATGCCATGCCTCCAGCGTCGCCTAGCGACCCGGACCCGGGGCCCACTGCCCGGTCCAAATCAGGTTCAAGCACACACCTTCGACGATCATAAATACGAAAACAAATCAATCAATTTAGCAACAATAAAGATAATAATAATATAACTGGGCTGCCCTGAAATGAAACGCACCGGGTATTACAGTCCAGAATCCAAGTAGCGAAGGTACCAGAAGTGGCTAAGTGAGCAGAGGAACTGGAGGCGCTGGAAGCCTCGGCGGAGCTGAAGCTCGCCTGCTGGTCTAGGTGGAACTGAAGCTGTGCAAGCTGCTGCTGAAGGAGCTGAGTGTGTCAGGGGCGTCCAAGGAACCCTGGGGTGATGATGGAACCGTGCGAGGAGAGGACGGAGCAGTAGCAGCAGCAGTAGTAGAGCCAAGGGGTCGACCACGTCCTCGGGGTCCCTGCCTCTTCTCGGGATGCAGCTTCCAACATGTGACGACAACATGACCTGGTTTGTGGCAGAAAGTGCACACAAACCGATCATGAACAGAAGCAGAAGTAAAAGAGGCAGCTGGGGCAGCAGCAAGGACGCCCATGTGGCTGGAGGGGGGCGGAGTAGCCCTGGTGGCGATGGTGCGCAGTCTGGTCTCTTCGGCGACGAACTCAGCAATGGCAGCATCCAAACGTGGAAGTGGGTCTCGGTGGATCAGGGCTCCAGCAAGTGGGCCAAATTCTGGTCGAAGGGCTATTAGAAACTAATAAAGCTGACGGCGCTCCCAGAAGGCTTGGTGGGCGGCACGGTACTCGGGAGAGACAGGAGGTACCAGTGACTGAAGCTCCTGCCAGTAACCACACATCTGCGCATGGAATAGCTGGATCGTACGATCGCCCTGCTGTTCGGACTGGACCTAGGAGAGGAGACCATACTCGCGGGCACCGCTAAACTCCACGAAGCGCTCAACTAAGGAGCGCCATATAGCTGCGGATGCTCCAAGAGCGGCGAGGTCAGCATGCATCGTCCAATCGACCGAAGCGATAAGGTAGGCGACGACCCGTGCATTACGAAGGCGCCACGCCTGAAGGGCGGCGGGAAGAGCCTGGCTCGGTGCCGAGGTGGTGCCGTCGATTAATCCAAGAAGGCCACATCCAAGAAGCGTGGTCTGGACGGTGGCTGCCCATGCTTCCCAATCGGCAGAGGAGGCGAGAGAGAAGTCCGTCGAGCTCGGCAGGAAGTCACGAGTATACTCGAAGGGGAGGCTCTCAGAGTGCAGTGGCACGGGCGGAGGAGCATCTATGGAGGAGGAGTCGGCCATGGCGGCTCAATCGGTGGAATTCGTCGGAAGACGAGCTCAAGGCGAGTAGCTCTTCGCAGCGAAGAAGAGTTAACCAGAGATCTGGATCGGTGCCAGAATGGATCCGGATCAAACTTGGGCCGGAGGTGGAGAGCAAGACGCGATCTGTCATCAGATCTGAGATCTGCCGGTGCTGCGGCGAGGGAGAAGATCTGGCTTCATATTTAGCTGGAGCCTCGGTGTAGATCTGGCTTGAGCCTCGGTGCTGGTGCAGCTGCAAACTTGAGTCTCGGTGCCAAATCCGGGTGTAGATTTGGCTTCAGATCTGGTTACAGATCTGGGAGGGAGGAGACCAAATCCGATGAGGAGGGGAAGCAGATCCGGTGACAAATTCGGGAGGAGTTGTAGATCCGGTCCAGATCTGGAGTTAGATCTCGCCGCCGGTGAAGGTTGCAGCTCCTCGCCGGATCTGTAGAAGGGGAGAGTTCGACGGCCGATGCAGGGGAGGATCCGGTTGGATCTGGTGCAGATCTGGAGGCCGGAGGATCCGATCGGATCTAGTGCAGATCTGCTATCGGTCGGATCTGATGGTGCACAGAGCTCGACGGCCGGAAGGTTGCAGCTCCTCGCCGGATCTGAGGCCGGAGGATGCGGTCGGATCTGGTCCAGATCTGGAGGCCGGAGGAGCTCACGCCATTTGAGGATGCGGTTGGATCTGATAGTGCGCAGAGCTCGACGGCCGGGAGGATGCGGTCCAGATCTGGAGGCCGGAGGAGCTCACGCCGGAGGCCGAAGGAGCTCGACGGCTGGGAGGATGCGGTCCAGATCTGGAGGCTGCAGGAGGTTGCCGGATCTGTAGATCCGAATGTCGCCGATCGGGATCGGCGAGCTCACGCCGGAGGAGAAGATGGCCTGGTGGAGGAGAGAGGGAACGAAGGCTCTGATACCATGTAACGATGATCACCTAGCATGGTGAGAGAGAGAGAGAGAGAGAGAGAGAGAGAGAGAGAGAGAGAGAGAGAGAGAGAGAGAGAGAGGCTAGGTTTTGGGAGAATGGATTAATCACTCTCATTAGGCCAAGGGCCAAATATATATGTGAGTCGTACAAGAAAAAACAAGGGGTATCCTATACAGGCTATCTACAGGTATGTGTATCTCAATACTATACACTATCACTAACAACTCAATAGCATGTAACCATGATAGAATTGGCCCAATAGCTCCTAGTCTTTTCAAGATCGGCCCTAGGGCAGATGGCAACAACAGTACCATTAACAATGTCGGGCTTAATGAATTGCAACTTCATTTCCTCAGCGGAGAACACAAGAGGAGGAGCCACTTCACACCCGATTTCAAGAACCAGGGATTAGGCTTTGTCGGTACAGGCTGTACAGCAGCTGACTTCCGAATTTCAGCAGAAATCTGTGGATCACCACCTCCTTTGGTTGGAGTTGCCATTTCAGCAAACACCTGAGCAGCACCTGAAGCCCCTTTTACATGAGTACCCACCGGTTCCCCCACCCCAATACCATCGAGTCCCAAGGGGCCAATAGATCTTGGGCTGTGGGGTGCGTACAAGAGAGGGGGGAAATCCAGATTTCCTGCAACCCAATCCCCCCCTTTTTTTTTGGAAGGTTACCCAATCCCCTTCCTTGTTTCCTGAAACAGCCACCCTCTCAACTGGTCGGCTAACCTGATCCAAAGCCATGGCCACCCCCCGCTTCGCTGCAATCTGAGAACCTGCAATCTGAGAACCACCATTGTTACCCGATCCAGCCACACCCTTGCTATGTTTGATTGATGCAGCCGCCACGAAACCACACCGAGCAGGCCTCGGAGGAGGAAGATGTTCATCCCTCTCTCTATATCTCTCTCTCTCTCTCTCTCTTCTTTTATCTCCTGTAGCATGGTATCAGAGCCAAGATGACCAGCGCGTCATCCCGCATTCATGATCCTCATATGTATTGTATCACCGCATAACGATCTCTCTATCATCGCGACCAAGGGGACTCCCCTAGATAGAAACTATGATATTATGTGCCTAAATAGTTATCGAGCCCGACCTCCAATAGTTGAGGTGCTTTTGAAAAAACGATTGGATTCGTAACATTTGGTATCAGAGCCAGCCCCACGTTCAAGATTCGAAATCCGAAAGGATCAATTTATAGGATAGATTAAAATACTGATAAGTGAGTGAAAGTCGCCAAAAAGGAAAAGGGTTGCCATCGGGCTAGTGTTGATAGAGTGGGCCATGGAGGACGTCGGCTGCGGAAGCATGGAGGTATGTTATGTGCCTAAACAGTTATCGAGCCCGATCTTCAACAATTTCGGAGCTTTTTGAAAAACAACCATGTTTGTAACATATGATCCCACCTTAGCGCACGAATCCACCTTCTCCGCCGCAGAGATCTCTTCTTCGTCAGCTGGCATGGGATCTAGCTTCTCTCGACACCCGGTGGTATCATCACGTCCCCCTCTAGCAATGCCAACCACCGTGGGCACCTCCTCAGCTTGTCCACGAGCAAGCTGCTGCTGTGTGGCTCAAGCATGTGCCACACGTACACCGGCGGCGCCAGATTATTCACGAAGCTCTACTCCGACGGCTATGGCTTGGTAGCACGTTCCAGTGTCCCATCTTCTCTCCTTTATCTGAGCCCTTGCTCTGCTCGAATTAGTTGCATCAGGTAATCGGTAAATCTCGACCTCATCCCAATCATGTTTTCCCTCTCTGTAATCACACGGTATGCGTCATCCCCAGGAGAGATACAATATGCATCCCTCTCTGCTTGTAGCGCGGTACAATTGTGTGTTCTGCGACGTAATCTCCTTCTCGCCCTTTCTATCACAACGTGCAACATGATCCAGGGCTCTGATGATCCCAACATGGCTTGTTCGATCCAATGCCTCATCATTGTCGATCCCGATCAGCTAAAGAGTTTGGAAGGTCATGCCCTTTTTTTCCTTGGCACCGGACAGTCCATATTTGTCGGCCCCTCCTCTTGTCCACAAATTATGCCTTTGACATCTTCCTTGGATGCGCTCTGCAAGTCAAGCATTTGCTGTCTTTTTCCAGTGCGTTCAGCACGTCTGGAGGCCAACCCTTCCTCCCATCATATTCTTTGCATGCGGTTAGCATGCTGGGAGCCCGACCCTCACTACATTTCCTGGGTACGTTCAACACATTGGGAGCCCACACTCTCCATACCATATTGCCTTAGTGCGCTCTGCATGACGGGAGCCCGGCCCTTTCTCGCGTCGTATTCCTCGGGTGCGCCCAGCATGCCGGGAGCCCAACCCTCTCTCGTGTCGTATTTCTTAAGTACATTCAACATGTCAAGAGCTTGGCCCTCTCTCGTGTATTCAACTTGAATTACACGTACATTCCGGGAAGGAAGTTTAAGATGAATTGCACTAGAAAAGACTCGTCAATGATGATCTTAAAGCCCTTAGCTGAGCAGTGATATCACACATCTACATGATATGCACTTGTACACTCTTATCTTTAGTAAGCTGCATCAATGATAATTTGGTCATTAAGGTGCTGGTCAAGGCTGTTTTAAATAATTTGAACTGCTCCTCAATAGTCTTTATAAAGTCCTTGATCAGTCTGCACTTAGGGATAGATCCCCTGGTGCTTTTATCTATATGGATTTGGATGAGCAACATACTAAACCACTTGGATCACTCCCATCGCTCATACGATACAACCTCAACTGACGTACTTTCTCCGTTGGAACTGAAGGTTTGGCCATATGGAGTGTTAGGTCGAGATCCATACACCCGAATACCAATAGTACTTTGTCCTTCCAATCAGAATAATTATCACCACAAAAAAATGTAAGGTGTTGGGTGGGGTAAATAATAAAGGACATTCATAGCTGAAAAGCGTTAAAAAAAAAGGCTTTCATTAATATGAGGCAATAAATATTTATTTGATAATTAACCTACGTTAAAGTCAGCCAATGAAAGTCGGACCTCCCTTTGGGCAAAGACCGCAATTCACTGAGTTCTTTTAGAAACTTGAATGTTTCTTGATAGGGTAAGAGAGTCATGCAATGAAATACACAAACAAACCCATACCTATGAGCTTAAGAACTATCCATGTTTCATTGCACAACTCTCCACCTAATCCTAATTACATGATGATGACAATCACCTCCATGTGCGACCAGGTAACTGCCAACATCACATAAATAGAATGTTGTTATCACAATTATAATATTTATGTAATTCAATGCATTCCATAATACATACTTTCTGAATAACTTATCGAAGTTGGCTTAAGATGCTTTGGCTACTCATGACCTGCTTTCAACGGAAACACTTTATATTGTGATAAACATATTTAAACATTCATAGAATCTACATTTCAATTACTATTATCACAGATAAATGCTAGAATAAAGTAATCTATGTTAATGAGTTAGGTAAGGTTTTTAGGGCTCGGCTAGGGTATCTCACAATCACATAATATAAACAATCACAAAAAATCATAATCCACAGTCCTTTTATTGCAATACATAAGTTACAACTTAGAAGCATTGTATAAATTGTTGGTGCGTGATCATGATGGAAACAGACAAACACAGCAGAAATACCAAAATCACCATATGCCACACATGCAATCGTGATGGGTCCAAAGACGAGAACATCCAACAACAAGATCGTCCCTAAAAAATTTACACCCAATCAGATGGCCGCTACAGATTACCAAGAGCAAGCAAAATATGCAAAACAAAACACAAGCACAAAGAGAGACACAAGATTTAATGAGGTTTGGCAAACTTATCTACTCCTCTCTCCACCACGCCAATTTAACTACCTTCAATCTACAAAAGCAAACTACTCAATACAAGGAAGGATCTTACCTCAACTAAGCTTCTACAATAATCTCCAATCGATGAACAAGGGTTTCCTCCTTCTCGATTTTGGAAACAAACCCTAGCCGATCTCTACCCTTCAAACCTCTTCAAGCTTCTCTCAATTCAATAAAGAGATTAGGGTTAGGTTACACAACAAATAGAGCCATTATATAGGAACCCCAAAAGGGAACAAGACAAAAGGCTAGATTTGGAAAATTCCGACGCCGTCGTGCGCATGTCTTGTGTCGTGCGCAAGACCAGGGAGCAAGACATGTCCAAACAATCGTGCGAGTGACTCCTGTACACCTGGGTAGTGCGCAAGTCGTGTGCACAACCTTCCCAGATAGTGCACAAGACCTAGGTCGTTCGCACGACCTCCACTATATCCTGCTTTGCTCATTCTTCTCCTTTAATCTTGCTGAACACCACATGGGGTTCGGCTTGGGTATGTTGCTACTCATTGAACTTGGTCTCCACCTCTCTAATATAAAGATGAGCCTAAAAATTACAACAATCTAACTAGCAGTGAACTCCATGGAACTCTGTCGTAACCTGCAGAAAAAAATGTCCATATGGGTAAACCACAATTGAGTCCCTGACCGGCCCAAAAACAAAACAAGATGACCAAGCTTTACATTGCTCATTTGCATAGATGAAAATCACCGGATTCAATCGCCTCCAAATAAATCCTAACGACAAGATTAAATCAAACATACCGAATAAGGATTTGTATACCTTAAGAGTCAGATCAGATTAAATTAAAGAGGCTATAGTTTAAATTTATACGAGTTTAGGGTTAAAACCAGAAATCCTAAACCAATCTTCCGAAAAAACCCACCACCCCTAACACTTGCGGATCAGCGGGAAAGCGAGTGGCCATCACCGCATGTAGCTTCGGGCCACACCGCATAGCGTGTTAGAAGTCACATATGTGTCTATTCATGATTCATAAGCATCTTCATTGCTCCAATTTTAAGCTCCAATTTTAATTAGACAAAAAATGCTAAGGAACAAATGAGAAAAACATAAGTTGGATTCCAATATTTGGTTCTTGGATCCAGACCCAAATATCGTGATCTTAATTTCCATTAGTTCCTTGGCAACATCTCCCATCTGCATCCGCTCCCGAGGTAGCTCCTTCGCGCATGATATTCCAATTCTGAACACTGAAGCCAAGCACGTTTCTGCCCTCCCCCGATCAGCACCAATGCTTTGAGTGTTGTCGTCGGCTTCTCCATCCTCATCCTCGGAGAGCAGGCGCGGATCCGCAATTCCCATTATGCTCTCATGGAAGGCCATCTCGACGAATCTACATAGGCTAATGCCGTCTACGAAAGCGTCGTCAGTAGGCCTCTTCCCAGTGAACATCTCTAGCAATAGCACTTCATAGCTGTATACATCCCCTTCAGTTGATGCTTTGTTTGCCATCCCATACTCTTCAAAACATCAAAGAAGTACAAGACCATGTTAACATCCATACTTCCAACTTTGTTGAGCAATACAAATGAAGATTGGGACGAATGAAGACCTCACCTGGCGCAACATACCCAATAGATCCTTTCAGTCCAATTGAGCCTGTTGGATTCTGCGCATACCCGATTGTAGTTTCAGCAAGGAATCTCGCCAATCCGAAGTCTCCCACGTGAGCGTTCATGTCGTTGTCGAGAAGAATATTGCTAGGCTTTAGATCGCAGTGACCGATCGGCATCGGGCCATGGTGGTGAAGGTAGTCCAATGCAGAAGCAACGTCGATGGCGATTTTCAACCTCTGAATTAGATCTAGCCTCCTATGACCCCTCTGATCATTTATGTCAGGATGCAGCCACATCTCCAGGCTCCCATTGGGCATGTACTCGAAGACCAAGGCCTTGAATTCATTGCCTCAGGAATCGAAGCTCGAGCACGATGTGAATACCTTGACGAGATTCCGATGCCGGATGTTTCTCAAGGCTTCGCACTCGGCCACGAAGCTCGTGGAAGCTCCTCGCTGCTGAAGGTTGAGGACCTTTACGGCAATCAACTTGTTTCCGTCGTCGCAATCTATGGTGCCTTTGTATACGGAACCGAAGCTTCCGGCTCCAATTAAATTGTCTGCAGAGAACCCATCAGTTGCCTCGAGCAGCAAATCCTAGGAGACCTCCATATGATCTTTACAACAAAAAGGGATCTCTATACTACTCTCATCCGTCGAATCAATAATCGGTCCAGATTCCCTTAATAACTTCTGATTCCGAACAATAGCGGCTGCCAAGTAGAGCAGAACACAACATAGGATTCCAGTGACTGCCAATAAAATTATAGGCCAATATCTTCTCCCAGAGCTTTGGTTGGAGCATGGCTGTAATCTGAGATTTGGGTGACCCCCACAGACCTGGCTGTTTCCCAGTACTGAGAATGCACTCAAATTTCTGAAAATCCCGTCATTTGGTACCTCGCCCTCCAAATTATTGAAGGAGAGATTTAGTTTGATCAAGAAAGGAAGTGTTTTTAGAGATTCAGGGATGCGCCCGGACAAGAATTTGTGCGAAAGATTCAACTTTTGCAGGCCTCTCAGATCTTGCAGTGACAAAGGGATGGTTCCACTGAAGAGATTTCCATACATGAAGAGATATTCCATGATCTGGCACTGACCTATACTGCTAGGAATCATACCCGATAATCGGTTCTTGGCGATGCTCAATTTCCTGAGATTTCTCAACCTTCCAACCACTGAAGGCAGAGGCCCTGCCAATGAATTGTACGCGAGGCCGAGGTATCGGGTGAGTGAGGGGACCAAAAGAAGCTCTCTGGGTATGGAACCGGAAAGCTTCTTTCCATTGAGGTTCAGCAGTTCCAATGGGCAGTTGCTGAGGCTCACGGGTATTCGTCCACTCAGTTCATTGATATTCAGGTAAAGCTGGTTCAATCTAGTGAGGTTGCCGATGGTCGTTGGGATCTCACCGGAAAACATGTTTCGATCTAAATACAGCACTCGCAAGCTTGAGAGTCTCCCAATTGTTGATGGTATACCGCCTGTCAGAAGGTTGTCGCCCAAATCAAGCCACTTTATGTTGATGAGCTTCTCGATATCCACAGGTATGCTTCCGGATATTTGATTTCCCCCCATTAAAAGCTGCTCGAGCTCTGCGGATAAGTTGCTAATAGATTTCGGCAGCACGCCTCCAAGCCTGTTGCTCAATAGGCTAACTCTTCGTAGCTTGGTGCAGTTGGTTAGAGAATCAAGAAAGCTCCAATCGGAGGATCCCCTCGCTTCCAACTTGTTCCCACCAAGAAGTAAATCAAATAAACCTTGCAAGTTTCCCAGGCCTCGGGGGATCGTGCCTTCGAATGCATTCTTCGATAGCTCAAACCATTCGATCGCGGAAGCGTTGGACAGGGACTCCGGTATGGGCCGTGAAACTGATTTCCGCCTAATAGGAATTGTTGCAGGCGTGGAAGAGTTCGACCGATGTCGAATCGAAGCACCCCGGTGAGACTGTTCTGGGCCACATCGATGTCCGTGAGAGAGGAGAGGTTCTACAGAGAAGGTGGGGTGACCCCTGTGAGGTGGTTGGACAACAAGTAGATCTCCGAGAGCCTAGTGAGCTCCCGAGCCATGGTGGGATGCTGCCTTCAAGATCATTCTCTGAGAGGTGAAGGACACAGAGGGAGGAGAGGTTCCTTAGTGAAGGTGGGATGCCCCCTGTGAGGCTATTGATTGCTAGGTTCAGCACAGTGAGTTGGGAGAGGTTCCCTATTGAGAGTGGGATGGCTCCTGAGATCATGTTGCTACCCAAAGACAGCTTCTGCAGCCTCAGTAGCCCGCCAATCGTCGCAGGGATTGTACCTGTGACAGGGTTTTGAAAGTCGATTTTTGTAAGTAAAAAAGGGGAAATTTGTCGGATTTATGAGCAAATGTCAGTCGAATGCTTATATTTTTGAAAGAATGATTGTAGACACACAAATTGTGTCTAACCTGGACCCGACTCGCATACGCCAATGCGGAGGCAAACCCGACACACACTCGGACCCGGACCCGACTTGCATGCATCAATGCGGAGGCAAACCCGACACGCATTCGGACCCGGACCCGACTCGCAGGCACCGACTCGGAAGCAAACCCGACATGCAAACCAGACTCGACCCGCACCAAACAAGGGGCCAGGTGGGCCCATCCCCAAGTGGGGCCCACCCGGCCCCCCTTGTGGAAATCCGAACCCTTAAGGGGGTGGCCGGCCATGCAAAGAAAGAAAAGAAAAGAAAGAAAAGAAAAGAAGGAAAAGGAAGAAAGAAAGAAAATAAAGGAAAGAAAAGAAAAGGAAAGAAAAGAAGAAAAAGGAAACAAATACCGCCATGCGTGGGGGGAGGTTGCGTATGATGTCTACATAAGTGTGGATCTGCGCCGATCCCTCGATCCGACGGACAAGAAACGAAGCCAAGTCGCCATCGACTTTATGTGCAAGATTCAAAATAAATTCAAAGAAGATTGAGGCATAACTACTCCGTCAGAAAAGGAAGGTAAATAAATGTTTATTCCTCTCTTCAATGGAAGAATAAATCTTGGGGTAATTATGGGAGAGATATTAAAGGGATTCAAATAAACTTCCCATATCTCTCCCCTCCCCCCTTCACCTATAAATAGAGGGGGAGGGGGAAGGCTTAAAAGGTCGGAAGCTGAAGACGAAGCGAGGAAGCTCTGCAGAAGAGGAGACACGCTCTTCATCGACCCAAGACTTCACGAGGCACGGACAAGCCTATCCCTTCGGGACCGGCTTAGTCCATTGAAAGCCCTCATCAAAGTGAAGACCCTTGCACAAGAAGATCAAGCCTTTGACTCCATGCACGAAGAAGAAAGCTCAGAGAAGAAGAACCCTTCGACTCTGAAGACGTCAGAAGCAAAGGCCGGAGAAGAAGATCGGAGAGGCACCATCTCGTCGTCTCCAACAAGCCTTCGACTCCGATCAAGCCCAAAAGCTCGGAGAAGAAGACCGAAGTGTCATCACCCGTCGCCTTCGATAAACGTCCACTCCATCCACAAAGAAAAAAGCTTGGAGAGGAACACCCTAAGCGTCGCTACACCCGTTGTCTTCAAAGCAAAGCCGACGCTACAACCGTCGCACGGAGATCGGTGCTACCCCCACCGTCTTCAAAGGAACCCTTCGATTCCGATCACACCAAAGAAGCCCGGAGAAGAAGAGAAGCAAAGCCGGCGCTACACCTGTCGTCTTCAAAGTAAAGATTTCAACTCCGATCAAGCCAAAGGAGCCCGAAGAAGAAGAGAAGTCAAGCCGACACCATAACCATCGAGAAAGCCAGAAGCCTTAAAGAAGTAGCCACCGCCGTTCAAGGAGCAGATCGAGTCAATGCCGAAGCAAAAGCAACGCAAGAAGCCAAAAAAAAAGCCCCGGTAAAGCCCGCGCCATAGCAACGCAAGTGCCAAAGCCAAGAAACTACGTCGGTCACGAGCAAAAGCACCGCACGTTCTAGCCGATACGACACGAAGTCCGGAAGAACAAAAGCATCGCAAGTCTCCCCCGTCTACATTCAAGCGCAAGCGCCAAAGCAAAGCAAAAGCCAGAGCCACGCCAAAGCAAAGTCGGAGCCGAAAGCCAAAGCCAAAGCCGATGCCAAAAGCACGATCGACACCGCGAACCGACGATCAAGGACGCCAGGGTCTAGTAAGGATTGAGAAAGACACGAAGACCGAGGAACGAAGCCGAAAACCCCTAGCCAAAGAAGCGCGAAGCACGGAAGGGACAAAAACAAAGGTGGATATTCCTTTGCCTCTCAAAGAACCCTCACTCTGTAAAGACCTCTGTCTTGGGCAACCCCTTTAGAGCTCTCGCACAAATACCACGTGGAGAAGCGGATCAAAGGGACCCTCCAGAGGATCTCTCCCATAATCTCCTGATCAATATTCGTCGCACCCGGCTCACCACCCCCGAGTCCCCTGGTCCCGGCACTCTGTAATATTCTTGTGTTTGCAATAAAGATGACCTGAATCTTTTTCTGCACATACAGATTTCTGGCACGCCCAGGGGGACCTTCTTTCCTTTCATCCATACGTCTGAAGGAGTTGCTTCAAGTTCGCAATGTCCGGGACAAGCAACGATGCGTTTGCTCCAAGCCTTTCGCCCATCGCCGAGTCTCCTCTACTCCGACACGGTGGTCCAGTAAACCCGGAGGGTGATGTTCCCCCGATGGTACGCGTCTATACTCGGCGTACTTGAACTCTTGCGGATGTCTTCAAGCCAGAAATTGCTACCAAAGATGCTCGCCAAAACGTCGACGAGGCATTGGTACATGAAGAAACAAGCCTCGATCCTGGAGTCCATGTCCAGAAGTTTGGGGAGGACCAGCCCTAACCCCGAGCCCGTTGCACCTCCTCTGCAGCGGGCAAACATTCGTCATCAAATAGAAGCGAGTCAGCGCAACTACGTCTCCGATGATGACGGCGAGGATGCAAGCATGCAACATCGAGACATCCTCCGTCATCATCCTCCGTCCGCTCTTCAGCTCCAAGTCATGCAAATAGGTGAACATATGGCGCATATTACTCGACTGATGGAGGAGAAGGATCATCATATCAACACGTTGCTTCAAAAGCTAGGCACAAAGGATGCTGCAGAAGTTGATCAACCTCTTGCTTCTCCAGTAGCCGCTCCAGCTTCGTCTTCAACCCCCGCTCCTGCAGAGGTTGTCCCGACAATTCCAGCAACCACTCCAGTACTTTTCTCGGTTCCCGCCCCGACGGAAGTCATCTTTCCAGTACCAGTCTCGGTGGCTACACAACCTCCGGCGACAGTAACAATGAATACCCAGCAAATACAAGCGTTGGTAGCCGACATGATGCGTTCCTACGGTGGTAGTCTTCCTCTGATCACGGCGGCATACTCGAAGCCTTACACCGCGAGGATCCAACAGCTGCGCTTCCCCATCGGGTTCCAGCCACCAAAGTTCTAGCACTTCGACGGGAAGGAAAATCCAAGACAGCACGTCGCTCACTTCATCGAAACCTGCAATAATACCGGCACATACGGAGATGAGATGGTGAAGCAGTTCGTTTGCACCCTCAAAGGTAACGCATTCGACTGGTATGTGGATCTTCCTCTAGGATCTATCGACAGTTGGGATCAGATGGAGAGAGAGCTCCTCAATCGCTTCTACAGCACCAGACGCATCGTCAGCATGACCGAGCTTACTGTCGTCAAGCAAAGGAAGGACGAGTCGGTAATCGACTACATCGACCGATGGAGGAACCTCGTGCTAAATTTACGAGACCGCTTGTCTGAAGACTCGGCCATCGAGATGTGCACCCAAGGCATGCACTGGGGCCTGCTCTATATCCTCAAAGGTATCAAGCCTCGGTCCTTCGAAGAACTCGCAACTCGGGCTCATGACATGGAACTCAACCTAGCAAATCGCGAAGACTCGAAAAGCAAGGACTTCTTGAAGGTAGAGAAGAAGGACAAACCGCCGACACCGAAACCAAAGCAAGTTAATGTTGCCGACGTCGCTTCGGCCTCCAAGCCGCTCAAGATCGGTGGCAAGTCGGACCAAAGAAAAGAAGCAGCCATACCGTCGCCTCCGCCGTAAAGACAAAGAATGACTCTCGAGGAGCTCGAAGCAAAGGAGTACCCGTTCCCGGACTCGAAAGTCTCCTCCATGTTTGATCAGTTGCTGCAGGAGAAGATGATAGAGCTCCCTCCTTCAAAGAGACTCGAGCAGATGTATCGCATTGACGACCCTCTCTTCTGCAAATACCACCGAGTGGTAAGTCATCCCATCGAAAAATACTTCATCTTCAAGGAAAGAATCATGGCGCTCGCAAAGCAAGGAAAGATAGAGATTAACTCCGGAGAGGTCACTACAGCAAACATGACGTTCATCACCTTCGGTTCCTTCCCACCGGTACTTGTTGTTGCACGACAAGGAATGCCCAAATTACGCGTCAATCGTAAAAGGCCAACCGCGAAGTCAACTTCCCAGTTGAAGGTCTCGAAGCGACGACAACGTGCTCCTGCGCTCGCTGAGGATGAAACGCCATTGCCCCGAGGGCAACCATCGCGCACGCCAACGCCTCCCCCAAGCAAACTCACGTCTTAACGTGCTCTCCAAAAGAGATACAAGCAAGGAGATCCAGAAGTCGGCCTGCTGAGCCAACCTTCGGGCAAATTCGACTATTACGTCCTCTACTCAAAGCCTTCATCCGTTTCGATTGAAGAAATCAAGCCCACCGACTGGGGATCGGAAGATGAGCCAGTGGAGCTTCTGGAAGAGCAAGTCCCTCCCCGTCAAGCTGCATCCCAACGCACTCTCAAAAGAGATACGAGTAAGGAGATCCAGAAGTCGGTCTACTGGGCCAGTCTTTAGGCAAATTCGACTATTACGTCCTCTACTCAAATCCTCTATCCGTTTCGATTGAAGAAATCAAGCCCACCGGCTGGGGATCGAAAGACGAGCCAGCAAAGCCTCCGAAAGAACAAGCTTCCCCGACTGATAAGGAACCGGCTACTGCTCCCGATCATCACCTTAGCAGGGGAGAATCCACCGACAAAGAGGCATGGGTCATGCTACCCCAGCGACGAAGGCCACGACAAGTAAGGCAACATAAGCAAGACCGGGTGATGAGGAGACTTCCCGAGCGAAGAACTTACAAGAAGAGAAACAGGGCGCCAGGAAGAAAGGCGTTTAAAGTGCCGCCAGCAGATCCAGATGATCTCCTCCAGCAAAGCCTTTCGGAACCAACAACGTTGCAAGAATTCTTCCCCGATCATTTCCTCCCAGTCGATCAGCACATCAGGGTCTCTTATTGCATGGTTGAAGTTCATAAGGAGTCGGAAGGAAAAGGCGAAATCGAAACTTCTGAAAAAGGTGACTCCACCGACGAGGGAGACGACTCCGACAAAGAGGGCGCTGCCTCTCATGACGAGGCAATCCTGCACTTGCCGCTCGTAGAAGCTTTGCACCTTTCGAAGAAGGCTCGCTTAAGAACTATCCATGTTCCATTGCACAACTCTCCACCTAATCCTAATTACATGATGATGACAATCACCTCCATGTGCGACCAAGTAACTGCCAGCATCACATAAATAGAATGTTGTTATCACAATTATAATATTTATGTAATTCAATGAATTCCATAATACATACTTTATGAATAACTCATCGAAGTTGGCTTAAGATGCTTTGGCTACTCATGAGCAGCTTTCAACGGAAACACTTTATATTGTGATAAACATATTTAAACATTCATCAAATCTACATTGCAGTTACTATTATCACAGATAAATGCTAGAATAAAGTAATCTATGTTAATGAGTTAGGTAAGGTTTTTAGGGCTCGGCTAAGGCATCTCACAATCACATAATATAAACAATCACAAAAAATCATAATCCACAGTACTTTTATTGCAATACATAAGTTACAACTTAGACGCATTGCATAAATTGTTGGTGCATGATCATGCAACAGACTAAAACAGCGGAAACACGAAAATCACCATATGCCACACTTTCAATTGTGATGGTTCCAAAGACGAGAACATCCAACAACGAGATCGTCCCTAAAAAATTTACACCCAATCAGATGGCCGCTACAGATTACCAAGAGCAAGCAAAATATGCAAAACAAAACACAAGCACAAAGAGAGACAAGATTTAATGAGGTTTGGCAAACTTGTCTACTCCTCTCTCCACCATGCTAATTTCACTATCTTCAATCTACAAAAGCAAACTACTCAATACAAGGAAGGATCTCACCTCAACTACGCTTCTACAATAATCTCCAATCGATGAACAAGGGTTTCCTCCTTCTCGATTTTGGAAATAAACCCTAGCCGATCTCTATCCTTCAAACCTCTTCAAGCTTCTCCCAATTCAATAAAGAGATTAGGGTTAGATTACACAACAAATAGAGCCTTTATATAGGAACCCCAAAAAGGGAACAAGACAAAAGGCCAGATTTGGAAAATTCTGACACCGTCGTACGCATGTCTTGTGTCGTGCGCATGACCTGGGAGCAAGTCATGCCCAAACAGTCATGCGAGTGACTCCTGTACACCTAGGTAGTGCGCAAGTCATGTGCACAATCTTCCCAGATCGTGCACAAGACCTAGGTCGTTCGCACGACCTCCCCTATATCCTGCTTTGCTCATTCTTCTCCTTTGATCTTGCTGAACACCACATGGGGTTCGGCTTGGGCTTGTTGCTGCTCATCGAACTTGGTCTCCACCTCTCTAACATAAACATAAGCCTAAAAATTACAAAAATCTAACTAGCAGTGAACTCCATGGAACTCCTTCGTAACTTGCAGAAAAAACATGTCCATATGGATAAACCACAATTGAGTCCCTGACCGGCCCAAAAACAAAACAAGATGACTTGCTTCACATTACTCATTTGCAGAGATGCAAATCACTGGGTTCAATCGCCTCCAAATAAATCATAACGACAAGATTAACTCAAACACACCGAATAAGGATTTGTATACCTTAAGAGTCGGATCGGATTAAATTAAAGAGGGCTACAGTTTAAACTTATACGAGTTTAGGGTTAAAACCAAAAATCCTAAACCCATCTTCCGAAAAAACCCACCCCTAACACTTACCGATCAGCGGGAAAGCGAGCGGCCATCACAGCATGTAGCTTCGGGCCGCACCGCATAGCGTGTTAGAAGTCGCATCTTCATTGCTCCAATTTTAATTAGGCAAAAAATGCTAAGGAACAAATGAGAAAAACATCAGTTGGATTCCAATATTTAGTTCTAGGATTCACACCCAAATATTGTGATCTTAATTTCCATTAGTTCCTTGGCAACATCTCCCATCTGCATCCGCTCCCGAGGTAGCTCATTCGCGCATGATATTCCAATTCTGAACACTGAAGCCAAGCACTCTTCTGCCCTCCCCCGATCAGCACCAATGCTTTGAGTGTTGTCGTCGGCTTCTCCATCCTCATCCTCGGAGAGCAGGCGTGGATCCGCAATTCCCATTATGCCCTCATGGAAGGCCATCTTGACGAATCTACATAGGCTAATGCCGTCTACGAAAGCGTCGTCAGTAGGCCTCTTCCCAGTGAACATCTCTAGCAATAGCACTCCATAGCTGTATACATCCCCTTCAGTTGATGCTTTGTTTGCCATCCCATACTCTTCAAAACATCAAATAAGAACAAGACCTTGTTAACATCCATACCTCAACTTTGTTGAGGTTGAGGAATATTACAAATGAAGATTGGAAAGAATGAAGACCTCACCTGGCGCAACATACCCAATAGATCCTTTCAATCCAATTGAGCCTGTTGGATTCTGCACCGACCCGCTCGTAGTTTCAGAAAGGAATCTCGCCAATCCAAAGTCGCCCACGTGAGCGCTCATGTCGTTGTCGAGAAGAATATTGCTAGGCTTTAGATCGCAGTGAGCGATCGGCATCGGGCTATGGTGGTGAAGGTAGTCCAATGCAGAAGCAATGTCGATGGCGATGTTCAACCTTTGAATTAGATGTAGCCTCCTATGACCCCTCTGATCATTTACGTCAGGATGCAGCCACATCTTCAGGTTCCCATTGGGCATGTACTCGAAGACCAAAGCCTTGAATTCATTGCCTCTAGAATCGAGGCCCGAGCACGATGTGAATACCTTGATGAGATTCCGATGCCGGATGTTTCTCAAGGCTTCGCACTCGGCCAGGAAGCTTGTGGAAGCTCCTCGCTGCAGAAGGTTGATTACCTTTACAGCAATCAACCTGTTTCCATCTTCACAATCCATGGTGCCTTTGTATACGGAACCAAAGCTTCCGGCTCCGATCAGATTTTTTGCAGAGAACCCATCAGTCGCTTTGAGCAGCAAATCGTAGGAGACCTCCATATGATCTTTACAAGTAAAAGGGATCTCTGTAGTGCTCTCATCGGTCGAATCAATCATGTGTCCAGATTCCCTTAATGGCTTCTGATTCCGAACAATTACGGCTGCCAAGTAGAGCAGAACACAACATAGGATTCCATTGACTGCTAATAAAATTATAGGCCAGTATTTCCTCCTAGAGCTTTGGTTGGAGCATGGCTGTAAGCTGAGATCTGGTTGACCCCCACAGAGCTGGCTGTTTCCCAGTACTGAGAATGTACTCAAATTTCTGAACATCCCGTCATTCGGTACCTCGCCCTCCAAATTATTGAAGGAGAGATTAAGTTCGACCAAGAAAGGAAAGGTTTTTAGGAATTCAGGGAAGCGCCCAGACAAGTTGTTGTGCGAAAGATCCAACTTTTGAAGGCCTCTCAGATCTTGCAGTGACAGAGGGATGGTTCCAATGAAGAGATTTCCATCCATGAAGAGATATTCCAAGATCTGGCACTGACCCACAGTGCTAGGAATCACACCCGATAATCGATTCTCGGAGATGCTCAATACCCTGAGATTTCTCAAGCTTCCAACCTCTGAAGGCAGAGGCCCTGCCAATGAATTGTACGCGAGGCCGAGGTATTGGCTGAGAGAGGAGACCAAAAGAAGTTCTCTGGGTATCGAACCCGTTAGCTTATTTTCGTTGAGGTTCAGCAGTTGCAATGGGCAGTTGCTTAGGCTGCCGGGTATTCTTCCACTCAGTTTGTTAACATTCAGGTTAAGCAGGTTCAATCTAGTGAGGTTGCCGATGGTCGATGGGATCTCACCGGAAAGCTCGTTTCGATCTAAATACAGTACACGCAAGCTCGAGAGTCTCCCAATTGTGGATGGTATACTGTCCGTCAGAAGGTTGCTGCCCAAATCAAGCAGCTTTATGTTGATGAGCTTCTCGATATCTACAGGTATGCTTCCAGATATTTGATTTTCCCCCATTGCAAGCTCCTCCAGCTCTGCGGATAAGTTACTAATAGATTTCGGCAGCATGCCTCCAAGCCTGTTGCGGTCTAGGCCAACTCTTCGTAGCATGGTGCAGTTGGCTAAAGAGTCAAGAAATCTCCAATCAGAGGATCCCCTCGCTTCCAACTTGTTCCCACTAAGAAGTAAATCCACTAGACCTTGCAAATTTCCCAGGCCTCGGGGGATCGTGCCTTCGAATGCATTCTCCGATAGCTCCAACCATTCGATCGCGGAAGCGTTGGACAGGGACTCGGGTATGGGCCCGTGAAACTGATTTCGGCCTAATAGGAACCGTTGCAGGCGTGGAAGAGTTCGACCGATGTCGAACGGTAGCACCCCGGTGAGACTGTTCTGGGCCACATCGATGGCCGTGAGAGAGGAGAGGTTCCACAGAGAAGGTGGGGTGACCCCTGTGAGGTGGTTGGACAACAAGTCGATCGTCGAGAGCCTAGTGAGGCTCCCGAGCCATGGTGGGATGCTGCCTCCAAGATCATTCTCTGAGAGGTGAAGGACAGAGAGGGAGGAGAGGTTCCTTAGTGAAGGTGGGATGCCCCCTGTGAGGCTGTTGCTTGCTAGGCTTAGCACAGTGAGTTGGGAGAGGTTCCCTATTGAGAGTGGGATGGCTCCTGAGATCATGTTGCTACCCAAAGACAGCTTCTGTAGCCTCAATAGCCCGCCAATCGTCGCAGGGATTGTACCTGTGACAGGGTTTTGAAAGTCGATTTTTGTAAGTAAAAAAGGGGAAATTTGTCGGATTTATGAGCAAATGTCGGTCGAAAGCGCGCTTATATTTTTGAAAGAATGATTTTTGTGGAATTTGTTGGATTTTGGTCAAATTTGAATCCATTTCAGTCAAATGTATTGCTGGTATGTTATGAAAAAATCCGTAATGGATAAAAAAGTAGGAGTTTGGATTTCTATTTATGGAAACCGAAAATTTTTCTTACTGAAAACGACAGATTTCTGTCAAAGTTCAGTCATTTTGGTCGACATTTCGTTATGTCAGACTGAAAGTTGATACTATCGAAATTTCAGACAACTCCGATGTTGGATCCAAAAGATAAAAACGACATAATTCAATGATTTTGCAGGAAATTCATTGACATTTGATTCCATACCTGTGAGAAGATTGAAGCGCATGTAAAGTGTGGTCAGGCTGACGAGGTTGCCAATCTCAGCAGGGATGCCTCCTGAAATCTCGTTTTCACTCATCGCCAGCCATTCAAGCTGCGTCGATAGATTGGTTGTCGCTCCAGGGAACTCGCCTTGGAGCATGTTGTGGGATAGCTCCAGTACTCGTAGATTGCTGCAGTTTGTCAGAGCAGTGAGGAAAGCCCAATCCTCAGCCTCCCGAGCTTCGAATCGGTTATTCGAAAGTAGTAGCCTTGCCAGGCCAGGCAAGGATCCAAGGCTAGTGGGGATCGTACCGCTGAACTTGTTGTGCCGCATGTAAAGATGTTGGAGGCGAGGGAGGAGGTGGCCGATCCTGCGTGGAATTGCACCGGAGAGCTGGTTGGATTGCAGGTAGAGATAAGTTAGAGATGAGAGGTTCCATAGAGAATGTGGGATGATGCCCGAAAGATTGTTCGATGATAGGTCGAGATTGACGATAGACGAGAGCTTCCCTATTGAATCTGGGATGTTCCCTGTGAGGTAATTGCTCCCTAGGCCAAGTACAATGAGAGAGGAGAGGCTTCCTATTGAAACAGGGATGCCTCCTGTTAGCATGTTGTGTGCTAGACTCATCAACTGAAGATCTGAGCTAAGTTTTGAAGGGATCTCCCCGCGGAGTTTGTTATCGCTCAAATCGACGCTTCGAAGATGGCGGCAATGCGATAGATTTGCAGGAATCTCTCCAACAAGCAAATTCGAGCTTAGATTGAGATGCTGAAGTTGCGAAAGGAAGCCGAGCTCTGGAGGGATGGGGCCGTGGAGTCGGTTGCTCGCAAGGTGGAGACTCTTGAGGGAGGTGAGGTTGCTGAGGAAAGGAGAAATCGAACCCGCCAGGCCGAGGGAATCAAGGTCCAATGCTGTGACACGCCCGAGCTCATCGCATGCCACGCCTTGCCACTGGCGGAGATGGATGGAGTCATCGCCCCATGAGTCCAGCGCTCTTAATGGGTCGTCGGATATCAGCGCCTTGAATGCGAGGAGAGCGAGATGGTCCGTCGCATTGCTGCTCCCACTCGACACGGTGGTGTTGTTCGAAGGAGTGGCAAGGAGGAGGAGGAGGAGGAGGAGGATTGCATGAATGAGAGGTGATTGAATTATGATGGAGAGGAGTGGCATGACTGAGAGCTACAAATTTCTAAAGCATAGTTTTGTGACCAGAACTGGGTTGTTGATGCTCTTTGAACTTTTCCTTTGGAGCTAAACATGTTCGATGGTGATGTTTGGGAGAGTAGTCTCTGGCCGGCCAATTGTGGAGTAATGATAATCTTTTTGCTGATTGGTTGATTGGTGGACCAGCGTCTCTGCAGACCATCCAACATGTAGTCCATTGGAGTTGGTTGGGAATAAAACCTTTTAGTTTTGGCTTTGTTTGCCTGGATTTAGCTCATAAATTTCCATTTGTTCATATTTATAGATGCTGCCCTTGGCAAAGTTGGGTAAGGTTGTGCTTGTACTTATATCATAAAATTGTAAGGATTTTAAAATGGAAATCCCAAACGATCCGGTGAATACGTCCAGATCGGATCTACAATAAGCGAAAGCGATAAAACATATACCTCCCGTAGACGATTGGGTGATTCCTATGATGAGTTTCTCCTTTGACCACGGATGAAGATGAAGTTCCTTCCTCATAGCCGAATATGGAGAGAGAGAGAGAGAGAGAGAGAGAGAGAGAGAGAGAGAGAGAGAGAGAGAGAGAGAGAGAGAGAGAGAGAGAGAGAGAGAGAGAGAGAGAGAGAGAGAGGTTTCTAGTTTAGACCTTGGCTGAAGAATGTGCGATGTCTACGTTGGATTTCCGCTCCTCACCATGCCACCGATCGTGCCATTGATCAAGCAATCATCACAGCTGTTAGTTGCAGCTGGATATTGCAGCAATCAAGGGATTCATTCAGCATTGAATAGTCACCATAATAGCTTGTATACGATGGGATCCATTCAGCATTGAATGGGATTCATTCCAGCATTGCATGGTTACCATAATAGCTCATATTGTATATGATGAGATCCATTCAGCATTGAATAGGATTCATTCCAGCATTGCATGGTTACCATAAAAGCTTATATTGTATATGATGGGATTCATTCCCTTATGAGTGTAACCTATACATTATATATAGTGATGATGTAGAAGGGGCATGTTAAGCGGTACAAAACAATCCCACTAGTCCTTCTCTTTGTAATCTCTAGTTCATCCTTCTTTGCAATCTCTAGTTCTTATTCTCACATGGTATTAGAGCCAACCATCATGGCCAATGTTGACAATACCTCCACCAATATTTCCAACCGCAAATCCGTCCTTCATGATTCCAATATTGATGCCGTGGATTCCTCTCTCCCGGCTGTGAAGTCCATCCGTCAGGAGGTGGCAATCAAGCTTCAATCAAACAACTATCTCCCATGGAAGACGCAGGTCCTTCCAGTCCTTCGTTCCCTTAGACTGGTTGGATTTGTTGACGACTCTGCAGTCCTTCCCAAGCTAGATGATCTCTCGCCTACCGCTGTCCAATGGCATCGCCTAGATCAGATGGTCTTGGTGTGGCTTACAAACTCTCTCTCCGAGGCTACTGTTACTCAAATCGGCACATGTGAAACCTCGGCTGAGGTTTGGCACTCCTTGAAGGTGCTATATGGGACACTCATTCAGTCCCGAGTTCTTCAACTCAAGTCGGAACTCCAGTCCTTGTCAAAAGGAGCTCTCTCTATGGCTGACTACATTCAACGGGCTAAATCTATAGCACAAAATCTCGCTTGTGCTGGAAAACCCATTGATGAGGATGACTCGTCATGTGGGTTCTCCGCGGCCTTGGATCCGAGTTTGATCCAATTGTTGCTGCAATCAATCGCTCGCGAGATTCTCCTACAGTAGATGAGGTCGTCGTGCTATTGTTTGATTTCAAGCTTCAACTTCAAACTACACGCCGGGATGTCGAGACACCCGCCGTGATGTATATCGCTCGCGGTCGCGGTCATTCCCAATCGGGAAACAGCAGCTCCCGCAGCCATGGACAGTTCAACGAAGGCCGAGGTGGAGGCCGGGCCAGGAACGGTCGTGGATCCACTTCTTTAAATTTGCACCTCCTCGTGGTGACCGTGGGGCACCAGGTCAGCGCAATAGAGGCCCGCCTCGCTCAAACGGTGATTCCGATGTTGTCTACTACTGCTGCGGCCATCCTTATCACAAAGCCAATAATTGTTTCGCTCCAGACTCAGCTATTTCTAATCAGGTACAATCTTTCGCTACAATGCGTCTATCTGATCAGGTTGACCAAGCATGGTATCCTGACACTGGAGCGTCCAATCACATGACCGCTGACATCGCACATGGAGCGTTCAATCTACTGTTTCTCAGTCTAGTGTCGAGGCCGAGTATCGCACACTGGCTTCCACGACGACTGAAATTCTTTGGTTCCTCCACATGCTTCATTTTCTTCGCGTCCGCTTATCTGGAACCCCCTTACTCCTCTGCGACAACATTAGTGCACTCCATATGGCCAAGAATCCTGTTTTCCACAGCAGAACGGAACACATTGATATCGACGTCCACTTCATATGAGATCATGTACTTCGGGGTGATGTCATTGTCTCTTATTTGCCCGGGAAAGATCAAGTCGCTGATATCTTTACAAAGTCTCTTCCTATCTTGCGATTTCTCTGGCTTCAGGACAAGCTCTCCTTACGGGTTCACCCATCGTGAGCTTGAGGGGGGATGTGCGATGTCTACCTGGATTGCCACTACTCACCATGCCGGTGATCGTGCCATTGATCAAGCAATCATCACAGCTGTTGGTTGCAGTTGGATATTGCAGCAATCAAGGGATTCATTTAGCATTGAATAGTCACCATAATAGCTTGTATATGATGGGATCCATTCAGCATTGAATGGGATTCATTCTAGCATTGCATGGTTACCATAACAGCTCATATTGTATATGATGAGATCCATTCAACATTGAATGTGATTCATTCCAGCATTGCATGGTTACCATAAAAGCTTATATTGTATAGGATGGGATTCATTCCCTTATGAGTGTAACATGTACATTATATATACTGATGATATAGAAGAGGCATGTTAAGCCGTACAAAACAATCCCACTAGTCCTTCTCTTTGTAATCTCTAGTTCATCCTTCTTTTCAATCTCTAGTTCCTATTCTCACAAAGAATACCCAATAAATCATAGAGGAATCTATTTATAACTAAACTAGAACACCTCCCCTAAACCATAATTCTTAGTCTAATCCATTCGTCCAACGCAGGATCAGGATTCATCATTTAAACCATAAGTGTTTGGGCTTTGCTCATTCATTAAAAAACCAATCCTTTAAGATTGTATTGGGTAAACATAATGCCTTGCGCGGCCAACAAACGACATTACTCATCACTCTTCCACTTGACACTAACTTTAATGGGCAACAAGCAATCGAAACAATTTAGTATCTGCATACAAATTTCTAAAGCAAAACAGTACCAATATTTTGGTGTCATTAAGTTCAAGCATGAGTTTTCAATCTCATGAATCATAGCGGTCGCATCCATACAGAAAAACACTTCCTTCCATATATTGCAGTGTAATCGATATATTATATGTAGTCATAGCTTTTTTTTTTGAGAAATCCCTCTTGGCGGCCGAAGGAGGGGGGTGGGGGGGGTTCGGCCTAGACCCCTACCAGTTTATTAAAAGAAGTACAATAAATAACCCATGCCCAAATGGCCCAAATCACACGTACACACAAGAATTCTGACCAAGACAGTCTATCTAGGAGAGCCCACAAGCTCTAACAAAAGGCAAAAGCACCATTAGTCTCAAGACTTCGAAGCACTAGACCTTTCTAGCTCCCGGATCTGATCTAAAAATGACTTCGTACTCACTCCCTTGCTAGAGAAGCCCATAGTCGAACCTAAATCGAGAATGGTGTTGTCCTCCAACAAGTTCAGAGGTAGGTTCAGCTCCACATCGTCAAAAGTTGATAATTGATCCCGAAGATTCTGAATCCGAAAATCTCCAGATCTCGGGCGAGGATGGTTGCGCGTGTTTGATTTAAGAGCTCTAGATTTGGCTCAAAGTGCAGCCCTAACTTCGATCGAATTTGTTCCAATGTTTGTCAGGCAAGGGCAACGGTGTGAGGTGGACTCGATGGCCCGGATGACTCTCCGATCCACCAGGTCTTCCTCCTGAGAAGGTCTATCACCTGAGAAAGGGACTGCATCTGAAGCTGATGGCCCATGGTCAGCTGCATCTTGTTTGCCTCCATCCACATCGCCTTGCTGATGTACCTTAGGCATACTATCCTTTGTTGTTCTTGCCACTTCTTCCTCGATAACGCTCGGAACACTAATAGGGACATCTCGAGCTTCCACCCTAGGTTCCTGTTGAGGTACCTTATCAACAACATTATGAGGCATGCTCACCGTTGGTTCACCAAGTTGCCCCTCCTCAAAGCTAGGAGAATCACATGTTCCAACCTTACTCTCAAGATGCAACTCTCCATGCTTCAAAGCACCAGCATTCATAGCTCCATCCACAGCCACTTCCAGCATTACTCCATGCTGCAGATCAGCAGTGCTCACATCTTCAAAGTGATGCCCTCAGCATGACCCCCTCCATCAGTAGCAGCACCAATAACAACATCAATGTCAGCCACTTGATTGTCCAAACCATCCTCGCCCAAGATGGAGGACAAGGGGGCACAGCCGAGAGTCTCCTCCCCATATTCTTCCCCCTCGCTTCATGCCATCCATCCTCAGGCCCATTTGGAATGGGAGCCTTAGCCAAAGGCCTAGAAGAAGGCCCCCCCTAGCTCTTTAAGCCCAACACCATCCGGACTCCGGAGCGAGCACCCGACCTGTCGGCCTCCACCCCTTAGCAGTAAAATGAACTCCTGTCGATCGAACCCTACAAGCCGCAACGCTATGATCAAAGGACCTACAGGTCGAACAATGTATTGACCACATCCGGAAGCTCCGACTCAATGTGCGCCTCCATACGTATCCGAGCATAGCTAGCTGATCCTTTCGCACTCCAACTCATCAGCACATTTGAAGATGAAGAGACCATTTTCCCGGGAAAATACTTGAAAACCCTCCTTCGGCTGCCAAATACAAGTCACGTAGGCTTGCAAAATGAGGGAAGAAGGATCCCTTACCTAGCACGTAACCCACGATAGAATTAACCCAATAGCTCCTAGTCTTTTCAAGCTCGGCCCATGGGCAGATGGCAACACGTAACCCATGATAGAATTAACCCAATAGCTCCTAGTCTTTTCAAGCTATGGCTCAGTAGCACGTTCCAGTGTCCCATCTTCTCTCCTTTATCTGAGCCCTTGCTCTGCTCAAATTAGTTGCATCAGGTAATCGGTAAATCTCGACCTCATCCCAACCATGTTTTCCCTCTATGTAATCACACGGTATGCGTCATCCCCAGGCGAGATACAATATGCATCTCTCTCTACTTGTAGCGTGGTACAATTGTGTGTTCTACGACGTAATCTCCTTCTTGCCCATTCTATCTCAACGTGCAACATGATCCAACGCTCGTGATGATCCCAACATGGCTTGTTCGATCTAATGCCTCATCACTGTCGATCCCGATCAGCTGAAGAGTTTGGGAGGTCATGCCCTTTTTTTCCTTAGCATCGGCCAGTCCATATTTGTCGGCCCCTCCTCTTGTCCACAAATTATGCCTTTGACATCTTCCTTGGATGCGCTCTGGAAGTCAAGCATTTACTGGGTACGTTCAACACATTGGGAGCCCGCACTCTCCCATACCATATTGCCTTAGTGCGCTCTGCATGACGAGAGCCCGGCCCTTTCTCGCGTCGTATTCCTCGGGTGCGCTTAGCATGCCGGGAGCTCAACCTTTTCTCGTGTCGTATTTCTTAGGTACATTTAACATGTCAAGAGCTTGGCCCTCTCTCGTGTATTCAACTTGAATTACACGTACATTCCGGGAAGGAAGTTTAAGATAAATTGCACTAGAAAAGACTCGTCAATGATGATCTTAAAGCCCTTAGCTGAGCAGTGATATCACACATCTGCATGATATGCACTTGTACACTCTTATCTTTAGTAAGCTACATCGATGATAATTTGGTCATCAAGGTGCTGGTCAAGGCTTTTTTAAAGAATTTGAACTGCTCCTCAATAGTCTTTATAAAGTCCTTGATCAGTCTGCACTTAGGGATAGATCCCCTGGTGCTTTTATCTATATGGATTTGGATGAGCAATATACTAAACCACTTGGATCACTCCCATCTCTCATATGATGCAACCTCAACTGACGTACTTTCTCCGTTGGAACTGAAGGTTTGACCATATGGAGTGTCAGGTCGAGATCCATACACCCGAATACCAATAGTACTTTGTCCTTCCAATCAGAATAATTATCACCACAAAAAAATGTAAGGTGTTGGGTGGGGTAAATAATAAAGGACATTCATAGCTGAAAAACATTAAAAAAAAATGCTTACATTAATATGAGGCAATAAATATTTATTTGATAATTAACCTACGTTAAAGTCAGCCAATGAAAGTCGGACCTCCCTTTGGGCAAAGACCGCAATTCACTGAGTTCTTTTAGAAACTTGAATTTTTCTTGATAGGGTAAGAGAGTCATGCAATGAAATATACAAACAAACCCATACCTATGAGCTTAAGAATTATCCATGTTCCATTGCGCAACTCTCCACCTAATCGTAATTATTTGATGATGACAATCACCTCCATGTGCGACCAGGTAACTGCCAGCATCACATAAATAGAATGTTGTTATCACAATTATAATATTTATGTAATTCAATGCATTCCATAATACATACTTTCTGAATAACTCATCGAAGTTGGCTTAAGATGCTTTGGCTACTCATGAGCAGCTTTCAACGAAAACACTTTATATTGTGATAAATATATTTAAACATTCATAGAATCTACTATTATCACAGATAAATGCTAGAATAAAGTAATCTATGTTAATGAGTTAGGTAAGGTTTTTAGGGCTCGGCTAGGGCATCTCACAATCACATAATATAAACAATCACAAAAACTCATAATCCACAGTCCTTTTATTGCAATACATAAGTTACAACTTAGAAGCATTATATAAATTGTTGGTGCATGATCATGCAACAGACTAACACAACGGAAACACCAAAATCACCATATGCCACACATGCAATCGTGATGGTTCCAAAGACGAGAACATTCAACAACGAGATCGTCCCTAAAAAATTTACACCCAATCAGATGGCCACTACAGATTACCAAGAGCAAGCAAAATATGCAAAACAAAACACAAGCACAAAGAGAGACACAAGATTTAATGAGGTTTGGCAAACTTGTCTACTCCTCTCTCCACCACGCTAATTTCACAATCTTCAATCTACAAAAGCAAACTACTCAATACAAGGAAGGATCTCACCTCAACTAAGCTTCTACAATAATCTCCAATCGATGAACAAGGATTTTCTCCTTCTCGATTTTGGAAACAAACCCTAGCCGATCTCTACCGTTCAAACCTCTTCAAGCTTCTCCCAATTCAATAAAGAGATTAGGGTTAGGTTACACAACAAATAGAGCTTTTATATAGGAACCCCAAAAAGGGAACAAGATCAAAGACCATATTTGGAAAATTCTGACACCGTCGTGCGCATGTCTTGTGTCGTGCGGATGACCTGGGAGCAAGTCATGCCCAAACAGTTGTGCGAGCGACTCCTGTAGACCTAGGTAGTGCGCAAGTCTTGTGCACAATCTTCCCAGATCGTGCACAAGACCTAGGTCGTTCGCACGACCTCCCCTATATCCTGCTTTGCTTATTCTTCTCCTTTGATCTTGCTGAACACCACATGGGGTTCGGCTTGGGCTTGTTGCTGCTTATCGAACTTCGTCTCCACCTCTCTAACATAAACATGAGTCTAAAAATTACAAAAATCTAACTAGCAGTGAACACCATGGAACTCCTTCGTAACCTGCAGAAAAAACATGTCTATATGGGTAAACCACAATTGAGTCCCTGACTGGCCCAAAAACAAAACATGATGACCAAGCTTTACATTACTCATTTGCAGAGATGCAAATCACTGGGTTCAATCGCCTCCACATAAATCATAACGACAAGATTAACTCAAACACACCAAATAAGGATTTTTATACCTTAAGAGTCGGATCGGATTAAATTAAAGAGGGGTATAGTTTAAATTTATACGAGTTTAGGGTTAAAACCAAAAATCCTAAACCCATCTTTCAAAAAAACCCACCCCTAACACTTACCGATCAGTGGAAAAGCGAGCGGCCATCACCGCATGTAGCTTCGGGTCGCACCGCATGTAAGGTATAATAGTGAATTGAATTAAATGTAAGATATAGTAGTAAATTGAATTGAATTGAATGTAAGGTATAGTGTTTTAATAAAATAGTAGTGAATTGAATTGAACTGAATTCACTCATTTCAAACAACTGTTCTTGAATTTAGTTGTGAATCAAATGTAAGTTATAGTATTTTCGAATTTAGAGAATAACATTGCTAATTAAGTGGTGTTTAGTCTTCAATCTTATATGATCTTATACCTCATAAATTGTTTTATCCATATTTCACTCCCCAAATAGGCCGTAATTTTTCTTAAATTTATAAAAATTCAGATCAATTGAATTCAGTAGTGAATTGAATGCAACAATGAATTTTATAGTAAATTCAGTAGTGAATATTCACTTCCCAACTTAGTAGTTAAGAAGTAATAGAGTAATATTGTTCTTGAATTCAGAAGTGAATTGAATTGAATGTAAGGCATAGTATTTTGAACTCAATTCACCATTTCAAATAGTAGTGAATATAAGACATAGTGTTTTGAACTGAATTCTCTCACTTCAAATAGTAGTGAATGTAAGGTATAGTGTTTTGAAAAAATAATAGTGAATTGAATCGAACTGAATGTAAGGTATAGTAGTGAATTGAATTGAATTGTAGTGAATTAAATTGAATTGAACTGAATGTAAGGTATAGTAGTGAATTAAATTAAACATAAGGTATAGTAGTGAATTGAATTGAATTGAATGTAAGGTATAGTGTTTTATAGAAATAGTAGTGAATTGAATTGAACTAAATTCACTCACTTCGAATAACTGTTCTTGAATGTAGTAGTGAATCGAATGTAAGTTATAGTATTTTTGAATTTGGAGAATAACATTGCTATTGAATTACTATTGAATTCGATTTATTGTTTCGTTCATATTTCATGTATTGTTTCATCCATATTTTATCAAAATTTTCATCATATATATATTTTTTATTGAGACCTTATATAATTTATTGTATCTTTGTTATTTTGTTTACAGATGGTTAAGAGAAACCATGGTCGTAGGCGTGGGCATTCGCATGGACGTGGTGGTAGGGACCCTGCTACTATAGAGGGAGACGTGTCCGATATGATTACTGAAACTAATGAATCTGATGTGATGAAAACTACTGAATCTAATGGAAGAATGAAGCAAAGAAAAAGAAAAGAAAGATTAAAGAGGAAGAGAAAGTAGAAGAGCAAATTAAAATGCAAAAAGAAAAGAAAGTTACCACGGAGCTACGTGATAGATTAAGCTATTTTGGTAAAGCTTCTGCAAGGAACAACATTAAGTACTTAAATAAAATTGAGGAGCACTTCAAGTCAATAGATACAAAAAATAATTCTACAGATATGATGGATAGGATGAGAATGAATTGTTTTGGTTTCTTATTCGATTGGAGACGCAGTGCAAGAGCTATGATATATATATCCCCAAGTGTCATACATTATTTTTAACAAAGACACTTAGGTGGTCTTAAGTTTAATTTGGATGGCCAGATTATTTCGTTCTCGCCTTTGGAGTTTTGTTTAGTTTCTGGACTTCGGTATTGTCCTGGGCATCCTCCTTCAATACTAGACATAGGGTCAGACAACTTGAGAAGTAGATACTTCCCACGCGGGGCTACTCAAGTCTCTTTAATGGCTACAATTATAGCAACTGGAGTTCCAGATGATGCAGTGAAGCTTTCTTTGGTACTTATTTTGAAGAGTGTCATTCTTGGCAGCAACAAGAATGTGATCGTACCCGATAGATTTTTTAGATTGGTGGATGATTTAGAGAGTTTCAATAGTTACCCTTGGGGTAACCTATGTTATTAGCCATATCATATCTGGGCTTGAAGGTGTAGTGAATGTTACAAAATGACCACCAAAATATAATATTTTTGGATGCATGTACATATTACAGGTATTATTCTATAGATAAATAATTCATAGTATATATTGTTTAATATTTGTATTAATTTTTTTATAATTATTTACTACAGGCATGGGCATTCGAACGGATTCTCCAACTAGGGAGTGTTTGTGCCATGATGCTTGAGTAACCAAGGTGGCCGAGACTCCTCAATTGGTATGACATTAGAGCATCATCACACCAAAAAATAAAAGATGTGAATTCCAATAAAGTAAGTATACGAGTTTTTAATTGTTTATATTAAAGTAATAGATGCATCGTATAATTATTGATTTTTTTATCTGAATGTATTAATAGGGTCAGATTTTGAATGAACTGACTCTAAGAGAAGAGGAGAAGACAATTGATATGCTGCAAGACTTATTTGGTGCTGAAGCTTCTCCCTTCCAATGAAATAAGGGCAATCAGTTGTTTTTTACTGCACCGGATAATAACGACAGATCCGATGAAGATAAATTTGAGAAAAGATTCTTCTCACTTGAGGAGAAATTTTAAAAAAAATTATCCTCACTTGAGGAGAAATTTGAAAAAAAAATTTCCTCACTTGAGGAGAAATATGCAAAGATGATCTCCTCAATGGAGGAAAAATATAAGAGGAAGATCTCCTCAATTGAGGAGAGACATGCGAAAGAGCTCTCTTTACTTAGAGAACAATACAACCAACACTGCATCAGTTTAGACAGTCAGGTAAACCAATAACGATTTCTATATTTAATTATTTATTTACTTTATATATATATATATATATATATATATATATATATTAATTAACTATATGTTTATCTTTAACGGTATATGTATAGAAGGAGAAGGAGAATAAAATCATATTTTCTAAATTTGATAAGTATATGGGCGTCGAGAAGAAGAACGAGGAAGAGAAGAAAGGCGAAGTAGAGGGAGATAGAACGGGAAAGGAAGGGGAAGGAAAGACAAAGGACAATAAAGAGGAGGGAGGCGAGGTGGAGGGAAGGGATCCATTGAAAGTTTTTACATCACAGCGGATGAAGAAACCGGGTCCGCTAATATGCTCTCCATATACCACCTACAAGAAGAAAAATCTTTATAAGAAAATAGAAGAAGAGGAGGTCATTGATGTGGATAAATAGATCAAAAAACTATCGTCTGAAGAGCGGGAGCAATGATAGCTTTTCTCGATGACAACAGAAATAAATTATAAGTATAGTCACTGTATAATCTATTTTAGAAGGATAATATATTTTGCCTCTTAATAATTAATGGGATCGTTGTCACTATAGGCATGATGTTGTAATTGATGGGATCCTTGTAACCCCTCAATTAATTAACAAACTACATGAGAGAATATCATGGGTGATGAGCGAGGTGAGTGTATATCAATTATCATTTTTGATATCTCGATATGTCATATTCAATAGTATAAAACTCTATATTGTTGCAGCACATTGATGCTTATAAGTACATGCTTGAGGAGCGCATATTAAGGAATCAGATCCCCGGTACATGTACCATTTCTATGGCTATGACATATTCTTGGGTATATCTCTCATTCTTAATAGTATTTGTATAAAAAATTTTCTCAAAATTTAATAAATATTTATTATTCATTTTTGAATTACAGATATTATGTCAAATATGCTATAAGAGTTGGAAGGACTATGTACAAAGTCACGATGGAAACCTAAATGATAATGACTTTATACATTCATTCATCGCATTATATAGGTGGTCGAAAGAATTCAGGAGTCCTGTCAAAGATGAGAAAGAGGATATCATACCGATATAGAAGTATTCATACATAATCATCCCTATCAATGATGAAAATCTTCATTGGTATCTTGGCAGTCTCCATATGAAAGATAGAAAATTAGTTTTGATAGACTCTCTTTACAATGACCCTGTTTCCAGGTATAGTAGAAAAATACAACCATTTTTAGAAATCTTATCAATATTTTTGTATTATTTGGAAGATAAAAATACATTGCTAGGTACAAAATAAACAACCAAGAATGATAAAGATCATCCTAGGCAAAACAATGGATAAGTTTATATTACTAAATACTGAAAAATTATTAGTTCTTTTATACAACTAATAATTTTATATGTTATATAGGTATGATTATAGTATTTTTCTGATATCTTTTGCCAACTATTACAACAGTAACCAGAAGGTCGATTTCAGTCAGGTATAATATTAAGTTATTTGCAACGTAGTTAGATTTCAATAATTACACTTGCAATCTAATTGTTTATATTTGTAGGTTGATATGATATCTTTCGAAAGAGAATTACGTATCAAATCTTGCATCAATATGTAGACTAAAGGGCTATGATGACTGAAGGGTTATGTAATATTGTCATTTGGAGTTATATGGACTTAGTTATGTAATATTGTAATATTGTCATATGGAGTTATGATGACTGAATGACTCAATTTGGAACTTGAAAGGATGACTGAATGACTCGATTTGGAACTTAAAAGGATGACTGAATAACTCGATTTGGAACTTGAAAATTATAATATTGTAATATTATCATGTGAAATTATATGGACTTGGCTATATAATGTTATATGGATTTGGCTTTATAATGTTGTAATATTGTCATATGGAATTATCTAATTATGATTTTGTTTCGTTGATATTTCATGGTTATATAATTATATGAAGTTATATAGTTATGTGGAGTTATATAGTTATGTAATTATGTGGTTATGTAAACATGAATAATCTTCTTATGTGGAGTTATATAATTATGTAGAGTTATATACTTATGTGGAGTTATATAATTATGTGGAATTATCTAATTATAATCATGTTTCGTCGATATTTCGTGGTTATGTAATTATGTGGGGTTATTTAGTTATGTGTAATTATATAGACGAAAGTAGGACGAAATATCATATTTCGTCGATGTTTCATCTCCGCAAAATCACAATCAGGCCTTGCCCGAGACTGGCCAGATTCGGCCTTGAAAAATATATACGAAAGTAGGACGCAATATCATATTTCGTCGATGTTTCATTTCCACAAAATTACAGCCAGGCCTTGACCTATTTGGTCTATGAAAATATAGACGAAAGTGGGACGAAATAACATATTTCGTTGATGTTTCGTCTCTACAAAATCACAGTCAGGCCTTGCCCGAGACTGGCCGATTTAACCTGGGAAAATAAAGACGAAAGTGGAACGAAATATCATATTCCGTCGATATTTCGTCTCCGCAAAATCACAATCAGGCTTGCCCGAGATTGGCCAGATATTTGGCCTGTGAAAATATAGACGAAAGTGAAACAAAATAACATATTTCATCGATGTTTCATCTCAATAAATTCACAGTCAGGAAGGGCCCAAGAATGGCTAGATTCGGCTTGTGAAAATATAGACGAAATATGAACGAAATAATATATTTCGTCGATGTTTCGTCTCCATAAATTCACAGTCAAGAAGGGCCCGAGAATGGCCAGATTCAGCCTGTGAAAATATAGACAAAATCTGAACGAAGTAACATATTTCGTCTATGTTTCGTTTCACAGGCCAGATTCGGTCTGTGAAAATATAGATGAAAGGAGGACGAAATATCATATTTCGTCGATGTTTCGTCTTCATAAATTCAGTCTTTTTTGCTCGAGAATGACCAGTTTCTGCCTATAAAAATATAGACGAAAGGGGGACGAAATTCACAGTCATGGTTTAGACTGGCCAAGTTCGGCTTGTAAAAAATTTGGAAAAAATTGACAGGCTCTTGAAATTGTGTGATGTTTCATTTCAATAATAACTTTTGAAATGAAACTGAAATTAAAATAAAAAATTTTAAATTATATTACAAACTTAAGATATGTCATTACATTACAAAATCCGAGACATGCACCATATTCAAACAGAAACTGAATAACTTCTTAAATGAAAAATCTTAAGAAATGTCATTACATTACAAACTTAAGATATGTCATTATATTACAACATCTGAGACAGGCACCAATAATACTAAATTAGAGTCCATGTTTCGATCTTACATCTCATTAACGAAACCTCATTTCCTTCATGTTCGTCCATGTTTCGTCTATTTTTCATCCCAACCCGTGACTGGATCGCAGAAGCAGATGACTGTGGGAATGCTCGGGATAATACAACTCACAGAACATACAGTAGACGAAAATCAGATGAAAATTAAATAAAATTTTAGATATAGATAAAATTTGAATAAAAATTAGACAAAACCTATACTTAAAGCCTTACATATATTCATCATATTTCGTCTATTTTGTCGAAGTAGTAGGTAACTGTAGGTCATAACACTGATTTATAGCTATATAAAACCTGTAGACATGTAAAACTTATAGAGATTTATAGCCATATAAAATCTATAGACATACAAAACTGTGGAACATAGCACTGATTTAACTAGATCTTCAAAAATATTATTATAATACTTCACTCGAAGATGATCTTCAGAAATATCATTATAATACTTCATCTTATATATCATTACAATACTCATGAAATATCATTACAATAGAGTTCCCCTTACATGTCATTACAATAACCTTCATTCATATTACAATGAATATAAATATAAATACTATCATAGCCAAAAGTGCTCCTAACATGCAAAACCCATACTCCCGATTGGTAAACTTAGGAGCGGGAGGGACAAAAGGGGTGCAATCCGAAGGTGCATGACGCTTGCTATCCAAAGGGATATCATGATTACTATCAGGAGGGAGATGCTCGCTTTGGAACTTGGATAAGTGACCTTCAGCCTCCTCCAGGGAACATAATGAACGATACAAAGATCCTCCATAGCCATTAACTTATCGTTGACACTCCTTCTAAGTGTAGTAAATCACATGCCTTCTATTCACAAATACCACATAGTATTTATTTGCAATAAGTACGATACCTGTATAATCATGTCATTCAATAAGTTTATAAGATATTCAATAAATATACAAAAATTAACAACAAGAATATATATCATAATATGCATATAACAACAAGTAAAGTCTGGAGCTTTAATCGATATTGCTCCAAAATCATAGTGATTTCAAGAATTTACTCAGACATGTTATAATAACTGGAAGAAGTATGTGCAAACTCATAAAGAGAACAAGTAAATAAACATGATACCTTTACTCTGCAATAATAGGAAAGTTACATGATTTTTTATTATGTTTAGAATATTTACATCTAGCACATTTGACAGTCCGACATTCCTCACCCTGTGAGAGAATTCTTTTTTTCTTTGGCCTTCCCGCTATTTTTTTTTCAATGGATGGGATTAGTTTATTAGCTGACTTAATGATTTCTGGGGTCTTCCACTCACTTTCATCTACAACTGGATAGATAGATTCTGCATAGGTTGCTCTGTAGTTATCCGCTGTATAGTAGTATGCACAAAATAGATAAGGATCTATCTTATACTGTGCAATTTCGGCTAATGCATGTGAACATGACATGGCCATCACATTAAATTTACGGCATGTGCATTTTCGATTGCTTAAAACTATATGATCACAATATTGTATAGATCTGACCATATACTCATCGAGATTAATAGGATGACACACTGTGCCATGAGCTCTATCCATATCTCTGGCTAGCTCATTTTCTGCCCATTTTGTTAGTTTTGTTGTCAAGGTTATTACCATATTCCTTCATTTGAACCATAAAGCCTGGAGTTTTAACCGATATTGCTCCAAAATCATAGTGATATGTAGTTCTCTGATATCTTTAAAGACACTATTGTAACTTTCAGAACTGTTTGTGGTTATAATATTATACCTTCTATGTGTGAAATACGCTGTAGTCTATTTTGCTGGCTCAATTTTTCGTAACCAGTCATGTGCATGATATCTTTATTCATATGCTTTATAGTTTCCATCACTTGATGAAACTTTGATTCTCTTGTTGCCTTTGTAGCTGTATAAAAGTAAGAGTATAATTTTTGTTATTTGAATTTGGCATACATGTTTTGCGAAATATAAAACACACAATAACCATGTACATCATCCGAAAAGACAATAGGAACTTGAGCCAATAAAGCCTTGTGTCGGTCGGATATAATAACCAAATCATTAACTTGACCCAAGCTATCCCGCAGTTGTGTCAAGAATCAATTTCAACTTTCATTGTTCTGAGATTCACCAATCCCAATAGCCACGGGAAATATATGATTATCTCCATCCAAAGTAGTAGCAATAAATAAAGTACTTTTGTACTTGTCTTTTAAATGAGATCAGTCAACGGCTATTATCGGTCTTAGATTTTGTCTTTGAAAACTACGTAAACATGGACCAAGAGCCATAAAAATAGACTTAAATCTGTCTCCTTCTCTTAAAATATTAGTGATGATTTCAGGATTATTTTGTGCAACTTTATGATAATATGCTGGAAGAATCACATACGAGTCCTCGTATGAGCCTCTTAAAAGAGTAATTGCTATCTCCCTTGCCAGCCATGCTTTTCGATAAGTGATCTGCACACCAAATTCTTGTTGCACATTATATATAATTGCTTTGGGAGAGTACGATACATGTGCTTCTATTCGAGCTTTCACAAAATCACATATCAACTTACTTGTAGCTTGTCGATGATCAATTTCACGCTGCGGCAATGAGCAATTATGTAGGCCCAGGAAAGTAATTTTGAAAACATCACACCCTTTTTATCTACATGCACGTAATCTCCAACTACAATTTTCTCTTTTACATTTCAATGAATATCTTGTTCTGTTGGACTTCATTACCTTGTACTCAGTGTTTGTAAATAAAGAATTCTTCTGTACCATCTTGATCAATGTGTCTTTATCTATAAATATCTTATTATGATATAGTTGTTGATAATCATCTTTTACTTCAACAGCAATAGGGAATTCATTGAGTACGTATTTGTCTTTATAAACCATAACAGAATCAGGTATTGAAGACTTATGTACATCGTTTTCCATCTAACTACTGCTGGCAAAACACTCTTTCTGACTATTTTTCAGTGGTACTTCTTTCTTTCTTCTTTGTTTTTCAGCCATACTTTCTTCTTGCTTAGAGATAATATCATTATCCTTCAGCTGACTATTCTGTTAAGTGTGCTTTGGAGATACTACCATATCCGTAGGAGTGTTAATGAATAATTCATCCAATACATCACAACTAGTAGGCTTCTGGTTAAGATCTATAGATAATTTTGTATCTCTTCTTGACCCACTATTATCGTTATTTGTATTCACCTTACTGGGCATATATTATTTAAAAACATATAAGTGCATGAACTAATTAATCATCGAAATTATAACAGAAGATAATTAGAAAAATTATTCATATCTTCTGTCATTCATAACAATGTCAAATAATAGAGGGTTATCTTCAGGTTTCTCTACACTGGTCTTGTACTTAATACGTTGACTGACATCTTGACTGACATCTAGAGTGTATGGTACAAAACTAAAATCCTCGCCATAATTAATATCATTATTTTCATCCGTATGCAAATCTCGAACACTGAATGATGACGCGATCGAACAATGAAGCTCCGATGATGTTGAGATATTTTTTAAGTCAACGGGAGGGGACACAAGGTGTTTTACGAGGCACCTTTGTCATTTCTTTCAACTTCCTCTTACTACCGAGTGGTTCGATTTTAATCAACCTGTGAATAGATCTCGGATTTTTCAGCACTCTGCTTATCAGCAATGGGACATTGCTATTATTGGCTCAGATGTTATGGGTAATAAATATTGCAACATCATTATCATCCACAATTTCGGTAGGAGGACATGCAAGTGTACTTGGATATAAAACCTTCATTGTGATTTCATACTGTTTGAGACTATCATTTGTAATCTTATAAATTTCTTAAAGAAGATAGTCATAATCCGATTTTGTAGATAAAATGATACTTTTAGATCTTCCACCACTGTACTCGTACTTTTCTTTCAAATATAACAATTCTCCATCGTAACAATAAAGTATGGGTAATATTGAATCCATATTTTAAATCCCTGTTAGTATAGAATCACAATATCAAAACTCAGCAATATAAAATTTGATATCAAAGATTAATCATATGTAACCAATATAAAATAGATTCATCACGACTAACAATTATTATTTATTTTTTACTTTTAAACATTTTGATCAAAATATAAAATGTGAGGCTAATATTCACCTAATTTTGTTGTTTTCGTTCCCTTTTCGTCATAACCATATTGATGAATAGCCAATTTTATCGATTTTATCACTTTTTCATCCTAAAATGTGATGTTACTATTTTAACCATAGAATCACAATATCAAAACTCAGCAATACCAAATTTGATATCAAATATTAATCATACGTATCCTATACATACTAGACTTATCACGACCAATACATACTAGACTCATCACGACCAATATAATATTAATATTCAGCTAATTTTGTCGATTTCGTCCCTTTTTTGTCCTAACCATATTGATGAATAACCAATTTTATTAATTTTGTTCCTTTTTCATCCTAAAATGTGCTGTTAATATTCAACCACTTTTTGTCGATTTCATTCCTTTTTCTCGATTGGTTGTTGTTGTTAATGAAATCATAGAGTAATCAAATGGTACAATGAAGAAATTAATCAAACATATATGAAAAAAATCGCAAAGCATGGAGGTTTAAAGGGGATATTTCACAGCCCTGTTGAAATGAGATAGTCATCATCGAAAGGTTGTCGTAACCTGTAGAAAAAACATGTCCATATGGGTAACCAACAATTGAGTCCTGTGGGGGAAAAATCTTCGTGCCGATCCGAAGACTTCACCTCACCAGTCAATTGAAGTTGAGTCGAAGTTCGTTGGTTGATCTGTTGATGGGAAGGTATGTTTGAAGGTTGATGTCTTAGTGACTTTGTGTTATCGTCTTCAATATGTAAGCAGAGAGAGATGCAATCAGAGAGATGGTTGGCACAAAATGTGATCTCGGAGTCCAGTCGAAGCCTACGACTCCGTGCTATAGGGAGCAACCCGAATTCACTATCACTTTGCTTAAAGTGACCTCGACAGGCCGAGTGTCACTGACGTATCTCCGATCTCTTCAGAGACAATAAGAAGATCGAGGAGAGTTGAAGGATGAAAAGCTGGAATTAAATTCCAGAGCTCTGGTTTCTGAAATTGGATTTCAGATTTGAAACTGGGATCCTTTTATATTTGAAGGCTCTGCTATTTATAGGATTTACTAGGAGGAAAACTCGGGCAAATGACGGTTTCTGCTGTCGTATCTGGGTATTCCACAGGCAGGGCTGGTGTGTCCCGCTGTTATCTCTGGGGATTCCCCAGGCAGGGCTGGTGGGTCCCGAGGTAGTCTCTGTGGGCCCACCAGGCAGGGCTGGTGGGTCCTGCGATAGTCTTTGTGGGCCCACCAGGCAGGGCTGGTGGGTCCCGCGGTAGTCCCTATGGGCCCACCAGGCAGGGCTGGTGAGTCCCGCGGTAGTCTTTGTGGGCCCACTAGGTAGGGCTGGTGGGTCCCACGGTAGTCCCTGTGGGCCCACCAGGCAGGACTGGTGGGTCCCGCGATAGTCTTTGTGGGCCCACCAGGCAGGGCTGGTGGGTCCCGCGGTAGTCCCTGTGGGCCCACCAGGCAGGGCTGGTGGGTCCCGCGGTAGTTTTTGTGGGCCCACCAAACAGGGTTGGTGGGTCCCGCGGTAGTCCCCGGTGGGCCCACCAATAGGGCTGGTGGGTCCTGCGGTTTGTAGGCTTATTGCCAAAATTTGCACCCACAGTTACCCCCTCCAAGTTAGCTAGAGGTCATCCTGGCTGGCTTGGATTTGGTGCAAAAGTAACAACCCCCTGTCGTGAGTGTAAAAGAGAAGGGAAAAATTTTGAGTAACGATATTGATGGACTGATCGGTCAATTCTGACCGATCGGTCAAAGTTGACCGATCGGTTAATTTTGACCGATCGGTTTAATTTGATCGATCGGTCAAAGTTGATCGATCGATTAAATTCAACAGGTGGTGGTCGAGGTGATTGGTCAAAAACATAGTTTTTTGATCGATCCAGTAGAAATTTGACCGATCGGTTGAATTTGACCGATCGGTAAAAGTTGACCGATCGGTTAAATTCAACCGGTCGAGGTTGAGGCGATCGGGCAAAAACCTAAGTTTTTCACCCGATCCAGTAGAAATTCGACCGATCGGTTGAACTTGACCCATCGGTCAAAATTGACCGATCGGTTAAATTCAACCGGTCGAGGTTGAAGCGATCGAGCAAAAACCTAAGTTTTTTGCCCGATCCAGTAGAAATTCGACCGATCGGTTGAACTTGACCGATCGGTCAAAGTTGATCGATCTTAAATTCAACCGGTCGAGGTTGAGGCGATTGGGCAAAAACTTAAGTTTTTCGCCCGATCGAGTAGAAATTCGACCGATCGGTTGAACTTGATCGATCGGTCAAAGTTGACCGATCGGTTAAATTCAACCGATCGAGGTTGAGGCGATCGGGCAAAAACCTATGTTTTTTGCCTGATCCAGTAGAAATTCGACCGATCGGTTGAAGTTGACCGATCGGTTAAATTCAACCAATCGAGGTTGAGGCGATCGGGCAAAAACCTAAGTTTTTCGCCCGATCCAGTATAAATTCGATCGATCGGTTGAACTTGACCGATCGATCAAAGTTGACCGATCGGTTAAATTCAACCGGTCGAGGTTGAGGCAATCGGGCAAAAACCTAAGTTTTTCGCCCGATCCAGTAGAAATTCGACCGATCGGTTGAACTTGACCGATTGGTCAAAGTTGACCGATCGGTTAAATTCAACCGGTCGAGGTTGAGGCGATCGGGCAAAAACCTAAGTTTTTCGCCCGATCCAGTAGAAAATTGACCGATCAGTTGAACTTGACCAATCGGTCAAAGTTGACCGATCGGTTAATTCAACCGGTCGAGGTTGAGGCGATCAGGCAAAAACCTAAGTTTTTCGCCCGATCCAGTAGAAACTCGACCAATCGGTTGAACTTGACCGATCGGTCAAAGTTGACCGATCGATTAAATTCAATCGGTTGAGGTTGAGGCGATCGGCTAAAAGAGCCTGTTTTCTGCCCAATCCTTTGGAAAATTACCCGATCGTCTGCCTATCGAACGGGTAAAGTCTTCGAACGGCGATTGAGGACAATTGTTTTGCTTGAGCCGGCAGTTCGCATGGACCGGTGATTCTTCTGAACCGGCGGTTCGCTTGAACCGGCGGTTCACCTGGTTCGATGTTTCGTCTGGTTCCGACGGTTCGCCTGGAAGAGCGCTTCCTTCAGATTGATGCCACATGTCCCTTCTAAAAACACGGCTTTTGACTTGATGGTGCCATGTGTCTTTTGAATTTTCGCGCCAGTTTCTCCGGGGTTTATAAGCCCTTTCTGGATTTCATTTTTGCCTTGCATTTCCAGAAATTTTTCAAAGTCCAGAACTCTTTGCTCTCGAATTTCCTTCTGTTTTCGTTCTACCGATCGGTTGAAATGGCATCTTCCAGCAGCATGAAGAAGATGAATGTGGTCCTGTCCAAGAGGGCCAAGAAGGAGAAGGCTCCGGTATCGCCCACACAAATCGGACGGGGCAAGGGCAAAGGCACTCTTGGTGTGCTTGGGAAGAGGCACATGGGAGTGGGGTTCGCCTCTGCACCGTCAAGGCCCGAGCACATCCCGAAGGCAAGCTTCGTCTTGGGGCCTCTGATGCCCCTGTCGGAGGAGCTCGCCTACGAATACAACACTGGCGGCAAGCTCACTGATATGAAGTGGGCGAAGTGGCAGAAGTTGCTCGCTTGCTTCACGGAGGGGAGAAACCGACCAGCATTAGCACGAGTTCAATCCGCTTTCGGGATCGACAAGCGGACTGTCTTCACCACGATCGCCAGCAAGGAACAAGTGATGGGGACGGTGGTCACCATCGGCCAGCTGAACTGCGGGCTGCACCTCCCTCTGTTGCCATTTGCCGCAAGGCTGCTGAACACCTCGGGGCTTTGCCCTGGGCAGATATCGAGGAATGCATGGAGGATTATCTATGCATTTTGCCGCGTGGAGTCTGATTTTTAGGAGGAGCTCAGGGCTTGCTACTCCAGCATCCCTGAAGGTGAAGAGGCCAGGATCGAGCTGGGGTACTTCTTCTACCATTACAAGTGGGCATCGAGGAAGGACAGCCCATTCTTCAATTTGACTGGCGTCTCTGCGCTCCGCCCGATCATCGACACCGTCCCCTCCGACAAACTGTACATAGATTGGCCGATCTCCGTCTCCGGGGCATGGACTCCTTTCTCTGTGCCTGAGACTCCCCGCTCTCAGGTACACAAAGAGGTTGACATGTACTGCGCGGGAGGGGTCTTTGCATAGCCATCGGAGCGGGTCGGGTCCCTCGACAATCTCTTCCTGGAGTTGACTTGCGGCACGCGATCGTGGAAGCAGTTTCAAACTGCCTGGTCCGGTATGGCAACGCCAAACTCCTCCACCGATTGCAGGCCAGGTACGAGGACAACGATGTCTTGAACTCCGATTACGAGGAGGATCCTCAATCGGGCAAGATAGTTAGAACCGTCCGGGCCGAGAAGAAAGCCTACGGGGCAAGGCACCGTCTGCCAACGGAGGAGAAGTTGGTGGTGACCCACAGGGGTTAGGTGAAGAAAAGAAGAGTCTACAAAGAGGAGGAGAAGAAGGAAGAAGAAGTAAAGAAGAAAGATGAAGAAGAAAAGAAAGAAGAAGGAGATGAAGATGACGATGACGGTGACGAAGATGGAGGTGATGAAGATGATGGCGACGATGGTGGAGATGACGATGATGATGATAATGATGATGGCGATGACAATGGTGGTGATGATGGTGACGAAGGAGGAGAGAATGGAGGAGACGGAGGCGGCGAAGGAGGGGATGAAGGCGGCGAAGGAGGGGATAAAGGCGGTGAAGGCGGAGGAGATGGTGGGGGCGAGGATGAGTCTCAGCCCATTCCTATCGACGAGGCTAATTAAGACCCGTCGAATGGAAGATGTGATGGATACAGTGGGCGACGGCAAGAAGGTGTCGCCCACCTATCATTTTGAGGAATTGAAGCGCCCAACGCGCTTGAAGATAAGGTTCTCGGGGACTAATGGGGTTGCAAGCAACCCTACTCCCCTCACTCAAGTGCCTCCAAGCGTCATTCGCTTGGAGGGCGCTTCGACGAGCGGGGGTTTGGAGGTTGAGCAACCTCCACCCTCGCTCCGTCCCTCGGCTGCTCAGATGGCTGAGGAGACGGCCGCGCTCATGGCCAGGCTCGAGCAGGCCGGGGGGCAGTAGGAGGAAGGGGAGATTACTCCTCCACGTGATGTCCCTTCTCCTCTGCACAAGGAGGGAGGGAGTACGTCGTGTGGAGGCTGGGACACCCCAACCTCCCCCTGTCCTGTCTCCCGTGAAGGGAAAATCGACCCTCGGGGGTAAGAGTTCCGATCGGGGGAAGGACATAGCGAAAGCGTCTCGAGTTGGTGCCACAGGTATATCTCTGCTAACCTCTTTTCCCTTCATCACCTTTCTTTTGACATTCAAAATTCTAACTGTTGAACTTGTTTGCAGATGTCCCTGTTGGCACCGCTCAGTTGTTGAGAAACTTGGGTGAGGTTGATATCAACCACCCAACTGTCGCGATCCGGAAGCTCTGCAATCTTTAGGACGCTACCATTGATGAGGCCTATAATAGGCTTGAAGTTGTGGTAAGTGCATCAGCATGACTTGGTTTTTGAGTTGTACTTTCAGAAATGTTTCTAACTTTCTTCTGTTTTGTTTGCAGAACTCAGCCGTCCTGAAGCTCGCTACCAGGCTCTTCAGGAGGGTCGGAGAACGGGGGGCTTTGGCAGAAGTCTCTCGTTTGACAGCCGAATTGGAGGTCGTTACCGAGGAGAAGGAGAGGCTAACGGCAGCTTTGACTGCTAAGAAGGAGGCTCTGAATGCCAAGAAGGAAGCTCTCCGCAAGGAGAGGATCGAGAGCAAGAGATGGCTCAAGAACTACGTGGCTCGGGATCATAAGCTCGAAGAGATGGCTTGAGAACTACGTGGCTCGGGATCATAAGCTTGAAGAATTAAAGAATAGATTCTTCAAAATAGAGACTTTGGCCCACGACCGCGCTGTTGAAATAAAGGAGCTGAAGGCCCAACTTGCTGCCAAGGAAGCTGCGCTCGCTGCTAAGGAGGAGGCCTTCACGAAGGAGCTCGAGGAGACACGCGCCGAATGTGAGAGCTTCAGGTCGACGGCAGAGAAAGCGGTAGAAGCCCTCAGGGTTCACGCTAGTGGCGTCCAATCTTCGAAGGCATCTGCGACGAGCAAGGCTCGTGGTGGATCTGAAGGAGAGAGGTTGCGCGCTCCAAGTATGGCCAAGCCCTGATGTATTCTATTTCTTTCTTTGTGCTTTTGTACCTGTAAGCTCCGCACATGTAAAAGCTCACTTTTGTACTTGGAAATTCTGAGAAATAAAGACTTCTTCTTGGTGTTTGAAATTGAATGTTTCTTGTGCTGAATATTTTGAATGCTTGTGTCTCGAATGGAATGTTTGAATATACTTAACACTTGTCGGTAAGGGGTCGAGTCGCGACTCGACCACCCAAACTTATTAGGTAATTTGATAATTGAAGGTTGTATTGTGTCGTAAATTGAAATCGTTTAACATTTGCCCATAAGGGTTTGAGTCGCAATTCAAGCACCCAAACTTGTTAAACGAACTGGTAATTGAAGGTTATTTAGCATTTGTATGTAAGGGGTCGCGTCGCAACACGAGCTCCCAAACTTGTTAAATTTACCTGGTGACTTGAAGGTTGTTTTGTTTAACAACCCGAAACGGTTTAACATCTGCCTGTACGGGGTTAAGTCGTAACTCAAGCACCCAAACTTGTTAAACGACCTGGTAATTGAATGTAGATGACTCAGAGCTTGAATATATATGACTTGGGACTGCTTCAGAACTTGAGTTGACAAGACGAACATTTGAAAGTGATCTTTATTGAGCACTGTAGACACACGAATTTCGTCGGACCCGAACCCGACTTACGTGAGCCGACGCGGATGCAGACCCGACACGCGGACCCAACTCGCGCGCACAGACGTGGATGCAAACCCGACACGCGGACCCGACTCGCGCGCGCCGACACGGACTCGGACCCCGCCTCAAGAGGGGCCGGCCCCTACTAGGGTCCGAACCCTATAGGGCCGGCCCTAGTGGGGACCGAACCCCATGGAGAGGCCGGCCGGCCCTGCAAGGAAAGGGAAGAAAAAAAGAAAGAAAAGAAAAAAGAAAGAAAATAAAAAGAAAGGAAAGAAAAGAAAAAGGAAAGAAAAGAAAAGGAAAGAAAAGAAAGAAAAGGAAAAAATACCGCCATGCGCGGGGGGAGGTAGCGTATGACGTCTGCACACACGCGGATCTGCGCCGATCCCTCGATCCGACGCACAAGACGAAGCGCCCGATCGCCATCGATTTCGTGCGCAAAATCCAGCCATAATTGCACCCGCCAGAAAAGGAAAACAACTAAATGTTATTCCCTTCATCAATGGATGAATAAAATCCGGGTAATTATGAGAGAGATACAAAAGGGATTTAAAATTAAAGAGTTCCCATATCTCTCTCCCCACCTCTTTGCCTATAAATAGAGGGGGTGGGGGAAGGAAAAAATGGTCGGGAAATTGAAGACGAAACGCCAGAGCTCTGCAGAAGAGGAGACGCTTCTTCATCGACCCAAGGCTTCACGAGGCACAGTCAAGCCTGTCCCGAGGGATCGGCTTACTGAAAGTCCTCATCAATGTGAAGACCCTTGCACACGAAGATCATCCCTTCGACTCCGTGCACGAAGAAGAAAGCTCGGAGAAGAAGAACCCTTCGACTCCGAAGACGCCAGAAGCAAAGGCCGGAGAAGAAGAGGAGCGGCACTACCCCGTCGTCTCCAACAAGCTTCGACTCCGATCAAGCCCAAAAGCCCGGAGAAGAAGAGGAGCGGCACTACCCCGTCGTCTCCAACAAGCTTCGACTCCGATCAAGCCCAAAAGCCCGGAGAAGAAGAGGAGCGGCACTACCCCGTCGTCTCCAACAAGCTTCGACTCCGATCAAGCCCAAAAGCCCGGAGAAGAAGAGGAGCGGCACTACCCCGTCGTCTCCAGCAAGCCTTCGACTTCGATCAAGCCCAAAAGCCCGGAGAAGAAGAGGAGCGGCACTACCCCGTCGTCTCCAACAAGCCTTCGACTCCGATCAAGCCTAAAAGCCCGGAGAAGAAGCTCGGAGCGGCACTACCCCGTCGACTCCAACAAACCCTCGACTCCGATCAAGCTCCAAGGCCCGGAGAAGAGGAACGAAGCGTCACCACCCCGTCGTCTTCGACAAACGTCTGCACCATCCACGAAGAAGAAAGGCTGGAGCAGATCTTCTGGAGCGGCACTACCCCGTCGTCTCCAACAAGCCTTCGACTCCGATCAAGCCCAAAAGCCCGGAGAAGAAGAGGAGCGGCACTACCCCGTCATCTCCAACAAGCCTTCGACTCCGATCAAGCCCAAAAACCCGGAGAAGAAGAGAAGCGGCGCTACACCCGTCACCTTCAACAAAGCCTTCGACTCCGATCAAGCTCAAAAGCCCGGAGAAGAAGAGGAGCGGCACTACCCCGTCGGCTCCAACAAATCCTCGATCCCGATCAAGCCCCAAAGCCCGGAGGAGAGAAGCAAAGCGTCATCACCCCGTCGTCTTCGACTAACGCCTGCCCCATCCACGAAGAAGAAAGCCTGGAGCAGATCGTCTGAAGCGTCGCTACCCCGTCGTCTTCATCAACAAAAGTCGACGCTACAACCGTCGCACGGAGACCGTCGCTACCCTCGTCGTCTTCATCAACAAAAGCCGACGCTACAACCGTCGCACGGAGACCGTCGCTACCCTCGTCGTCTTCATCAACAAAAGCCGACGCCACAACCGTCGCACGGAGACCGGTGCTACCCCCACCATCTTCGAAAGCATTCTTCGACTCCGATCACGCCAAAGAAGCCCGGAGAAGAAGAGAAGTCCAGTCGATACGTAAACCGTCGAAGCACCGGAGAAGTAGCCCACGTCGTTCGAAGAAGAAGATCGAGTTGACGCCAAAGCTAAAGCCAACGCAAGAAGCCAAAGCAAAGCCCCAGTAAAGCCCGCGCCAAAGCAACGCAAGTGCCAAAGCCAAGCGACTACGCCGGCCACGAGCAAAAGCACCGCACGTTCTAGCCGATACGACGCGAAGTCCGGAAGAACGAAAGCATCGCAAGTCTCTCCCAGCTACGTCCAAGTGCAAGCGCCGAAGCAAAGCAGAAGCCAGAGCCACGCCGGAGCAAAGCCAAAGCCAAAAAGCCAAAGCCGAAGCCAACGCCAAAAGCTAGATCGACGCCGCGAACCGACGATCAAGGACACCGAGGTCAAGCAAGGAACGAGGAAGATGCGAAGACCGAGGAACGAAGCCGAAAACCCCCTAGCCGAGAAAGCGCGAAGCACGGAAGGGACAAAGCAACGCTGGACATTCCTTAGCCTCTCCAAAACCCTCTCCCTGTAAAACCCCTGTCCTGGGCAGCCCCTTCAGAGCTCTCGCACGAACACCACGTGGAGACGCGGATCAAAGGGATCCCCCAGAAGATCTTTCCCACAATCCCCTGATCAAAACTCGCCGCAACCCGGACTCGCTACACCCGAGCAACCCGGGTCCCGGCCACAATTGTAATCTCGTGTGATTCGCAATAAAGACGACCCGCGCTTTTTTCCGCGTCCACAGATTTCTGGCACGCCCAGGGGGACCTCTTCTCCTTTCATCCGTACGGTTGAAGAAGCTGCTTGAAGTTTGCAATGGCCGGAACGAACAACGATGCGTTTGCTCCAAGCCTCTCACCAATCGCCGAGTCTCCTCTACTCCGACACGGTGATCCAGTAAATCCGGAGGGTGATGCTCCTCCAATGGTGCGCGTCTACACTCGGCGTACCCGGACTCTTGCGGACGTCTTCGTGCCAGAAGCTACTACCGAAGATGCTCGCCAAAGCGCCGACGAGGCCCTGGTGCTTGAAGAAATGAGCCTCGATCCTGGAGCCTATGTCCAGAAGTTTGGGGAGGACCAGCCCCAACCCCGAACCCGTTCGGGTTCTCCAGCAGACATTGCACCTCCTCTGCAGGGGGCAAACATCAATCATCAGCCAGAAGCAAGTCGACGTAACTACGTCTCCGATGATGACGGCGAGGATGCGAACATGCAACACCGAGACGTCCTCCGTCATCACCCTCCGTCCGCTCTTCAGCTCCAAGTCATGCAGATGAGCGAGCATATGGCGCAAATTACTCGGCTGATGGAGGAAAAGGATCGTCACATCAACACTCTGCTCCAAAAGCTAAGCGCAAAGGACGCTGCACCAGTCGGCCAACCCGTCGCTTCTCCAGTAGCCGCTCCAGTTCCGTCTTCAACTCCCGCTCCTGCAGAAGTTGCTCCGACGGTTCAAGCAGTTACCCCAGCGCTCTCCTCGGCTCCCGTCCCATTGGAAGTCGTCTCCCCAACGCCAGCCTCAGTGGCCACTCAACCTCCGGCAACGGCAACGATGAATGCTCAGCAAGTCCAAGCGTTGATAGCCGACATGATGCGTTCTCACGGCAGTGGCCTTCCTCCGATCACGGCGGCATACTCGAAGCCCTACACTACGAGGATCCAGCAGCTACGCTTCCCAGTCGGATTCCAGCCGCCAAAGTTTCAGCACTTCGATGGAAAGGGAAATCCGAGACAGCACGTTGCCCACTTCATCGAGACTTGCAATAATGCCGGCACGTATGGCGACAAGATGGTGAAGCAATTCGTCCGCACCCTCAAAGGCAACGCGTTCGACTGGTACGTTGATCTTCCTGCAGGGACCATCGACAGTTGGGACCAGATGGAAAGGGAGTTCCTCAATCGCTTTTACAGCACCAGACGAACCGTCAGCATGACCGAACTCACTGCCGTCAAACAAAGGAAAGACGAGCCAGTGATCGACTACATCGACAGGTGGAGGAACCTCGCGCTGAATTCACGAGACCGCTTGTCTGAAGACTCGGCCATCGAGATATGCACCCAAGGCATGCACTGGGGTCTGCTTTACATCCTCAAAGGTATCAAGCCTCGGTCTTTCGAAGAACTCGCAACTCGGGCTCATGACATGGAACTCAGCCTAGCAAACCGCGGGGACTCGAAGAACAAGGACTTTTTGAAGATAGAAAAGAAGGACAAGCCACCGGCAACGAAACTAAAGCAAGTCAATGTTGCTGACGTCGCTTCAACCTCCAAGCCGCTCAAGATCGGTGGCAAGCCAGATCAGAAGAAAGGAGTCGCCATACCACCGCCTCCGCCGCCAAGACAAAGGATGACTCTCGAGGAGCTCGAAGCCAAAGAATACCCTTTCCCAGACTCGGAAGTCTCCTCCATGTTTGACCAGCTGCTGCAAGAGAAGATGATAGAGCTCCCTCCTTCGAAGAGGCCCGAGCAGATGCATCGCGTCGACGACCCTCTCTTCTGCAAATACCACCGGGTGGTGAGTCATCCCATCGAAAGATGCTTCGTCTTCAAGGAAAGAATCATGGCGCTCGCTAAGCAAGGGAAGATAGAGATCGACTCCGGGGAGGTTGCTACGGCCAACATGACGTCCATCACCTTCGGCTCCTTCTCGCCAGTACTCGTCGCTGCCCGACGAAGCATGCCCAAACTGCGCATCAACCGGCAAGCTCCAATCGCTAAGTCAACTTCCCGGCCGAAAGTCTCGAAGCGACGTCAACGTACTCCTGCGCTCACCGAGGAGGAAACACCGCTGCCCTGGGGGCAATCATCGCTCACGCCAGCACCTCTTCCAAGCAATGATACATCCCAACGAGCGCTCCAAAGGAGATACGAGCAAGGAGATCCGGAAGTCGGTCTGCTGGGCCAGCCTTCGGGGAAGTTCGACTATTACGTCCTCTACTCAAGGCCTCCTTCCGTTTCGATCAACGAAATCAAGCCCACCAGCTGGGAATCGGAAGACACGCCAGTAGAGCCTCGAGAAGAGCAAGTCCATTCCAGTCAAGCTATGTCCCAACGCGCTCTTCGGGAAAGATACGAGCAAGGAGATCCGGAAGTCGGTCTGCTAGGCCAGCCTTCAGGGAAGTTCGACTATTACGTCCTCTACTCAAGGCCTCCGTCCGTTTCGATCAACGAAATCAAGCCCACCGGCTGGGGATCGGAAGACGAGCCAGTAGAGCCTCCGGAAGAACAAGTATCATCAAAGAAACCAGTTGCTGCTGTCGACCATCATCCCAGCGAAGGGGAATCCACTGACGAAGAAGCATGGGTCATGTTACCGCGGCGACGAAAGCCATTGCAAGAAAAGAAGCTCAAACAAGACCGTATGATGAGGGGATTCACCAAGCGGAAGACCTACAAGAAGAAAAGCAAGGCTCCGGGGAGGAAGGCGTTCAAAGTGCCGCCAGCAAGCCGAGATGACATCCTTCAGCAGAGTCTTCCAGAGCCGACAACTTTGCAAGAGTTCTTCCCGGATCACTTCCTCCTAGCGGACCAACACATCAAGGTATCTTGTTGCATGGTCGAAGTCCATGAGGCGACGGAAGGAAATAATGAAAGCGAAGCTTCTGAAGAAGGCGACTCCACCGATGAGGGAGACGATTCCGACAAAGGGGGCACAGCCTCTCAAGACGAAGCAATACTGCACATGCCGCTTGTAGAAGCTTTGCATCTCCCGAAGAAGGCTCGCCTGGCAATGGCTGCGGCCTTGGCCGATCCGGATAGCTACAGCAGGAAGAGGAAGGGCGACCAGAAGCGCAAGGCTGCAGCCTCGTGTGACGCAACGATAACCTTTTCGGACGAGGACCTGCAACTCGGGACGCGATTGCACAACCGGCCTCTTTACGTCTCGGGATACATCAAGGAGAAGCCAGTGAACCGAATCCTGTTGGACTGCGGCTCCGCCGTCAACATCATGCCCATCCAGACGATGCGCCAACTCGGCATCACCAACGACCAGCTCTCGCCGAGTCAGTTGGTCATTCAAGGCTTCAACCAGGGCGGACAATCTACCGTCGGAATCATTCGCCTGAAGCTGTCAATTGGCCCGCTGGATATAACGGTCCTCTTCCACATCATCGATTGCCAGACGTCATATCGCCTCCTGTTGGGAAGACCATGGCTGCACGAGAACGACATCGTAGTATCCACCTGGCACCAGTGCCTCAAGTACTACGAAGAAGGCGTGGAGAGGTGCATAGTTGCGGACGACAAGCCATTCAACGAGGTCGAGGCACACCTGGCCGACGCTAAATTCTACCAAGCAAAGGGCCTGGTCGCGGAAGTTCTGCCAGCTAAAGCCCCTCGAGCTCAAAAGATTGAAGAAGTGAAGCAGGACAAGACTCCACTTCCCGCGAATTCGGCGCCACCCTCTGACGAAGCAAGACTCAAGGTCCAAGGAACGTCGAAACCTGGGCAAAGGACGCGCATCAGCTTCGAGCCAAGAGCAATGCAACATACCCCGTTGCCAGTCCAAACGGCGCCGGTCCTATGTCTCGCACCGCAGTGGCTCCGTAAATCCGAGCGATCGCCTTCTACTCCGACAAGGAAGCTGGCCCCGTCGTTATCTCAGGCCAATGTCATCACTCTGCAAGAAATGACGGTGCCACTACCTAGTCTGACGCAAGCTCCGAACCCGAGCAGACCTGTCGAATCAGCAGACCTCGAGCAACTCGGATTCAAACCGGAAGGGAGTTGGGGGCAAAATGCTGCCAAGTTGCTGTTCAGAGCCGGCTACAACGAGGAAAGCGCCATGGGCACACTTCCACCAGCAGCAACTCCACATGGGATGACAAGAACTCAAACTCGGCTGTTTCAAAACGGAGAGCAAATTCCCCCGAACCGCCGAGGCATCGGCTCCAGTCAAGCTCCGTTGGTCATCAGAACCGCAGCGAAGAAGACCTTCACCTCGAACTACATCGAGGCAAGGATGGTAGATGAAGCAGCTGAAGGATCGACAATCTCCGATACACTCTCTACCTACCTCAGCCATCCAAAAAGCAGGAGAAGACGACGACGGGCTCGATGCCAAGCCTTGTTCCGGAAGCAAACCAGAGGCGGTAAAGACTGGTCGAATCGAAAACGCACATCCATCTTCGAGAGGCTCGGGCCAGTCAAACAATCAAAGAAGAAGTCGGCATTCAATCGTTTGGGGATGCCAATCGAGGACTTCGTTGCAATACCCACCCACCCACCCATGGCTGCCGTCAATCATATCTCCATTACGGCTCCCGACAACGATGATACTTCTACTTCGGACGACGAATTGCAAGATGCCTCGTCGGTCCTCGCAGAAGGGGGGCAGTCCACCGTTGATGACTCAAAGAAAGGGGGCAGTCCAAGAAGACGACGACGACATACTTCTTCAGTGCCTAGGGCCAAATCCTTACTGTCTTGGGGGCAACCGTCTCTCATACAAGCACTCCCTCTTCCAAACGAAACTACGTCCCGGCACCTGCTCAAAGCTAGAGACGAACAAAGAAGCCCCGAAGTCAACCTGCTAGGCCAACCATCGGGCAAAATTGACTATTATGTCCTCTACTCCAGGTCTCCCTCGATTCCAAATGAAGAAATCAAGCCAACCAGCTGGGGATCAGAAGATGAATCGGTACAGTCTCTAGAAGTGCAAGTCCTTCTGATCAAGGAAGAGCCTTCAGTCGCAACACCAGTTCTTCACCTTGGCGAGGAAGATCTTAACACATGGGCTATGGCGCCTCGAAGGAGAAGGCCACGACGATCAAGCTACAGGATAGCACGCCTAGCTAACCATGAGAAAGATCGGGCGACAAGAAAACTCCTCAGAAGAAAGTCCTTCAAGGAAAAGAATGAAGCTCCAGGAAGAAAGACGTCCAAAGTACCACCAGCAAATCTGAAAAATCTCCTCCAGCAAAGCTTTCTAGAGCCAGTGACACTCCAGAAGTTCTTTCCTATTGGCTTCCTTGAAGCTGGTCAAAACTTCAAGATCTCCTGCTGCATAATGGAAGTTCACCAAGTGCTCCGGAAAGACGATGAAGAAAGCAGCATTAACATCGAAAGCATGGGGAGAAGCATCGCCGCCAACGGCAAGCTGTTCAACAAGGCTAAAGCACACCTTGCTGATGCCAAGTTTTACGAGGCCAAAGACTTCGTTGCAGAAGCTCCTCCAGCAAAAGCTCCACAAGTCCAGGAAGTCAAAACAGCTGCGATGGACAAAAGCTCTCCGCTTGCAAAACTAGTGACATCCTCCATCCAGACAGCGCACAAAGACAAAGAAGTGCCAGCACCAAGACGGAAAATTCACATCAACTTCAAATCAAGCTCGATGCGATGCATTCCGTTGCCTGCTCAAGTTGCTTCAGTCCTGCGGCTCGTACCTCAATGGCTTCGCAAACCAGGACGATCGCCTTCCCCTCCAGCAAAGGAACCAGCGTTATCATTCTTCGGGGTCAACTTCAGCGCTTTGCAAGAGATGACACTACCGTTACGTGGTCTGTTGCACATCTCGAGCTCAACCGAGTCTTCCGAGCGCACCAGCTCTGAGCAACTTGCAATCAAGTCAGAAAACACTCGGGGGCAAAACTCCACCGAGTCAATGTTCAAATCCAGCCGCAGTAAAGAAAGCATGGCACACATGGGATCACTACCCTCAGCTGCAATACCACATCGCCTGACAAAGACTCAAGCTTGTCTCTGCAAAAGCGGCGAACAAATCCTTCCAAATTGCCGGGGCATCGACTCCAGTCAAACTCCAGCAATCATCAAAACTCCAGTCAAGAAGATCTTCACTTCCAACTATATTGAAGCGAAGAAGGCGGGCGATAGCTGCGAACCAGTGGCGACTTTGCCTACCAGTGGCAAGTCCCTCAAAAGGTACTTTGCCTAGCGCAAGGTTACCCCCCTTGCCCAAAAAAAAAAAAAAAAAAAAAAAAAAAAAAAAAAAAACGAACTACGTGCGACTTGATCCCTCTCAGTAGGGTACGTAGGCAACCTACAAAGGTTCAGTCCATACAAAAGAAACATCCCAACGTCGTCCCAGAAGGCCAGTCTAGAGGCAAGTGAGTGCATAACCATCAATCCGGTCATCAAACTAAAGGATGACAAGAAAGTCAAAGTCCTTGAGGCGTCAAAGCAGCTCGCCTTCCGCAGCTTACACGCGCTGCAACTCCAGAGGTAGAAAAACCGTCAGCTTCCGACACGTCGCCAGCTATGCACGCTGCTTCGCAAGCTCTGCTCCAGACATCTTCTCGGTCGCTCGAGCTTTCCCCAAATGAAACTCCAGCTTCTAAAACGACGCACGAGTGTGGCAAGTCGAAGTCCCTAAGGCGCCAAAGTGGCTCGCTCCCAACAGCTTACACGCGCTGTAATTCCAGGGGTAGGGAAGCAGTCAACCCTCGACGCGTCGCCGGCTTTCCGCTGCTTCACAAACTCTGCTCCAGAAGTCTTCTCGGTCGTTCGGGCATTCTCCAGCTTCTGAAGCGATGCTTGACGTCTCTCCCCCTCAGTCGCAGCTAAGCCCAAGGAAACGTCTTCCAGCGAAGACCGTCGTAAGCAATGAAGCTCGCTACCCTCCAAAGAAGGTGCGCATCTGCTCCGCAGAAAAAGAGTCGTTGCCTTGAAATCCACCGGGCTCATACAAAAGCTCAGGCCCACCTGAAGGATGGAAACTACTACTGAAGTCAAAAGCAGCAACCCGAAGAATGGCAGACGCATAAACAACAACCGCAGCCTTCGTGACCTCCACAAAGCCAAAAGAACCACTGGAGCTGTCATCAAGGTCAAGATCGACAAGCAAAAGACAACCAAAGCAGTCTACTCCTTGTTGATGCTTGTGGCCTCGTCATCCTCTTCAGAACGCCCATCTCGGTGTCCTTCAAGCTGACATTGCTACCAGAAAGGTGCAACCTCGCTAGTAACTCTAAACCCGCGGTTGACCTCATCAATAATCTAGCCAGCCTTCGGAAGGTACTCAGGGGGACGAATCTTGCAAGGATATGAAAAGTGCAAGACCGATCGAGAGGTAAAGTCAATTCCGAAAAAAAAAAAAAAAAAAAGAAAAAAAAAAGAAAAGAAAAAAGGATTCACCTTCCCTGGCCTTCAACGCCTCCGACTCATCCTCGCACCAGGCGATTGCCACCACACTCGGCTTCGTCTTTTTTGCCGTGCCGTTGTCATTATGCTCCCGCACCAAGAAGACGATAACACTCCGCTGAAGAATCTTTCGGCTCCAAGCCGCCGAAGAATGCTTCGCCGCCAAGACTGAAGCTTTCGTCTTCACGAGCCGTCGAAGAATCCTTCGTCTTCAAGCCGCCAGGAGGGCCTTCGTCTCCAAGCCATCGAAGAAGCCTTCATCTCCAAGCCGACGGAAGCCTTCGTCTTCAAGCGCCGCGCACCATCGCTGCCGTCGTCGACGAAAGAGGCGACACCGGGAAGACGGAGCAGGTCTCGTGCAACCCCAGGCAGCACTCTTCCGCCGACGGTCTCCAAGCATCGAAGAAGCCTTCGTCTCCAAGCCGACGGAAGCCTTCGTCTTCAAGCGACGCGCACCATCGCCGCCGCCATCGACGAAAGAGGCGACACCGGGAAGACGGAGCAAGTCTCGTGCAACCCCGGGCAGCACTCTTCCGCCGACGGTCTCCAAGCATCGAAGAAGCCTTCGTCTCCAAGCCAACGGAAGCCTTCGTCTTCAAGCGCCGCACACCACTCGCGCAGCTTGAAGCCTGGCCACCGCCCGCCTATGCCGCGCCGGCGCCGCTCCACACGCCCGTCGTCTGCGCCACGTACCCATGCCGCCTACACTCAACCCCGCGTGCCGAGCCGCAGCTGCGCCCCACGCCCGGCCGACTCGGAATCGCACCGCCATTGCCACTGCGTTCCACCTCTGACCCAATCGGGGCCCGCCCGACTCAGAGTCGCACCGGCGGCCACCCTCGTTGCTTCTGCGACCGCGCCGGGCCTCCGCGCCACTCGCTCCCGGCCCCCGCGCCGCGCATACTGCAGCTAGCGCTGTGGGCCGTCGCCGCCGCTGCCTGCTCCGACAGCCGCGCCGCCTGCCGCCTTCGCGGACCAGAAGAAGAAGGAAAGAAAAAGAAAGAAAGAAAGAAAAAAAAAAGGAAAAAAAAAAAAAAAAAAAGAGGGCAGCAGCAGCCTGCACCGCGCTCCCTCTCCAATCAGCACCCGACACAAAAGAAAAAGAAAAAAAAAAAGAGAGAGAAAAGAGAGAGAAAAAGGGGGGGCCTGCAGCCCCCCTCTTTCGCCGCCTGACTCGGGGACGCCGGCCCGACTCCACCTCCGCGCCACCTCCGCTGGCCGCCGCGCCCGACCAAGTCGTCGCCGCCCCGGCCTCTGGCCTCGCACCACCCGCGCCCGGGCCCACCACCTCTCTCCCTCCTCCGTTCCGATCGGGCCCGAGCCCGACGAAACCGCCGCCGCGCCCGCCGGACCCGGCCCCCGAGCCCGACCCGTCCGGCCCCGCGGCCGCCGGACCCGGCCCCCGAGCCCGACCCGCTCGGTCCCGCAGCCGCCGGACCCGGCCTCCGCGCCCGATCCGTTCGCACGCCGGCCCCGCGCCCGACCCGCTCGCGCCCGCCACCCTGCACGCCGGTCGCCGCGCGCGCCGCGCACCGTCGCCGCCTCCCGCGCGCCACCGCACCCTGACCCCATGCGCCGGCTGCCGCTGTTGCCACTGCTACTTCCACAGGCCGGAGCCGGAGAAGAGAAGAGGAAAAAAAAAAAAAAAAAAAAAAGGAGAAGAGAAAGAAAAAGAAAAAGAAAAAGGAAAAAGAAAAGAAAGGAAAAGAAAAAAAAAAAAAAAAAAAAAGAGGAAGAAGAAGAAGAAGAAGGAGGAAGAGAGAGGCGGCGAAGGCGACCCGCACCTCAGCCGCGCTCCTACATCCTCCCCGCCTCGAGCCTCGTCGCATCGTCGCTTCGAGCCCGCCTTCGCAACGACCGCAAAATCGCGCACCATCGCCGCCAACGAAAGAGACGACACCAGGAAGACGGAGCAAGTCTCGTGCAACCCCGGGCAGCTCTCTTCCGACAACGGTCTTCAGAAGCCGGCAGAACCGTCACGCAGAAGCACAAGGCCGACGAAAGAGGCGACACCGGGAAGACGGAGCAAGTCTCGTGCAACCCAGGCAGCTCTCTTCCGACAACGGTCTCCAGAAGCCGGCAGAACCTTCGCAAAGAAGCACAACGGCGAATGAAGGGGGGTAGGGGTCCTTAAATAGACCTCCAACCCCGCCCACAAAAGGAATCAAGGACAAGCGCTCTACGATTCCTACGTGTCCAAACCCGACACGCTCTCACCGACGCACTCGTCCTTGAGGGGGCATTTGTAGACACACGAATTTCGTCGGACCCGAACCCGACTTACGTGAGCCGACGCGGATGCAGACCCGACACGCGGACCCAACTCGCGCGCACAGACGTGGATGCAAACCCGACACGCGGACCCGACTCGCGCGCGCCGACACGGACTCGGACCCCGCCTCAAGAGGGGCCGGCCCCTACTAGGGTCCGAACCCTATAGGGCCGGCCCTAGTGGGGACCGAACCCCATGGAGAGGCCGGCCGGCCCTGCAAGGAAAGGGAAGAAAAAAAGAAAGAAAAGAAAAAAGAAAGAAAATAAAAAGAAAGGAAAGAAAAGAAAAAGGAAAGAAAAGAAAAGGAAAGAAAAGAAAGAAAAGGAAAAAATACCGCCATGCGCGGGGGGAGGTAGCGTATGACGTCTGCACACACGCGGATCTGCGCCGATCCCTCGATCCGACGCACAAGACGAAGCGCCCGATCGCCATCGATTTCGTGCGCAAAATCCAGCCATAATTGCACCCGCCAGAAAAGGAAAACAACTAAATGTTATTCCCTTCATCAATGGATGAATAAAATCCGGGTAATTATGAGAGAGATACAAAAGGGATTTAAAATTAAAGAGTTCCCATATCTCTCTCCCCACCTCTTTGCCTATAAATAGAGGGGGTGGGGGAAGGAAAAAATGGTCGGGAAATTGAAGACGAAACGCCAGAGCTCTGCAGAAGAGGAGACGCTTCTTCATCGACCCAAGGCTTCACGAGGCACAGTCAAGCCTGTCCCGAGGGATCGGCTTACTGAAAGTCCTCATCAATGTGAAGACCCTTGCACACGAAGATCATCCCTTCGACTCCGTGCACGAAGAAGAAAGCTCGGAGAAGAAGAACCCTTCGACTCCGAAGACGCCAGAAGCAAAGGCCGGAGAAGAAGAGGAGCGGCACTACCCCGTCGTCTCCAACAAGCTTCGACTCCGATCAAGCCCAAAAGCCCGGAGAAGAAGAGGAGCGGCACTACCCCGTCGTCTCCAACAAGCTTCGACTCCGATCAAGCCCAAAAGCCCGGAGAAGAAGAGGAGCGGCACTACCCCGTCGTCTCCAACAAGCTTCGACTCCGATCAAGCCCAAAAGCCCGGAGAAGAAGAGGAGCGGCACTACCCCGTCGTCTCCAGCAAGCCTTCGACTTCGATCAAGCCCAAAAGCCCGGAGAAGAAGAGGAGCGGCACTACCCCGTCGTCTCCAACAAGCCTTCGACTCCGATCAAGCCTAAAAGCCCGGAGAAGAAGCTCGGAGCGGCACTACCCCGTCGACTCCAACAAACCCTCGACTCCGATCAAGCTCCAAGGCCCGGAGAAGAGGAACGAAGCGTCACCACCCCGTCGTCTTCGACAAACGTCTGCACCATCCACGAAGAAGAAAGGCTGGAGCAGATCGTCTGGAGCGGCACTACCCCGTCGTCTCCAACAAGCCTTCGACTCCGATCAAGCCCAAAAGCCCGGAGAAGAAGAGGAGCGGCACTACCCCGTCGTCTCCAACAAGCCTTCGACTCCGATCAAGCCCAAAAGCCCGGAGAAGAAGAGAAGCGGCGCTACACCCGTCACCTTCAACAAAGCCTTCGACTCCGATCAAGCTCAAAAGCCCGGAGAAGAAGAGGAGCGGCACTACCCCGTCGGCTCCAACAAATCCTCGATCCCGATCAAGCCCCAAAGCCCGGAGGAGAGAAGCGAAGCGTCATCACCCCGTCGTCTTCGACTAACGCCTGCCCCATCCACGAAGAAGAAAGCCTGGAGCAGATCGTCTGAAGCGTCGCTACCCCGTCGTCTTCATCAACAAAAGTCGACGCTACAACCGTCGCACGGAGACCGTCACTACCCTCGTCGTCTTCATCAACAAAAGCCGACGCTACAACCGTCGCACGGAGACCGTCGCTACCCTCGTCGTCTTCATCAACAAAAGCCGACGCCACAACCGTCGCACGGAGACCGGTGCTACCCCCACCATCTTCGAAAGCATTCTTCGACTCCGATCACGCCAAAGAAGCCCGGAGAAGAAGAGAAGTCCAGTCGATACGTAAACCGTCGAAGCACCGGAGAAGTAGCCCACGTCGTTCGAAGAAGAAGATCGAGTTGACGCCAAAGCTAAAGCCAACGCAAGAAGCCAAAGCAAAGCCCCAGTAAAGCCCGCGCCAAAGCAACGCAAGTGCCAAAGCCAAGCGACTACGCCGGCCACGAGCAAAAGCACCGCACGTTCTAGCCGATACGACGCGAAGTCCGGAAGAACGAAAGCATCGCAAGTCTCTCCCAGCTACGTCCAAGTGCAAGCGCCGAAGCAAAGCAAAAGCCAGAGCCACGCCGGAGCAAAGCCAAAGCCAAAAAGCCAAAGCCGAAGCCAACGCCAAAAGCTAGATCGACGCCGCGAACCGACGATCAAGGACACCGAGGTCAAGCAAGGAACGAGGAAGATGCGAAGACCGAGGAACGAAGCCGAAAACCCCCTAGCCGAGAAAGCGCGAAGCACGGAAGGGACAAAGCAACGCTGGACATTCCTTAGCCTCTCCAAAACCCTCTCCCTGTAAAACCCCTGTCCTGGGCAGCCCCTTCAGAGCTCTCGCACGAACACCACGTGGAGACGCGGATCAAAGGGATCCCCCAGAAGATCTTTCCCACAATCCCCTGATCAAAACTCGCCGCAACCCGGACTCGCTACACCCGAGCAACCCGGGTCCCGGCCACAATTGTAATCTCGTGTGATTCGCAATAAAGACGACCCGCGCTTTTTTCCGCATCCACAAGCACGGAGTTTACATCAAGGATAAAACATTTTGAGGTGTCTAGCATTCCAAGCTCGTGGTAGTCTATCTTCTTCTGGCGAAATCAGTCGATAAGATCCTTTGCCTCCTATCGATTCAACGATGTAGGGACCTTCCCAGTTGGGAGCTAGTTTTTCACTGCTGTGCTCTTTTGTGTTGTAGAAGACCGCTCTAAGGACCAAGCTGTCAATTGGGAACTGTCTCTTATTGACCTTTTGATCGTAGGCTTGTTTGATCCTCTGTTGATACTTGGCAACACGAATGGTTGCTTGGTCTCGTAATTCTTCAGAGAGATCAAGATCATTGACTCGAAGCTCTTCATTAACCCCCTCTTCGATCGCTCTAGTCTTCAAAGTGTTTGAGATGGTCTCTGTTGGGAGGACTGCTTCTGACCCATACGTTAGGCGAAAGGGTGAGAACCCAGTTGATCTTCTCGGAGTGGTCCAATAGCCCCACAAGACCTCAGGTAGGACTTGTTCCCACAATCCTTTTTTGTTATCGAGCTTCTTCTTGAGTAGACCAAGGATAGCTCTATTAGAGGCTTCGACTTGACCATTGCACTGAGGATACCTTGGTGTTGAGTAGAAGAGCTTGATTCCATTATTCAGTCAGAACTCCCGAAACTTGTCGGAGTCAAATTGAGCTCCATTGTCAGCAACAAAAACTTATGGTGTGCCAAATCTCGAAAAGATGTTATGTCTGATGAACTTAATGACTTCATCATCGGTCTCTCGAAAGAGTGGCACTGCTTCAACCCACTTGGTGAAGTAATCTGTGGCCAACAGCAGATACTTCTTTTTGCTCGGCGTTGGTGGGAAAGGACCCAAGAAGTCCAACCCCCATTGATGGAAGGGCCAGGGACTTGTTAGTTGATGGAGCTCATCTGCTGGGAGATGGATAGCTCGAGCGTGTCGCTGGCAAGGCTTGCATCTTTGAACCACTTGGTGAGCGTCTCTTGCCACTGTTGGTCAGTAGTAACCTTGCAGCTTTGTCTTGGCTTCAAGAGATCTTCCTCCAGAATGATTTCCGCAAGCTCCGGAATGGTTGTCGATTAAGATTGCCTTTGCTTGCAAAGGACCTATGCATTTGAGCAGCATCCCGTTGTGCGATCTGAAATATAGATCTTCCCCTTGGAGGCTATAGCATGGTAGTTTCCTTTGAAGTCTTCGGGCTTGAATTGGATCATCTGGTATAGTGCCTCGCTTGAAGAAGTCGAAGATTGGTCGTCTCCAATCTTCGAGCTCATGTATTGTGGCATGATCGGAGGCTGGCCGTTCTCCACCCCCGGATCTTTCTGTAGTGGCGATGACTTGTTGTTCAAGGGTAATCTTGGGCGATTTTTGATAGTCGATTTGTATTTGCCTCTCCCCGAGCGAGTCTCCAAGAACCGAGGTAGCGTTAGCCAAGGCATCTGCCTCTCGATTTTCTGCTCTCGGAACTTGGATGAATTCAGTGCTAGCAAAACGTTGTTGAAGATGCCGCACTAGGGCTAAGTAATGCTGCATTCTTTCTTCTCGTGCTGTGTACTCTCCGTTGATCTGTCATATGACTAGCTGGGAGTCGCTGTAGATGGTGAGTCGATCTACCCCCAGGGATTCAGCCATCTCAAGCCTGGAGATGAGTGCTTCGTATTCGGCTTCGTTGTTGGTAGCGTTAAATCCAAGGAGGGTGGCCTTTTAAAGATGATCAAGTTCGGGGGATACCAAGACTATCCCAATTTCTGAACCGATCGTGCTTGAAGCTCCATCAGTATAAACTTTCCACTAAGCTGGCGAGATGGCTAGAGCCTCAAGGTTTGGATTGGTCTTTGTAACCATATTGAAGGGAGGTTCATCTTCGTCTTCAAGGCGCATATCGATGTCTTTCTCCCAAGTTATGGGGTCTTCAATTGGGAAGTCAGCTAGGAAATCAGCAACTGCCTACCCTTTGAGTGAAGTGCAAGATTCGAACTGGATCCCGAGAGCACTCATCTCGATCACCCATTTGGTCATTCGACCCGCTCGACCTGTCTTGTCGAGGATATCTTTGAGTGGGTGCTCTGAGACGACTGTGATCAGGTGGGAGATAAAATAGGGTTGGAGTCGTCGTGATGCGGAGAGTAAGGCTAGTACAACCTTCTCAATCTTCGAGTAGCGAGTCTCTGCCGGAAGAAGTATATGGCTGATGTAGTAGACCGGATACTCAGTACCTTCTCTTCTACTGACCAGGACCGAGCTGATTGCCTAGTCAGTGACTGCAAGATATAGCCAGATATCTTCTTGTGGGAGCAGAGCTATCAAGATGGGAGCTCGCACAAGATATCTCTTGACGTCTTGAAAGGCTTCTTCGCAAGTTGGGCTCCACCCAGAGGTATCTGCCTTTCGCAATTTGTCGAAAAGTGGTTTGCACTTGTCGGAAGACTTCGAGATGAATCGATTGAGGGCAGCTAGTCTTCCAGTGAGGTATTGCACTTCCTTCCGATTTGTAGGTGATGGCATATCGAGGATAGCTCGAATTTGATCGGGGTTAGCTTCGATACCTCTCCTGGTCACAAGGTGACCAAGGAACTTGCCCGATTGAACACCGAAGGCACATTTAGCTAGATTGAGTTTCATGTGGTACTTTCGGAGGATTTGAAATGTTTCCTCCAGATCGGAGAGGTGGCTCTCAAGATTGGAACTTTTGGTGAGGAGATCGTCGACATAAACTTCGATGTTGCGTCTGATTTGATCTACGAACTTCTTTGTGACCAGCCTTTGATAGGTCGATCCAGCATTCTTGAGGTCGAAAGGCATTACATTGTAGCAATAAAGACCTCGGTCAGTCACAAAGCAAGTCTTCTCTCGATTATCTGGGTGCAGAGAAATTTGATTGTACCCCGAGTATCTGTCCATGAAAGATAGGAGTTCGTGGCCAGCAGTGGCATCGACTAGTCTATCGATCCTTGGCATGGGAAACAGATCTTTGGGACAAGCTTTGTTGAGATTGGTGAAGTCGATGCACACTCTGACCTTCCCATTCTTCTTTGGGACGACAACTATATTGGAGATCCAAGTAGGATACTCTACTTCACGAATGAAGCCTGCTGCGAGTAGCTTACTGATCTCCTCTTGAACTGTGGCTTATCTTTCTGGTCGGATTGTGCGTGGCTTTTGCTTAACGGGCTTCACTCCCTCTTTGATTGTGAGTCGATGACACGCATCATCTGGGTTGACCCCAGGCATATCTTCGAAGCACCAGGCGAAGACGTCTATATTGGATTGAAGGAAGGATACCATGTCTCGCGCTTCTGTGTTGCTGAGACCAGTACTGATGAAGGTTTCCCGAGGGAGATCTTTACTGCCGAGGTTGATTGGAGATATTTTTTTGATTGAAGGTGAAGCCTCCCACTCGATTGGTGGGGGTTTGGACAGTGGGATCTCCTTTGGCTGCTATCTTGAAGAAGGGCCAGCTTCCTCTCTTGGTCGCTTTGGGGGAACAAGACTTATTCGACGATCTGTTTTTGCAGCTGCCGCTTTGCACGATCGTCTCGTTTGTTGATCTCCTCCAATGCACACAATACCCTCCCCCGTTGCAAACTTGAGGAGTTGATGGTAAGAGGAGGAGATGGCTTTGATCTGGTGTAGGAACGGTCGACCGAGGATGATGTTTAGTTGGATGTCCTCTCGACGATGGTGAACCTTACCGAGACTCGAGTCTCTCGGCTAAGGTCGAGGGTGAATCTTGATTCCCCCATTGTTATGCTCTGCTCCCCGTTGAAGCCCGTTATCACCGTTGGGACGACTTCGAGACTTGAATATTTATGTCCCAGACGCTTGAAGCAGTCTAAGAACATGATGTCGATGGAGCTTTCGGTGTCGATGAGGATGCGAATGACAGTGCTCCCGTCGATGATGAGCTTCAGGACCAGGGGATCCCGGTGTGGAGTATGGACTCCTTGGAGGTCCGAGTCATTGAAGATGATGGAGGGCCAAGCTAAGCCCTTGACAGGCTTCTCGATCTAGGTGTCTCCTTTGTTCGCTGCAGAGCGAATGTTGAAGATGCGCCGTATCTACCGATCAACTTTCTTTCCCGTTAATGTTTGATTGTGCAATGACCCATGAATGCCAAAGATGTTGGCACGCACAGTGATAGGCGATTGTTTGGTAGAGATTTGATGGATCCAACAAGCTTCTTTTCCCTTTGAGGAGGGTCGGCGTTGGTCTGGTCCGCCCTTAACAAAATCTTGGAGGTGGACTTCTCGCAGTAAATCCTCGAGATGATATCTCAGTCGATAGCATCGATCGGTAGAATGGCCGTGACTGTGGTGAAAATCGCAGTAGACCATTTTGTCAGCTGTGACCTTGGTATCAGGCTGCTGAGGGTTCGGCCTTCGAAGGAACTCTTCATGTTGAATTCGATCGAGGATTTGCTCGATTGGTAGAGTCCAATCGGTGAATGTAGTCTTCTTCGGAGGGGATCTGCGCCCGTCGTTTCTTGACCGTTTGGGTGCAGGGGGAATCACTGCCTCTGCATTATGAGCTTTGGCAGCATACTTCGGGGCTTCTCTTTCAGCGGGTCATCGCTTCGTCTCTCGCCCTTTTCGAGCGACTTGATCATCTTCAATTTCGATTTGCCTTTGGATTCGATCAAACATTGAACCCAGGGAAGGAGAAGGATTGCGAATGAAGTCGTTGTAGATGTGGAGATCGAAACGGAGAGCATTCTGGAAGGCTAGCATGATGGCTTCGTCGTCCAGATGCTGTCCCGAAAGAGCGGCGTGTTCGTTGTGGAACCTTCGCGTGAAACTGCGAAGGCTCTCGTCAGCACCCATCCTCAGCCTGTAGAGGGAGTCTAGCTTCTTCTCTTGCTTCAAGTTGAGCTGATAATGCTGCACAAAGTGGTTTGCCAATACTCTGAATTGGGTGATGGACCCAGCCCGGAGGTTATGGTACCAATCGAGAGAAGGCTCGTCGAGGCTCTCAGCGAAGGTGCTGCAGAGCACGTTATTCTCTTCTTCATGTGGCGTTAGAGCTTGCTTGAAGGCCAATATATGGAGAGCCGGATCTCCCTTGAGGCAATTAAATTTGGGGAGAGTTGGAGTTCTCCACCCCCTTGGAAAGGATGATTGAAATAAACTTCGATGGAGAGGCCCGGCAGAAGAGTATCCCTCTCTACGACCATGCCCTCGACCTGGATGTAGATCAAGAGGCAAGATCGTGAGGTCTTGTCCGGGCTTTTGAGTATCAGCCGGATGGAGTCGATGATGAAGATACGTTCCGGCATCACGTTGAAGTGGGAGGGATGGAGAATCTCTACTCTTTGTGGGTGCCCCTTTCATCTGGTGCCTTCTTCGTAAGTCAGGCTTTGACTGTGTCCGCTCGACATAGTTGCGACCCGAGGATGACTTAGAGGACTCGTCATCTATACGATCCCAAACTCTCTGCTTCCAAGGAGCAGCAGAGGGGGTTGGGTCGCGACGGATTCTCTCAAGGGCAGCGGTGCCCATTGACCTCCGTGGTTCAGAGGGGATCGATTGTCGTGGTAGATTCGCTCCTTCAACGAATGAAGGGATAGGGAGGGCAATTCCGGCCTCGGAGGCTGCCTTCTTGAGAGCATCCCTTTCAGCTGTGAGGGTGGCATTTTGCTTAGCCAGTTGTAACAGCTGAAAGTCGACCGCCGAGATTTGATAAGTAGATGGTGGGTCTTCAACGGGAGCAGGGGCAGTCTGCCCTATTGATTATCGAGGAGGTGGTGCGATCGATCGATCGACTGATCTTCCGCTCCCTGAGCAAACTCCCATTTCGGGGACAGCAAGGGGCTGCCCGAAGTTGAGCCGTTGACTCATTGAACGAGTCTCCAGGCGAGGTTGACTTGTGTTACTTCCCTCTGGATGATCCTGATGCTTCGTCTTCGCCATTTAGAGAGAGCGAAGGATTCAACAAGATTGTCAGTGTCCTAACGGTTGTCTGCTCAACCGAAGGGGCTGGGAAGTTTGAATATCTAGATCGGTTGTCTGCTCAACCGATCTGATGCTTGTAATAGAACGAACTTGGCTTCTCGCTCGGATCCCACAGACGGCGCCAAACAGTGGGGGAAAATCTTCGTGCCGATCCGAAGACTTCACCTCACCAGTCAATTGAAGTTGAGTCGAAGTTCGTTGGTTGATCTGTTGATGGGAAGGTATGTTTGAAGGTTGATGTCTTAGTGACTTTGAGTTATCGCCTTCGATATGTAAGCAGGAGAGATGCTATCAGAGAGATGGTTGACACAAAATGTGATCTCGGAGTTCAGCCGAAGCCTACGTCTCCGTGCTATAGGGAGCAACCCGAATTCACTATCACTTTGATTGAAGTGATCTCAGCAAGCCGAATGTCACTGAAGTATCTCCGATCTCTTCAGAGACAAGAAGAAGATCGAGGAGAGTTGAAGGATTGAAAGCTGGAATTAAATTCCAGAGCTCTGGATTCTGAAATCGGATTTCAGATTTGAAACTGGGATCCTTTTATATTTGAAGGCTCTGCTATTTATAGGATTTACTGGGAGGAAAACTGGGGCAAATGGCGGTTTCTGCTGTCGTATCTGGGGATTCCACAGGCAGGACTGGTGGGTCCCGCTGTTATCTCTGGGGATTCCCCAGGCAGGGCTGGTGGGTCCCGAGGTAGTCTCTGTGGGCCCACCAGGCAGGGCTGGTGGGTCCCGCGATAGTCTTTGTGGGCCCACCAGGCAGGGCTGGTGGGTCCCGCGGTAGTCCCTGTGGGCCCACCAGGCAGGGCTGGTGGGTCCCGCGGTTTGTAGACTTCTTGCCAAAATTTACACCCACAAGTCCCTGACCGGCCCAAAAACAAAACAAGATGACCAAGCTTTACATTACTCATTTGCAGAGATGCAAATCGCTGGGTTCAATCGCCTTCAAATAAATCATAACGACAAGATTAACTCAAACACACCAAATAAGGATTTGTATACCTTAAGAGTCGGATCGGATTAAATTAAAGAGGGGTATAGTTTAAATTTATACGAGTTTAGGGTTAAAACCAAAAATCCTAAACCCATCTTCCGAAAAAAACCACCCCTAACACTTACTGATCAGCGGGAAAGCGAGCGGCCATCACAGCATGTAGCTTCGGGCCGCACCGAATAGCGTGTTAGAAGTCGCATATGTGTCTATTCATGATTCATAAGCATCTTCATTGCTCCAATTTTAAGCTCCAATTTTAATTAGACAAAAAATTCTAAGGAACAAATGAGAAAAACATCAGTTGGATTCCAATATTTGGTTCTTGGATACAGACCCAAATATTGTGATCTTAAGTTCCATTAGTTCCTTGGCAACATCTCCCATCTGCATCCGCTCCCGAGGTAGCACCTTCGCGCATGATATTCCAATTCTGAACACTGAAGCCAAGCACTCTTCTGCCCTCCCCTGATCAGCACCAATGCTTTGAGTGTTGTCGTTGGCTTATCCATCCTTATCCTCGGAGAGCAGGCGCGGATCGGCAATTCCCATTATGCCCTCATGGAAGGCCATCTCGACGAATCTACATAGGCTAATGCCGTCTACGAAAGCGTCGTCAGTAGGCCTCTTCCCAGTGAACATCTCTAGCAATAGTACTCCATAGCTGTATACATCCCCTTCAGTTGATGCTTTGTTTGCCATCCCATACTCTTCAAAACATCAAAGAAGAACAAGACCATGTTAACATCCATACTTCCAACTTTGTTGAGCAATACAAATGAAGATTGGAAAGAATGAAGACCTCACCTGGCTCAACATACCCAATAGATCCTTTCAGTCCAATTGAGCCTGTTGGATTTTGCGCATACACGCTTGTAGCTTCAGCAAGGAATCTCGTCAATCCGAAGTCTCCCACGTGAGCGTTCATGTCGTTGTCGAGAAGAATATTGCTGGGCTTTAGATCGCAGTGAGCGATCGGCATCGGGCCATGGTGGTGAAGGTAGTCTAATGCAGAAGCAACGTCGATGGTGATTTTCAACCTCTGAATAAGATCTAGCCTCCTATGACCCCTCTGATCATTTACTTAAGGATGCAGCCACATCTCCAGGTTCCCATTGGGCATGTACTCGAAGACTAAGGCCTTGAATTCATTGCCTCTGGAATCGAAGCTCGAGCATGATGTGAATACCTTGGTGAGATTCCGATGCCGGATGTTTCTCAAGGCTTCGCACTCGGCCACAAAGCTCGTGGAAGCTCCTCGCTGCTGAAGGTTGAGGACCTTTACGGCAATCAACTTGTTTCCATCGTCGCAATCTATGGTGCCTTTGTATACGAAACCGAAGCTTCCGGCTCCAATCAAATTGTCTGCAGAGAACCCATCGATTGCCTCGAGCAGCAAATCATAGGAGACCTCCATATGATCTTTACAACAAAAAGGGATCTCTATACTACTCTCATCCGTCGAATCAATAATCGGTCCAGATTCCCTTAATAACTTCTTATTCCGAACAATAGCGGCCGCCAAGTAGACCAGAACACAACATAGGATTGCAGTGACTGCCAATAAAATTATAGGCCAATATCTTCTTCCAGAGCTTTGGTTGGAGCATGGCTGTAATCTGAGATTTGGGTGACCCCCACAGACCTGGCTGTTTCCCAGTACTGAGAATGCACTCAATTTTCTGAAGGAGAGATTTGGTACCTCGCCCTCCAAATTATTGAAGGAGAGATTTAGTTTGATCAAGAAAGGAAGTGTTTTTAGAGATTCAGGGATGCGCCCGGACAAGAATTTGTGCGAAAGATCCAACTTTTGCAGGCCTCTCAGATCTTGCAGTGACAAAGGGATGGTTCCACTGAAGAGATTTCCATACATGAAGAGATATTCCACGATCTAGCACTGACCTATACTGCTAGGAATCATACCCGATAATCGGTTCTTGGCGATGCTCAATATCCTGAGATTTCTCAACCTTCCAACCACTGAAGGCAGAGGCCCTGCCAATGAATTGTACGTGAGGCCGAGGTATCGGGTGAGTGAGGGGACCAAAAGAAGCACTCTGGGTATGGAACCGGAAAGCTTGTTTCCATTGAGGTTCAGCAGTTCCAATGGGCAGTTGCTGAGGCTCACGGGTATTCGTCCACTCAGTTCATTGATATTCAGGTAAAGCTGGTTCAATCTAGTGACGTTGCCGATGGTCGTTGGGATCTCACCGGAAAACATGTTTCGATCTAAATACTGCACTCGCAAGCTTGAGAGTCTCCCAATTGTTGATGGTATACCGCCTGTCAAAAGGTTGTCGCCCAAATCAAGCCACTTTATGTTGATGAGCTTCTCGATATCCACAGGTATGCTTCTGGATATTTGATTTCCCCCCATTAAAAGCTGCTCGAGCTCTGCGGATAAGTTGCTAATAGATTTCGGCAGCACGCCTCCAAGCCTGTTGCTCAATAGGCTAACTCTTCGTAGCTTGGTGCAGTTGGTTAGAGAATCAAGAAAGCTCCAATCGGAGGATCCCCTCGCTTCCAACTTGTTCCCACCAAGAAGTAAATCAAATAAACCTTGCAAGTTTCCCAGGCCTCGGGGGATCGTGCCTTCGAATGCATTCTTCGATAGCTCAAACCATTCGATCGTGGAAGCGTTGGGTTGGACAGGGACTCGGGTATGGGCCGTGAAACTGATTTTCACCTAATAGGAATCATTGCAGGCGTGAAAGAGTTCGACCGATGTCGAATGGAAGCGCCCCGGTAAGACTGTTCTGGGCCACATCGATGTCCGTGAGAGAGGAGAGGTTCCACAGAGAAGGTGGGGTGACCCCTGTGAGGTGGTTGGACAACAAGTAGATCTCCGAGAGCCTAGTGAGCTCCCGAGCCATGGTGGGATGTTGCCTCCAAGATCATTCTCTGAGAGGTGAAGGACAGAGAGGGAGGAGAGGTTCCTTAGTGAAGGTGGGATGCCCCCTGTGAGGCTGTTGCTTGCTAGGCTCAGCACAGTGAGTTGGGAGAGGTTCCCTATTGAGAGTGGGATGGCTCCTGAGATCATGTTGCTACCCAAAGACAGCTTCTGCAGCCTCAGTAGCCCGCCAATCGTCGCAGGGATTGTACCTGTGACAGGGTTTTGAAAGTCGATTTTTGTAAGTATAAAAGGGGAAATTTGTCGGATTTATGAGCAAATGTCGGTCGAATGCTTATATTTTTGAAAGAATGATTGTAGACACACAAATTGTGTCTAACCTGGACCCGACTCGAATACGCCAATGCGGAGGCAAACCCGACACACACTCGGACCCGGACCCGACTTGCATGCACCAATGCGGAGGCAAACCCGACACGCATTCGGAGCCGGACCCGACTCGCATGCACCGACTCGGAAGCAAACCCGACATGCAAACCAGACCCGACCCGCACCAAACAAGGGGCCGGATGGGCCCCTCCCCAAGTGGGGCCCACCTGGCCCCCCTTATGGAAATCCGAACCCTTAAGGGGGTGGCCGGCCATACAAAGAAAGAAAAGAAAAGAAAGAAAAGAAAAGAAGGAAAAGGAAGAAAGAAAGAAAATAAAGGAAAGAAAAGAAGAAAAAGGAAACAAATACCGCCATGCGCGGGGGAGGTTGCGTATGACGTCTACATAAGTGTGGATCTGCGCCGATCTCTCGATCCGACGGACAAGAAACGAAGCCAGGTCGCCATCGACTTTATGTGCAAGATTCAAAATAAATTCAAAGAAGATTGAGCCATAACTACGCCACTAGAAAAGGAAGGTAAATAAAGGTTTATTCCTCTCTTCAATGGAAGAATAAATCTTGGGGTAATTATGGGAGAGATATTAAAGGGATTCAAATAAACTTCCCATATCTCTCCCCTCCCCTTTTCACCTATAAATAGAGGGGGAGGGGGAAGGCTCAAAAGGTCGGAAGCTGAAGACGATGCGAGGAAGCTCTGCAGAAGAGGAGACGCGCTCTTTATCGACCCAAGGCTTCACAAGGCATGGACAAGCCTATCCCTTCGAGACCGGTTTAGTCCATTGAAAGCCCTCATCAAAGTGAAGACCCTTGCACAAGAAGATCAAGCCTTCAACTCCATGCACGAAGAAGAAAGCTCAGAGAAGAAGAACCCTTCGACTCCGAAGACGTCAGAAGCAAAGGCCAGAGAAGAGGATCGGAGCGGCACCATCTCGTCGTCTCCAACAAGCCTTCGACTCCGATCAAGCCCAAAAGCCCGGAGAAAAAGACCGAAGTGTCATCACCCGTCGCCTTCGATAAACGTCCACTCCATCCACGAAGAAGAAAGCTTGGAGAGGAACACCCTAAGCGTCGCTACACCCGTTGTCTTCAAAGCAAAGCCGACGCTACAATCATCGCACGGAGATCGGTGCTACCCCTACCATCTTCAAAGGAACCCTTCGATTCTGATCACACCAAAGAAGCCCGGAGAAGAAGAGAAGCAAAGCCGGCGCTACACCTGTCGTCTTCAAAGTAAAGATTTCAACTCCGATCAAGCCAAAGGAGCCCGAAGAAGAAGAGAAGTCAAGCCGACACCATAACCGTCGAGAAAGCCAGAAGCCTTAAAGAAGTAGCCACCACCGTTCAAGGAGAAGATCAAGTCAATGCCGAAGCAAAAGAACCGCAAGAAGCCAAAGAAAAAGCCCCGGTAAAGCCCGCGCCATAGCAACGCAAGTGCCAAAGCCAAGCAACTACGTCGGTCACGAGCAAAAGCACCGCACGTTCTAGCCGATACGACGCGAAGTCCGAAAGAACGAAAGCATCGCAAGTCTCCCCCGTCTACGTTCAAGCGCAAGCGCCAAAGCAAAGCAAAAGCCAGAGCCACGCCAAAGCAAAGCCGGAGCCGAAAGCCAAAGCTAAAGCCGACGCCAAAAGCACGATCGACACCGCGAACCGACGATCAAGGACGCCAGGGTCTAGCAAGGATTGAGAAAGACATGAAGACCGAGGAATGAAACCGAAAACCCCTAGCCAAAGAAGCGCGAAGCACGGAAGGGACAAATGCAAAGGCGGATATTCCTTTGCCTCTCAAAGAACCCTCACTCTGTAAAGACCTCTGTCTTGGGCAACCCCTTTAGAGCTCTCGCACAAATACCACGTGGAGACACGGATCAAAGGGACCCTCCAGAGGATCTCTCCCACAATCTCCTGATCAATATTCGCCGCACCCGGCTCACCACCCCTGAGTCCCCTGGTCCCGGCACTCTGTAATCTTCGTGTGTTTGCAATAAAGACGACCTGGATCTTTTTCTGCACATACAGATTTCTGGCACACCCAGGGGGACCTCCTTTCCTTTCATCCATACGTCTGAAGGAGTTGCTTCAAGTTCGCAATGGCCGGGACAATCAACGATGTGTTTGCTCCAAGCCTTTCGCCCATCGCCGAGTCTCCTCTACTCCGACACGGTGGTCCAGTAAACCCGGAGGGTGATGTTCCCCCGATGGTACGCATCTACACTCGGCGTACTTGAACTCTTGCGGATGTCTTCAAGCCAGAAATTGCTACCGAAGATGCTCGCCAAAACGTTGACGAGGCATTGGTACATGAAGAAACAGGCCTCGATCCTGGAGTCCATGTCCAGAAGTTTGGGGAGGACCAGCCCCAACCCCGAGCCCGTTCGGGTTCTCCAGCGAACGTTGCACCTCCTCTGCAGGAGGCAAACATTCATCATCAAATAGAAGCGAGTCAGCGCAACTACGTCTCCAACGATGACGGCGAGGATACAAGCATGCAACATCGAGACATCCTCCGTCATCATCCTCCGTCCGCTCTTCAGCTCCAAGTCATGCAAATAGGTGAACATATGGCGCATATTACTCGACTGATGGAGGAGAAGGATCATCACATCAACACGTTGCTTCAAAAGCTAGGCGCAAAGGATGCTGCAGCAGTTGATCAACCTCTTGCTTCTCCAGTAGCCGCTCCAGCTTCGTCTTTAACCCCCGCTCCTGCAGAGGTTGTCCCGACAATTCCAGCAACCACTCCAGCACTTTCCTCGGTTCCCGCCCCGATGGAAGTCATCTCTCCAGTACTAGTCTCGGTGGCTACACAACCTCCGGCGATAGTAACAATGAATACCCAGCAAATACAAGCGTTGGTAGCCGACATGATACGTTCCTACGACGGTAGTCTTCCTCTGATCACGGCGGCATACTCGAAGCCTTACACCGCGAGGATCCAACAGCTGCGCTTCCCCATCGGGTTCCAGCCACCAAAGTTCTAGCACTTCGACGAGAAGGAAAATCCAAGACAGCACGTCGCTCACTTCATCGAAACCTGCAACAATGCCGGCACATACAGAGATGAGATGGTGAAACAGTTCGTTCGCACCCTCAAAGGTAACGCATTCAATTGGTATGTGGATCTTCCTCCAGGATCTATCGACAGCTGGGATCAGATGGAGAGAGAGTTCCTCAATCGCTTCTACAGCACCAGACGCATCGTCAGCATGACCGAGCTTACTGCCATCAAGCAAAGGAAGGACGAGCCGGTAATCGACTACATCGACCGATGGAGGAACCTCGCGCTAAATTTACGAGACCGCTTGTCTGAAGACTCGGCCATCGAGATGTGCACCCAAGGCATGCACTAGGGCCTGCTCTATATCCTCAAAGGTATCAAGCCTTGGTCCTTCGAAGAACTCGCAACTCGGGCTCATGACATGGAACTCAACCTAGCAAATCGCGAAGACTCGAAAAGCAAGGACTTCTTGAAGGTAGAGAAGATGGACAAACCCCCGACACCAAAACCAAAGCAAGTTAATATTGCCGACGTCGCTTCGGCCTCCAAGCCACTCAAGATCGGTGGCAAGCCAGAGCAAAGAAAAGGAGCAGTCATACCGTCGCCTCCGCCGTAAAGACAAAGAATGACTCTCGAGGAGCTCGAAGCAAAGGAGTACCCATTCCCGGACTCGGAAGTCTCCTCCATGTTCGATCAGTTGCTGCAGGAGAAGATGATAGAGCTCCCTCCTTCAAAGAGACCCGAGCAGATGCATCACATCGACGACCCTCTCTTCTGCAAATACCACTGAGTGTTAAGTCATCCCATCGAAAAATGCTTCGTCTTCAAGGAAAGAATCATGGCGCTCGCAAAGCAAGGAAAGATAGAGATTGACTCCTGAGAGGTCGCTACAGCAAACATGACGTTCATCACCTTCGGTTCCTTCCCACCGGTACTTGTTGCTGCACGACGAGGAATGCCCAAATTACGCGTCAATCGTAAAAGGCCAACCGCGAAGTCAACTTCCCAGTTGAAGGTCTCGAAGCGACGACAACGTGCTCCTGCGCTCGCTGAGGATGAAACGCCATTGCCCCGAGGGCAACCATCGCGCACGTCAGTACCTCCCCCAAGCAAAATCACGTCTCAACGTGCTCTCCAAAAGAGATACGAGCAAGGAGATCCAAAAGTCAGTCTGCTGAGCCAACCTTCAGGCAAATTCGACTATTACGTCCTCTACTCAAAGCCTTCATCCGTTTCGATTGAAGAAATCAAGCCCACCGGCTGGGGATCGGAAGATGAGCCAGTGGAGCTTCCGGAAGAGCAAGTCCCTCCCAGTCAAGCTGCATCCCAACGCACTCTCAAAAGAGATACGAGTAAGGAGATCCAGAAGTCGGTCTACTGGACCAGCCTTCGGGCAAATTCGACTATTACGTCCTCTACTCAAAGCCTGCATCCGTTTCGATTGAAGAAATCAAGCCCACCGGCTGGGGATCAGAAGACGAGCCAGCAAAGCCTCCGGAAGAACAAGCTTCCCCGACTGATAAGGAACCGGCTGCTGCTCCCGATCATCACCTTAGCAGGGGAGAATCCACCGACAAAGAGGCATGGGTCATGCTACCCCGGCGACGAAGGCCACGGCAAGTAAGGCAACATAAGCAAGACCGGGTGATGAGGAGACTTCCCGAGCGAAGAACTTACAAGAAGAGAAACAAGGCGCCAGGAACAAAGGTGTTTAAAGTGCCACCAGCAGATCCAGATGATCTCCTCCAGCAAAGCCTTTCGGAACCAGCAACGTTGCAAGAATTCTTTCCCGATCACTTCCTCCCAGTCGATCAGCACATCAGGGTCTCTTATTGCATGGTCGAAGTTCATAAGGTGTCGGAAGGAAAAGGCGAAATCGAAACTTCTGAAAAAGGTGACTCTACCAACGAGGGAGACGACTCCGACAAAGAGGGCACTGCCTCTCACGACGAGGCAATCCTACACTTGCCGCTCATAGAAGCTTTGCACCTTCCGAAGAAGCCTCGCTTAAGAACTATCCATGTTCCATTGCACAACTCTCCACCTAATCCTAATTACATGATGATGACAATCACCTCCATGTGCGACCAGGTAACTGCCAGCATCACATAAATAGAATGTTGTTATCACAATTATAATATTTATGTAATTCAATGAATTCCATAATACATACTTTATGAATAACTCATCGAAGTTGGCTTAAGATGCTTTGGCTTCTCATGAGCAGCTTTCAACGGAAACACTTTATATTGTGATAAACATATTTAAACATTCATCGAATCTACATTGCAGTTACTATTATCACAGATAAATGCTAGAATAAAGTAATCTATGTTAATGAGTTAGGTAAGGTTTTTAGGGCTCGGCTAAGACATCTCACAATCACATAATATAAACAATCACAAAAAATCATAATCCACAGTCCTTTTATTGCAATACATAAGTTACAACTTAGAAGCATTATATAAATTGTTGGTGCATGATCATGCAACAGACTAAAACAGTGAAAACACCAAAATCACCATATGCCACACATGCAATTGTGATGGTTCCAAAGACGAGAACATCCAACAACGAGATCGTCCCTAAAAAATTTACACCCAATCAGATGGCCACTACAGATTACCAAGAGCAAACAAAATATGCAAAACAAAACACAAGCACAAAGAGAGACACAAGATTTAATGAGGTTTGGCAAACTTGTCTACTCCTCTCTCCACCACGCTAATTTCACTATCTTCAATCTACAAAAGCAAACTACTCAATACAAGGAAGGATCTCACCTCAACTAAGCTTCTACAATAATCTCCAATCGATGAACACGGGTTTCCTCCATCTCGATTTTGGAAATAAACCCTAGCCGATCTCTATCCTTCAAACCTCTTCAAGCTTCTCCCAATCAATAAAGAGATTAGGGTTAGGTTACACAACAAATAGAGCCTTTATATAGGAACCCCAAAAAGGGAACAAGACAAAAGGCCAGATTTGGAAAATTCTGACACCGTCGTGCGCATGTCTTGTGTCGTGCGCATGACCTGGGAGCAAGTCATGCCCAAACAGTCATGCGAGCGACTCCTGTACACCTAGGTAGTGCGCAAGTCGTGTGCACAATCTTCCCAGATCGTGCACATGACCTAGGTCGTTCGCACGACCTCCCCTATATCCTGCTTTGCTCATTCTTCTCCTTTGATCTTGCTGAACACCACATGGGGTTCGGCTTGGGCTTGTTGCTGCTCATCGAACTTGGTCTCCACCTCTCTAACATAAACATAAGCCTAAAAATTACAAAAATCTAACTAGCAGTGAACTCCATGGAACTCCTTCGTAACCTACAGAAAAAACATGTCCATATGGATAAACCACAATTGAGTCCCTGACCGGCCCAAAAACAAAACAAGATGACCAACCTTCACATTACTCATTTGCAGAGATGCAAATCACTGGGTTCAATCGCCTCCAAATAAATCATAACGACAAGATTAACTCAAACACACCGAATAAGGATTTGTATACCTTAAGAGTCGGATCGGATTAAATTAAAGAGGGCTACAGTTTAAATTTATACGAGTTTAGGGTTAAAACCAAAAATCCTAAACCCATCTTCCGAAAAAACCAACCCCTAACACTTACCGATCAGCGGGAAAGCGAGCGGCCATCACAGCATGTAGCTTCGGGCCGCACCGCATAGCGTGTTAGAAGTCGCATCTTCATTGCTCCAATTTTAATTAGGCAAAAAATGCTAAGGAACAAATGAGAAAAACATCAGTTGGATTCCAATATTTAGTTCTAGGATTCACACCCAAATATTGTGATCTTAATTTCCATTAGTTCCTTGGCAACATCTCCCATCTGCATCCGCTCCCGAGGTAGCTCCTTCGCGCATGATATTCCAATTCTGAACACTGAAGCCAAGCACTCTTCTGCCCTCCCCCGATCAGCACCAATGCTTTGAGTGTTGTCGTCGCCTTCTCCATCCTCATCCTCGGAGAGCAGGCGCGGATCCGCAATTCCCATTATGCCCTTATGGAAGGCCATCTCGACGAATCTACATAGGCTAATGCCGTCTACGAAAGCGTCGTCAGTAGGCCTCTTCCCAGTGAACATCTCTAGCAATAGCACTCCATAGCTGTATACATCCCCTTCAGTTGATGCTTTGTTTGTCATCCCATACTCTTCAAAACATCAAATAAGAATAAGACCTTGTTAACATCCATACGTCAACTTTGTTGAGGTTGAGGAATATTACAAATGAAGATTGGAAAGAATGAAGACCTCACCTGGCGCAACATACCCAATAGATCCTTTCAATCCAATTGAGCCTGTTGGATTCTGCACCGACCCGCTCGTAGTTTCAGAAAGGAATCTCGCCAATCCAAAGTCGCCCACGTGAGCGCTCATGTCGTTGTCGAGAAGAATATTGTTGGGCTTTAGATCGCAGTGAGCGATCGGTGGCATCGGGCTATGGTGGTGAAGGTAGTCCAATGCAGAAGCAATGTCGATGGCGATGTTCAACCTTTGAATTAGATGTAGCTTCCTATGACCCCTCTGATCATTTACGTCAGGATGCAGCCACATCTCCAGGTTCCCATTGGGCATGTACTCGAAGACCAAGGCCTTGAATTCATTGCCTCTGGAATCGAGGCCCGAGCACGATGTGAATACCTTGATGAGATTCCGATGCCGGATGTTTCTCAAGGCTTCGCACTCGGCCAGGAAGCTTGTGGAAGCTCCTCGCTGCTGAAGGTTGATTACCTTTACAGCAATCAACCTGTTTCCATCTTCACAATCCATGGTGCCTTTGTATACGGAACCAAAGCTTCCGGCTCCGATCAGATTGTCTGCAGAGAACCCATCAGTTGCTTCGAGCAGCAAATCGTAGGAGACCTCCATATGATCTTTACAAGTAAAAGGGATCTCTGTAGTGCTCTCATCGGTCGAATCAATCATGTGTCCAGATTCCCTTAATGGCTTCTGATTCCGAACAATTACGGCTGCCAAGTAGAGCAGAACACAACATAGGATTCCATTGACTGCTAATAAAATTATAGGCCAGTATTTCCTCCTAGAGCTTTGGTTGGAGCATGGCTGTAAGCTGAGATCTGGTTGACCCCCACAGAGCTGGCTGTTTCCCAGTACTGAGAATGTACTCAAATTTCTGAACATCCCGTCATTCGGTACCTCGCCCTCCAAATTATTGAAGGAGAGATTAAGTTCGACCAAGAAAGGAAAGGTTTTTAGGAATTCAGGGAAGCGCCCAGACAAGTTGTTGTGCGAAAGATCCAACTTTTGAAGGCCTCTCAGATCTTGCAGTGACAAAGGGATGGTTCCAATGAAGAGATTTCCATCCATGAAGAGATATTCCAAGATCTGGCACTGACCCACAGTGCTAGGAATCACACCCGATAATCGATTCTCGGAGATGCTCAATACCCTGAGATTTCTCAAGCTTCCAACCTCTGAAGGCAGAGGCCCTGCCAATGAATTGTACGCGAGGCCGAGGTATTGGCTGAGAGAGGAGACCAAAAGAAGTTCTCTGGGTATCAAACCCGTTAGCTTATTTTCGTTGAGGTTCAGCAGTTGCAATGGGCAGTTGCTTAGGCTGCCGGGTATTCTTCCACTCAGTTTGTTAACATTCAGGTTAAGCAGGTTCAATCTAGTGAGGTTGCCGATGGTCGATGGGATCTCACCGGAAAGCTCGTTTCGATCTAAATACAGTACACGCAAGCTCGAGAGTCTCCCAATTGTGGATGGTATACTGTCCGTCAGAAGGTTGCTGCCCAAATCAAGCAGCTTTATGTTGATGAGCTTCTCGATATCTACAGGTATGCTTCCAGATATTTGATTTTCCCCCATTGCAAGCGCCTCCAGCTCTGCGGATAAGTTACTAATAGATTTCGGCAGCATGCCTCCAAGCCTGTTGCGGTCTAGGCCAACTCTTCGTAGCATGGTGCAGTTGGCTAAAGAGTCAAGAAATCTCCAATCAGAGGATCCCCTCGCTTCCAACTTGTTCCCACTAAGAAGTAAATCCACTAGACCTTGCAAATTTCCCAGGCCTCGAGGGATCGTGCCTTCGAATGCATTCTCCGATAGCTCCAACCATTCGATCGCGGAAGCGTTGGACAGGGACTCGGGTATGGGCCCGTGAAACTGATTTCGGCCTAATAGGAACCGTTGCAGGCGTGGAAGAGTTCGACCGATGTCGAACGGTAGCACCCCGGTGAGACTGTTCTGGGCCACATCGATGGCCGTGAGAGAGGAGAGGTTCCACAGAGAAGGTGGGGTGACCCCTGTGAGGTGGTTGGACAACAAGTCGATTGTCGAGAGCCTAGTGAGGCTCCCGAGCCATGGTGGGATGCTGCCTCCAAGATCATTCTCTGAGAGGTGAAGGACAGAGAGGGAGGAGAGGTTCCTTAGTGAAGGTGGGATGCCCCCTGTGAGGTTGTTCCTTGCTAGGCTCAGCACAGTGAGTTGGGAGAGGTTCCCTATTGAGAGAGGGATGGCTCCTGAGATCATGTTGTTACCCAAAGACAGCTTCTGCAGCCTCAGTAGCCCGCCAATCGTCGCAGGGATTGTACCTGTGACAGGGTTTTGAAAGTCGATTTTTGTAAGTAAAAAAGGGGAAATTTGTCGGATTTATGAGCAAATGTCGGTCGAAAGCGCGCTTATATTTTTGAAAGAATGATTTTTGTGGATTTTGTTGGATTTTGGTCAAATTTGAATCCATTTCAGTCAAATGTATTGCTGGTATGTTATGAAAAAATCCGTAATGGATAAAAAAGTAGGAGTTTGGATTTTTATTTATGGAAACGGAAAATTTTTCTTACTGAAAACGACAGATTTCTGTCAAAGTTCAGTCATTTCGGTCGACATTTCGTTATGTCAAACTGAAAGTTGATACTATCGAAATTTCAGACAACTCCGATGTCGGATCCAAAAGATAAAAAAGACATAATTCAATGATTTTGCAGGAAATTCATTGACATTTGATTCCATACCTGTGAGAAGATTGAAGCGCATGTAAAGTGTGGTCAGGCTGACGAGGTTGCCAATCTCAGCAGGGATGCCTCCTGAAATCTCGTTTTCACTCATCGCCAGCCATTCAAGCTGGGTCGATAGATTGGTTGTCGCTCCAGGGAACTCGCCTTGGAGCATGTTGTGGGATAGCTCCAGTACTCGTAGATTGCTGCAGTTTGTCAGAGCAGTGAGGAAAGCCCAATCCTCAGCCTCCCGAGCTTCGAATCGGTTATTCGAAAGTAGTAGCCTTGCCAGGCCAGGCAAGGATCCAAGGCTAGTGGGGATCGTACCGCTGAACTTGTTGTGCCGCATGTAAAGATGTTGGAGGCGAGGGAGGAGGTGGCCGATCCTGCGTGGAATTGCACCGGAGAGCTGGTTGGATTGCAGGTAGAGATAAGTTAGAGATGAGAGGTTCCATAGAGAATGTGGGATGATGCCCGAAAGATTGTTCGATGATAGGTCGAGATTGACGATAGACGAGAGCTTCCCTATTGAATCTGGGATGTTCCCTGTGAGGTAATTGCTCCCTAGGCCAAGTACAATGAGAGAGGAGAGGCTTCCTATTGAAACTGGGATGCCTCCTGTTAGCATGTTGTGTGCTAGACTCATCAACTGAAGATCTGAGCTAAGTTTTGAAGGGATCTCCCCGCGGAGTTTGTTGTCGCTCAAATCGACGCTTCGAAGATGGCGGCAATGCGATAGATTTGCAGGAATCTCTCCAACAACCAAATTCGAGCTTAGATTGAGATGCTGAAGTTGCGAAAGGAAGCCGAGCTCTGGAGGGATGGGGCCGTGGAGTCGGTTGCTCGCAAGGTGGAGACTCTTGAGGGAGGTGAGGTTGCTGAGGAAAGGAGAAATCGAACCCGCCAGGCCGAGGGAATCAAGGTCCAATGCTGTGACACGCCCGAGCTCATCGCATGCCACGCCTTGCCACTGGCGGAGATGGATGGAGTCATCGCCCCATGAGTCCAGCGCTCTTAATGGGTCGTCGGATATCAGCGCCTTGAATGCGAGGAGAGCGAGATGGTCCGTCGCATTGCTGCTCCCACTCGACACGGTGGTGTTGTTCGAAGGAGTGGCAAGGAGGAGGAGGAGGAGGAGGAGGATTGCATGAATGAGAGGTGATTGAATTATGATGGAGAGGAGTGGCATGACTGAGAGCTACAAATTTCTAAAGCATAGTTTTGTGACCAGAACTGGGTTGTTGATGCGCTTTGAACTTTTCCTTTGGAGCTAAACATGTTCGATGGTGATGTTTGGGAGAGTAGTCTCTGGCCGGCCAATTGTGGAGTAATGATAATCTTTTTGCTGATTGGTTGATTGGTGGACCAGCGTCTCTGCAGACCATCCAACATGTAGTCCATTGGAGTTGGTTGGGAATAAAACCTTTTAGTTTTGGCTTTGTTTGCCTGGATTTAGACCATAAATTTCCATTTGTTCATATTTATAGATGCTGCCCTTGGCAAAGTTGGGTAAGGTTGTTGATGCGAAACAAATGTGGGTGGGCAGGAAATCAGTAGTTTAATTGTCCTAGCAATGTTTCGCTATGAATTAAAAGTCTCAGGTAGGAAGTTTATTCAAACCATCAGCAGGGAATAATGGGTTTTAACAGAAACTACTCGTATCAGGCGATTCGATTTCAGTTCTAAGAATTACAATAAATAATGCTTAAATTAAACGGCACGAGTCCGTCCCGCAATATCAAATACTAATGAACTTAACAGGCAGGTGGACACTCAACCTCACAACATGGGCAGCAATTGGCAATGATAATATCCTAGAGACCCAATTGGTGAAACACGTCGGTACCTGGTCGAGTAGGGGAAGCCGTACTGTTGAGATGCTGATGATGGCGCATGCACATATTCCTCCACGCTCTCTCTTCCGAGTCGAGGAAGGGGGAGTTGATGTCGAGGCACCCTTCTTTATCTTCGATCATTCCATGGTCCACATCGGGATCCGCCATGCCGTCATGCCGAGGGGTTTCGGAATGATGGGGGACTCGGATTGGATCGCAAGAGAGACCCGGGAGGGGGAGGGATCAGGCGGCAAAGGGAGAAGGGGGGGGTTTCGGGTGGGCTGCAGGGAGGAAAGGGGAGGAGGATCGGGGTGAGGCCGATCGGGTAGGGGTGGAGGGAGGGCTCGGGGTGGTGGCCGGCAGAGGGTGGGAGGAAGGAGGGGGGGGGGGGGGGGGGGTCGAGATCGGGTCGGGCCGGTAGTGCAAGGGCAAGGGCGGAGCCGGCAGAGCTGCACGGGGGAGGGGGAGGAGTCGGTCGGGTAGGGGAGGGGAGGAGGTTCGGGATGGGGGCCGGGGTTGGACGGCGTGGGCAAGGGGAAGGGGATCGCGGGTGAGAGGGAGAGAGGGAGAGGTGATCGGGGTTGGGAAGGGGGGTATCGGACCGGATGGGGGGAAAGGAGGGAGGGGTCGGGTGGCTAGGGGTTCGGTACCTGGGTGGGCCGGCCGGGTGAGAGGGAGGGAGAGGGACGGTGGCTAGGTTAGGGAAGAAAGGAAAAAAGTTAGGGTTTCAGATTAGGGTTTCACACACCTAATTCTGAACCTAGGGTTTCACACACCTAGGGTTTGGGTTTGGGGTTTCACACGCCTCACCCTGGTTCTCTCAACACACAAGTGGAGGAAAACGGGAATTTTCTTCATTCAATCAATGCCATTACATGTTCCATGGGCAGGCCTATATAAAGGCCTGCGATAACAAACGAAAATCCCGGAAAGTCGAGGTGGGACTAAATAACACAATGCATAAAATAAAAACAAATGCAAACATCCATGATGGTGCAAGCTGTCTGATCAGAGCCATAGGCTCGGGTGACGTCTCCTGCGCTCGTACACGCGCCATGGGCTCTGCTCTATGTCCCCATCATTCTCCCGGGGTGGGAGAGAACTCGACTCCGTCGAGTAAGGCTCGGTGCGGCTCTCGTACCGCTCCAGCAGGTCTGGGTCCATCTGCTGGGGTCCCTGATGCTCAATCCATGCGTCCTCAGAATGGGGCCTTCCTTTCCAGCAAACCAGGTACCGCCGGATTCCACTGTCGTCTACCGGAGACAATCTCGTCATCCAGAATATTATCAATGCCTTGTGCTGTATATGGTAGGGATATTTCTTGGAGTGGGGGTAGGGGGGGCACTCAGGGGCAGCGTCCAGGGTAGGCTCAACTATCAGTGGATTTTCAGGGTTAAAATATGGGCCATTATAAGCCACTAGATCTTTAATATTGAAGGTGGGACGGACGCCAAAACCCTCGGGTAGTACAATAAAATAAGCATTATTATTTATATCTTTTAGAACCCGAAAAGGACCCGCACTGCACGTATGTAGTTTCTTAACGGCTCCCGAAGGAAGCCGTTCCAGACGAATCCGGACCATCACATAATATCCCATATTGAAAGTCTGAACTCGCTTCCGGGCATCGGCCCTTAATTTATAGCTCGCATTGCTCTGTTCAATTTTTTTACTGATTTCCTTACGTGGTTCATGCACATGAGATGCAAAAGCAGATGCCGACTCGGAAATTTTATGATGCTCAAATATGGGAATAAGATCAACTGGTTGCCTAGGTTTGAACCCATGCACGACTTCATGAGGACTCATACCTGTGGACCTACATACAAACTCGACTATTGACAGTTTCAGATCCCAAGTCTTAACGTTCTCACCCATCAAGGTACGTACATGGTTTCCCGGACTCCTATTGATAACTTCAGTCTGGTCATTGGTCTGGGAATGGAAGGTAGTGGAGAACTGGAGCCTAGTGCCCAGCTTGGGCCATGGGATTTTCCAACAAAAACTGGTAATCTTGACATCCTTGTTGGGCATGATTTCAGGCAATCCGTGTAACTTTATGACGCCATCGGACGTCTTAGAACAAGGGAGGAAATGGGTCACCTCAGAAAATCGGTCTACGAAGATTAGGACCGAATCATGCTCCTTGAAAATCTTTTTAGCTAGAGTTGATTGCTGTTCGGCCTGACTACTCTTAGGTTGGCAGGGACCCAATTTGACCTTCTTATCCTTGGGTTGAGACAGGGCGCACCTAACAACTGACATGGAGGGAGATGACATTGGTTTAAGGGAAGTCAAGATGGCTTCGTCATCATCATCAAAGTCTCCATCTTCTTCTTCAGCTTGATAGACGAATTCTGCCTCTTTAGCCTCTATCACTTCAATGAGATTGTCATCAATGATGTTGACTTTGACATGGCTTGCACAGTTTGCGGCCACATGTCCGTAGTCTTGACATTTACAACACATGATGAGGGGACTTACTTTGGAGAAGTCTTTCTCAGGGCCCTTGTCATGGTTGTCTCTCTCATTACTTCGACTGGTGGAGTCGGCTCTTGGTTGGGACTCGTTGGAGTAGGGCCGACTTAGGTAGCTATCCGTGAAAGGCCGAGGGACTTTACTTCGGAAATCTTGATCCCGATGAAAATGGTTGGACCTAATGCTATCGAGGTTCTGAACTAAGGCATAGGCTCTTTCCAACTCTGTAACATCTCGGGCAAGGAGCTCACTTCTCAGGTCTTCTCTCAAACCTGATCGAAAACGTGCCAGGACCTGGGCAGGGGTTTCTGTTCTAAGGACATTGCAGCGAGTTAGGAACTCGTTGAATTTGGTGACATAGTCCCTGGCTGATTTGTTGCCTTGGGTGAATTGGTGCCACTGGTCCAATAGGTGGGCTCGATATGATGGGGGCACATACCTGCCTTTTAGCTCATTCTTCATGGCGACCCAAGTATCAATGTGATGCGAAACAAATGCGGGTGGGCAGGAAATCAGTAGTTTAATTGTCCTAGCAATGTTTCGCTATGAATTAAAAGTCTCAGGTAGGAAGTTTATTCAAACCATCAGCAGGGAATAATGGGTTTTAACAGAAACTACTCGCATCAGGCAATTCGATCTCAGTTCTAAGAATTACAATAAATAATGCTTAAATTAAACGGCACGAGTCCGTCCCGCAATATCAAATACTAATGAACTTAACAGGCAGGTGGGGACGCACAACCTCACGATGGTGGACAGCCGTCGGCACAGATAATATACTGGAGATCCGATTAGTAGAATTATCGGAAATACCCTACTGGAAAGAGACGTACCTACTGAGACTCATGCTTGGCCTCAGGAATAGGGACTCCGAAAATGATGATCAAATATCCAGGAGTCGTCAGCATCCTCAATCGAACCCGTGATCAGTGTCCGGGTCAACCATCCCGTCGTGCGGCCATGCAAACATGCTGAAGTGCGTCGGGGAACACGAACTCGGGCACGGGGCGAAGCCGGGGATGAGGGTTAGTGTCGGGTTGGGAGCGAACTGTAGAGGAAAGGAGGGGTCGGGTTGGGGATCGGGCTGCAGAGGAGAGGCAGGAGGGGAGAAAGGAGGAGGGAATCGGGTCGGGTTCGGGTGGCGGAGGAGAGGGAGGTGGGATCGGGGCTGGGCAGTCGGGTGGGGGCCGGCGTCGGGTAGGGGGGGGGGTTTGGCAGTCGGGTGAGAGGGAAGGAGGGAGAGGGGCGGCGGTAAGGGGGGGGGGAAGGGTGTTGGCGCCGGGGTCGGGCCGGTCAGGTGAGAGGGAGGGAGGGAGAGGGGCGCCGGCAAGGGGGGGAGGGTGTTGGCGCCGGGGTCGGGCCGGTCGGGTGAGAGGGAGGGAGGGAGAGGGGCGGCGGCAAGGGGGGGAGGGTGTTGGCTGGGCCGGGGGAAAGGAGGAGGCGGGCTGGTGGCTGGGTTGCAGAGCAAGGAGGCGGAATAAGGTAAGGGTTGGGCTAGGGTTTCACACGCCTAGTACCCACCTAGGGTTTCACACGCCTAGGGTTTGGGATTGGGGTTTCACACACCTCACCATGTTGTCACTCAACACAATAGTGGAGAAACAAAATTTTTATTTCATTATTCAGTGCCATTACATGTTTCATGGGCAGGCCTATATAAAGGCCTGCGATAACAAACGAAAACCCCTGAAAGTCGAGGTGGGACTAAATAACATAATGCAGAAAATAAAACAAATGCAAACATCCACGATGGTGACGGCTGTCTGATCAGAGCCATAGGCTCAGGTGGCGCCTCCTGCGCTCGTACACGCGCCATGGCCGCTGCTCGATGCCCCCATCATTCTCTCGGGGTGGGAGAGAACTCGACTCCATCGAGTAAGGCTCGGTGCGGCTCTCGTACAGCTCCAGCAGGTCTGGGTCCATCTGCTGGGGTCCCTGATGCTCAATCCACGCGTCCTCAGAATGGGGCCTTCCTTTCCAGCAAACCAGGTACCGTCGGATTCCACCGTCTCTACTAGAGACAATCTCGTCATCCAGAATGTTATCAATGCCTTTTGCTGTATATGGTGGGGATATTTCTGGGAGTGGGGGTAGGGGAGGGCACTCAGGGGCTGGGTCCAGGGTAGGCTCAATTATCAGCGGATTTCTAGGGTTAAAATATGGGCCATTATAAGCCACTAGATCTTTAATATTGAAGGGGGGACTGATGCCAAAACCCTCGGGTAGTACAATAAAATAAGCATTATCATTTATATCTTTTAGAACCCAAAAAGGACCCGCACTGTGCGTATGTAGTTTCTTAACGGCTCCCGAAGGAAGCCGTTCCAGACGAATCCGGACCATCACATAATCTCCCATACTGAAAGTCTGAACTCGCTTCCGGGCATCGGACCTTAATTTATAGCTCGCATTGCTCTGTTCAATTTTTTTACTGATTTCCTTATGTAGTTCATGCACATGAGATGCAAAAGCAGATGCCGACTCGGAAATTCTATGATGCTCAGATATGGGAATAAGATCGACTGGTTGCCTAGGTTTGAACCCATGCACGACTTCATGAGGACTCATACCTGTGGACCTACATGCAAACTCGGCTACTGACAGTTTCAGATCCCAAGTCTTAACGTGTTCACCCATCAAGGTACGCACATGGTTTCCCGGACTCCTATTGACAACGTCAGTCTGGTCATTGGTCTGGGAATGGAAGGTAGTGGAGAACTGGAGCCTAGTGCCCAGCTTGGGCCATGGGATTTTCCAACAAAAACTGGTGATCTTGACATCCTTGTTGGGCATGATTTCAGGCAATCCGTGTAACTTTATGACGCCATCGGACGTCTTAGAACAAGGGAGGAAATGGGTCACCTCAGAAAATCGGTTTACGAAGATTAGGGCCAAATCATGCTCCTTGAAAAAAATTTTAGCTAGAGTTGATTGTTGTTCGGCCTGACTACTCTTAGGTTGGCAGGGACCCAGTTTGACCTTCTTGTCCTTGGGTTGAGACAGGGCGCACCTAACAACTGACATGGAGGGAGATAACATTGGTATAAGGGAAGTCAAGATGGCTTTGTCATCATCCTCAAGGTCTCCATCTTCTTTTTCAGCTTGATAGACAAATTCTGCCTCTTTAGCCTCTATCACTTCAACGAGATGGCCATCAATGATGTTGACTTTGACATGGCTTGCACAGTTTGCGGCCACATGTCCGTAGCCTTGGCATTTACAACACGTGATGAGGGGACTAACTTGGGAGAAGTCTTTCTCAGGGACCTTGTCATGGTTGTCTCTCTCATTGCTTCTACTGGTGGAGTCGGCTCTTGGTTGGGATTCGTTGGGGTAGGGCCGACTTAGGTAGCTATCCGAGAAAGACCGAGGGACTTTGCTTCGGGAATCTTGATCCCGATGGAAATGGTTGGACCTAATGCTATCGAGGTTCTGAACTAAGGCATAGGCTCTTTCCAACTCTGTAACATCTCGGGCAAGGAGCTCACTTCTCAGGTCTTCTCTCAAACCTGATCGAAAACGTGCCAGGACCTGGGCAGGGGTTTCTGTTCTGAGGACATTGCAGCGAGTTAGGAACTCGTCGAATTTGGTGACATAGTCCCTGGCTGATTTGTTGCCTTGGGTGAATTGGTGCCACTGATCCAATAGGTGGGCTCAATATGATGGGGGCACATACCTGCCTTTTAGCTCATTCTTCATGGCGACCCAAGTATCAATAGGGTCCTGAGTTTTGGCGGCTCTCAAGGCTTCTACATTAGTCCAGTATTGGCTGGCGGGTCCACTAAGCTTCATGGCAGCGAATTGTACTTTTCGCGGTTCGGTTAAAGGGTACCAGGCAAAGTATCGGTCCATGGACTGGAGCCAGTCCAAAAAGAATTGGGGATCGTGCCGGCCATCGAAAGAAGGCACCTCTAGCCTGATGTTCCGGAGATACTGTTCATCCGGGTCTTGATTGTTCTGCCAAGGTGGCCGAAAATCTTGAGGGTCTAGGGGTGGTGGATCTAGCGGTGGAGCTTGGTCCCGACGGTCAAAACAGCCATTGGTGTCACGCTGACAAGCGGTGAGGTTCTGGTTCATAGTTGCTATTCCTTGGGCTAACTCGGCAAGTGCCCTAGTTAAGACATCGGGATCCATATTGTCCGACTCACTCGACTCTCCTAACAGATAGGACCTACCTCAGGGGTTGGCATGCAAAGACAAACTCACAACATGATGCTTGCTGATTTTATTTTTTTTTTTAAATATGGCAATCAAATGCAAAAGTTAAAAGAAAATTTTTCTAGATGCAGTACAACTAATGCATGACAGTTCCTACCTACAACCATGCTCTGATACCAAAATGATGCGAAACAAATGCGGGTGGGCAGGAAATCAGTAGTTTAATTGTCCTAGCAATGTTTCGCTATGAATTAAAAGTCTCAGGTAGGAAGTTTATTCAAACCATCAACAGGGAATAATGGGTTTTAACAGAAACTACTCGCATCAGGCAATTCGAGCTCAGTTCTAAGAATTACAATAAATAATGCTTAAATTAAACGGTACGAGTCCGTCCCGCAATATCAAATACTAATGAACTTAACAGGCAGGTGGGGACGCACAACCTCACGATGGTGGACAGCCGTCGGCACAGATAATATACTAGAGATCCGATTAGTAGAATTACCGAAAATACCCTACTGGAAAGAGACGTACCTACTGAGGCTCATGCTTGGCCTCAGGAAAAGGGACTCCGAAAATGATGATCAAATATCCAGGAGTCGTCAGCATCCTCAATCGAACCCGTGATCAGTGTCCGGGTCAACCATCCCGTCGTGCGGCCATGCAAACATGCTGAAGTGCGTCGGGGAACACGAACTCGGGCACGGGGCGAAGCCGGGGATGAGGGTTAGTGTCGGGTTGGGAGCGAACTGTAGAGGAAAGGAGGGGTCGGGTTGGGGATCGGGCTGCAGAGGAGAGGCAGGAGGGGAGAAAGGAGGAGGGAATCGGGTCGGGTTCGGGTGGCGGAGGAGAGGGAGGTGGGATCGGGGCTGGGCAGTCGGGTGGGGGCCGGCGTCGGGTAGGGGGGGGGTTTGGCAGTCGGGTGAGAGGGAAGGAGGGAGAGGGGCGGCGGTAAGGGGGGGGGGAAGGGTGTTGGCGCCGGGGTCGGGCCGGTCGGGTGAGAGGGAGGGAGGGAGAGGGGCGCCGGCAAGGGGGGGAGGGTGTTGGCACCGGGGTCGGGCCGGTCGGGTGAGAGGGAGGAAGGGAGAGGGGTGGTGGCAAGGGGGGGAGGGTGTTGGCTGGGCCGGGGGAAAGGAGGAGGCGGGCTGGTGGCTGGGTTGCGGAGCAAGGAGGCGGAATAAGGTAAGGGTTGGGCTAGGGTTTCACACGCCTAGTACCCACCTAGGGTTTCACACGCCTAGGGTTTGGGATTGGGGTTTCACACACCTCACCCTGTTGTCACTCAACACAATAGTGGAGAAACAAAATTTTTATTTCATTATTCAGTGCCATTACATGTTTCATGGGCAGGCCTATATAAAGGCCTGCGATAACAAACGAAAACCCCTGAAAGTCGAGGTGGGACTAAATAACATAATGCAGAAAATAAAACAAATGCAAACATCCACGATGGTGCCGGCTGTCTGATCAGAGCCATAGGCTCAGGTGGCGCCTCCTGCGCTCGTACACGCGCCATGGCCGCTGCTCGATGCCCCCATCACAATGGGGTCCTGAGTTTTGGCGGCTCTCAAGGCTTCTAAATTAGTCCAGTATTGGCTGGCGGGTCCACTAAGTTTCATGGCAGTGAATTGCACTTTTCGCGGTTCGGTTAAAGGGTACCAGGTAAAGTATCGGTCCATGGACTGGAGCCAGTCCAAAAAGAATTAGGGATCGTGCCTGCCATCGAAAGAGGGCACCTCTAACCTGATGCTCCGGAGATACTGTTTACCCGGATTTTGATTGTTCTGCCAAGGTGGCCGAAAATCTTGAGTGCCTAGGGGTGGTGGAGCTAGCGGTGGAGCTTGGTCCAAACGGTCAAAACGGCCATTGGTGTCACGCTGACAAGCGGTGAGGTTCTGGTTCATGGTTGCTATTCCTTGGGCTAACTCGGCAAGTGCCCTAGTTAAGACATCAGGATCCATATTATCCGACTCACTCGACTCTCCTAACAGATAGGACCTACCTCAGGGGTTGGCATGCAAAGACAAACTCACAACATGATGCATGCTGATTTTTTTTTTTTTTGGTAAATATGGCAATCAAATGCAAAAGTTAAAAAGAAAATTTTTCTAGATGCAGTACAACTAATGCATGACAGTTCCTACCTACAACCATGCTCTGATACCAAAATGATGCGAAACAAATGCGGGTGGGCAGAAAATCAGTAGTTTAATTGTCCTAGCAATGTTTCGCTATGAATTAAAAGTCTCAGGTAGGAAGTTTATTCAAACCATCAGCAGGGAATAATGGGTTTGAACAGAAACTACTCGCATCAGGCGATTCGATTTCAGTTCTAAGAATTACAATAAATAATGCTTAAATTAAACGGCACGAGTCCGTCCCGCAATATCTAATACTAATGAACTTAACAGGCAGGTGGACACTCAACCTCACAACAGGGGCAGCAATTGGCAATGATAATATCCTAGAGACCCAATTGGTGAAACACGTCGGTACCTGGTCGAGTAGGGGAAGCCGTACTGTTGAGATGCTGATGATGGCGCAGGCACATATTCCTCCACGCTCTCTCTTCCGAGTCGAGGAAGGGGGAGTTGATGTCGAGGCACCCTTCTTTATCTTCGATCATTCCATGGTCCACATCGGGATCCGCTATGCCGTCATGCCGAGGGGTTTCGGAATGATGGGGGACTCGGATTGGATCGCAAGAGAGACCCGGGAGGGGGAGGGATCAGGCGGCAAAGGGAGAAAGGGGAGGTTTCGGGTGGGCTGCAGGGAGGAAAGGGGAGGAGGATCGGGGTGAGGCCGGTCGGGTAGGGGTGGAGGGAGGGCTCGGGGTGGTGGCCGGCAGAGGGTGGGAGGAAGGAGGGGGGGGGTCGAGATCGGGTCGGGCCGGTAGTGCAAGGGCAAGGGCGGAGCCGGCAGAGCTGCACGGGGGAGGGGGAGGAGTCGGTCGGGTAGGGGAGGGGAGGAGGTTCGGGATGGGGGCCGGGGTTGGACAGCGTGGGCAAGAGGAAGGGGATCGCGGGTGAGAGGGAGAGAGGGAGAGGTGATCGGGGTGGGGAAGGGGGGTATCGGCTCGGATGGGGGGAAAGGAGGGATGGGTCGGGCGGCTGGGGGTTCGGTACCTGGGTGGGCCGGCCGGGTGAGAGGGAGGGAGAGGGACGGTGGCTAGGTTAGGGAAGAAAGGGAAAACGTTAGGGTTTCAGATTAGGGTTTCACACACCTAATTCTGAACCTAGGGTTTCACACACCTAGGGTTTGGGTTTGGGGTTTCACACGCCTAACCCTGGTTCTCTCAACACACAAGTGGAGGAAAACGGGAATTTTATTCATTCAATCAATGCCATTACATGTTCCATGGGCAGGCCTATATAAAGGCCTGCGATAACAAACAAAAACCCCGGAAAGTCGAGGTGGGACTAAATAACACAATGCATAAAATAAAAACAAATACAAACATCCATGATGGTGCAGGCTGTCTGATCAGAGCCATAGGCTCGGGTGACGTCTCCTGCGCTCGTACACACGCCATGGGCTCTGCTCGATGTCCCCATCAGTTGTGCTTGTACTTATATCATAAAATTGTAAGGATTTTAAAATGGAAATCCCAAACGATCCGGTGAATACGTCCAGATCGGATCTATAATAAGCGAAAGCGATAAAACATATACCTCCCGTAGACGATTGGGTGATTCCTATGATGAGTTTCTCCTTTGACCACGGATGAAGATGAAGTTCCTTCCTCATAGCCGAATATGGAGAGAGAGAGAGAGAGAGAGAGAGAGAGAGAGAGAGAGAGAGAGAGAGAGGTTTCTAGTTTAGACCTTGGCTGAAGAAAGTGCGATGTCTACGTTGGATTGCCGCTCCTCACCATGCCACCGATCGTGCCATTGATCAAGCAATCATCACAGCTGTTAGTTGCAGCTGGATATTGCAGCAATCAAGGGATGCATTCAGCATTGAATAGTCACCATAATAGCTTGTTTACGATGGGATCCATTCAGCATTGAATGGGATTCATTCCAGCATTGCATGGTTACCATAATAGCTCATATTGTATATGATGAGATCCATTCAGCATTGAATAGGATTCATTCCAGCATTGCATGGTTACCATAAAAGCTTATATTGTATAGTATGGGATTCATTCCCTTATGAGTGTAACCTGTACATTATATATAGTGATGATATAGACGAGGCATGTTAAGCGGTACAAAACAATCCCACTAGTCCTTCTCTTTGTAATCTCTAGTTCATCCTTCTTTGCAGTCTCTAGTTCCTATTCTCACATGGTATTAGAGCCAACCATCATGGCCAATGTTGAGAATACCTCCACCAATGTTTCCAACCGCAAATCCGTCCTCCATGATTCCAATATTGATGTCGTGGATTCCTCTCTCCCGGCTATGAAGTCCATCCGTCAGGAGGTGGCAATCAAGCTTCAATCAAACAACTATCTCACGTGGAAGACGCAGGTCCTTCTAGTCCTTCGTTCCCTTGGATTGGTTGGATTTGTTGACGACTCTGCAGTTCGCCCCAAGCTAGATGATCTCTTGCCTACCGCTGTCCAATGGCATCGCCTAGATCAGATGGTCTTGGTTTGGCTTACAAACTCTCTCTCCGAGGCTACTGTTACTCAAATCGGCACATGCGAAACCTCGGCTGAGGTTTGGCACTCCTTGGAGGTGCTATATGGGATACTCATTCGGTCCCGAGTTCTTCAACTCAAGTCGGAACTCCAATCCTTGTCAAAAGGAGCTCTCTCTATGGCCGACTACGTTCAACGGGCTAAATCTATAGCCCAAAATCTCGCTTGTGCTGGTAAACCCATTGATGAGGATGACCTCGTCATGTGGGTTCTCCGCGGCCTTGGATCCGAGTTTGATCCAATTGTTGCTGCAATCAATCTCTCGCGAGATTCTCCTATAGTAAATGAGGTCGTCGTGCTATTGTTTGATTTCAAGCTTCGACTTCAAACTACACGCCGGGATGTCGAGACACCCGCCGCGATGTATACCGCTCGCGGTCGCGGTCGTTCCCAATCGGGAAACCGTAGCTCCCGCAGCTGTGGACAGTTCAGCGAAGGCCGAGGTGGAGGCCGGTCCGGGAACGGTCGCGGATCAACTTCTTTTGCACCTTCTCTTGGTGGCCGTGGGGCACCAGGTCAGCGCAATAGAGGCCCGCCTCGCTCAAACGGTGATTCCGATGTTGTCTCCTACCGCTGCGGCCATCCTTATCACAAAGCCAACAATTGTTTCGCTCCAGACTCAGCTATTTCTAATCAAGTACAATATGTCGCTGCAATGCGTCTATCTGATCAGGTTGACCAAGCATGGTATCCTGACACTGGAGCGTCCAATCACATGACCGCTGACATCGCACATGGAGCGTTCAATCTACTGTTTCTCAGTCTAGTGCCGAGGCCGGGTATCGCGAGCTGGCTTCCACGACGACTGAAGTTCTTTGGTTCCTCCACATGCTTCAATTTCTTCACGTCCGCTTATCTGGAACCCCCTTACTCCTCTGCAACAACATTTGTGCACTCCACATGGCCAAGAATCCTGTTTTCCACAGCATAACGAAACACATTGATATCGACGTCCACTTCATACGAGATCATGTTCTTCGAGGTGATGTCATTGTCTCTCATTTGCCCGGGAAAGATCAAGTCGATGATATCTTTACAAAGTCTCTTCCTAGCCCGTGATTTCTCTGGCTTCGGGACAAGCTCTCCTTACGAGTTCACCCGTCGTGAGCTTAAGGGGGGATGTGCGATGTCTACGCTGGATTGCCGCTACTCACCATGCCGTCGATCGTGCCATTGATCAAGCAATCATCACAGCTATTGGTTGCAGCTGGATATTGCAGCAATCAAGGGATTCATTCAGCATTGAATAGTTACCATAATAGCTTGTATACGATGGGATCCATTCAGCATTGAATGTGATACATTCTAGCATTGCATGGTTACCATAACAGCTCATATTTTATATGATGAGATCCATTCAACATTGAATGGGATTCATTCCAACATTGCATGGTTACCATAAAAGCTTATATTGTATAGGATGTGATTCATTCTCTTATGAGTGTAACCTGTACATTATATATAGTGATGATATAGAAGAGGCATGTTAAGCCGTACAAAACAATCCCACTAGTCCTTCTCTTTGTAATCTCTAGTTCATCCTTCTTTGCAATCTCTAGTTCCTATTCTCACAAAGAATACCCAATAAATCATAGAGGAATCTATTTATAACGAAACTAGAACACCTCTCCTAAACCTTAATTCTTAGTCTAATCCATTCGTCCAACGCAGGATCAGGATTCATCATTTAAACCATGAGTGTATGGGCTTTGCTCATTCATTAAAAAACCAATCCTTTAAGATTGTATTGGGTAAACATAATGCCTTGCGCGGCCAACAAACGACATTACTCATCACTCTTCCACTTGACACTAACTTTAATGGGCAACAAACAATCGAAACAATTTAATATCCGCATACAAATTTCTAAAGCAAAACAGTACCAATATTTTGGTGTCATTAAGTTCAAGCATGAGTTTTCAATCTCATGAATCATGGTGGTCGTGTCCATACGGAAAAACACTTCCTTCCATATATTGCAGTGTAATCAATATATTATATGTAGTCATAGTTTTTTTTTTTGAGAAATCCCTCTTGGCGACCGAGGAGGGGGGGGGGGGGGGGGGGGGGGGTGGTTTCGGCCTAGACCCCTACCACCTTATTAAAAGAAGTAAAATAAATAACCCAAGCCCAAATGGCCCAAATCACACACACAAGAATTCTGAACAAGACAGTCTATCTAGAAGAGCCCCCCACAAGCTCTAAACAAAAGGCAAAAGCACCATGAGTCTCAAGACTTCGAAGCACTACACCTTTCTAGCTCTCGGATCTGATCTAAAAAGGACTTCGTACTCACTCCCTTGCTAGAGAAGCCCATTGTCGAACCTAAATCGAGAATGGTGTTGTCCTCCAACAAGTTCAGAGGTAGGTTCAGCTCCACGTCGTCAAAAGTTGATAATTGATCCCGAAGATTCTGAATCCGAGAATCTTCAGATCTCGGGCGAGGATGGTTGCGCGTGTTTGATTCAAGAGCTCTAGATTTGGCTCAAAGTGCAGCCCTAACTTCGATCGAATTTGTTCCAATGTTTGTCAGGCAAGGGCTACGGTGTGAGGTGGACCCGATGGCTCGGATGACTCTCCAATCCACTAGGTCTTCCTCCTAAGAAGGTTTATCACCTGAGAAAGGGACTGCATCTGAAGCTGATGTCCCATGGTCAGTTGCATCTTGTTTGTCTCCATCCACATCACCTTGCTGATGTACCTTAGGCATACTATCCTTTGTTGTTCTTGCCACTTCTTCCTCGATAATGCTCGGAACACTAATAGGGACATCTCGAGCTTCCACCCTAGGTTCCTTTTTGAGGTACCTTATCAACAACATTATGAGGCATGCTCACCGTTGGTTCACCAAGTTGCCCCTCCTCAAAGCTAGGAGAATCACATGTTCCAACCTTACTCTCAAGATGCAACTCTCCATGCTTCAAAGCACCAGCATTCATAGCTCCATCCACAGCCACTTCCAGCATTACTCCATGCTGCAGATCAGCAGTGCTCACATCTTCAAAGTGATGCCCTCAGCATGACCCCCTCCATCAGTAGCAGCACCAATAACAACATCAATGCCAGCCACTTGATTGTCCAAACCATCCTCGCCCAAGATGGAGGACAAGGGGGCAGAGCCGAGAGTCTCCTCCCCATATTCGTCCCCCTCGCTTCATGCCATCCATCCTCAGGCACATTCGGAATGGGAGCCTTAGCCAAAGGCCTAGAAGAAGGCCCCCCTAGCTCTTTAAGCCCTAAACCATCCGGAGCGAGCACCCGACCTGTTTGCCTCCACCCCTTAGCAGTAAAATGAACTCCTGGCGATCGAACCCTACAAGCCGCAACGCTATGGTCAAAGGACCTACAGGTCGAACAATGGGATGGCTTCCACTCATATATGGCCTTTTGGACAGAAAGAAACCCACCTCTGTCATCATAAGTATTGACCACATTTGGAAGCTCCGACTCAATGTGCACCTCTATACATATCCGAGCATAGCTGATCCTACTTCCACCTTTTCGAGCAACTGCAACCGTAGTTGGCTCATCCATACTGATGGAATGTCCAATAACACTTCCCATACGACATAAGGAGTCCCAAGGCCAATGTTCTTCCATAAGATTTGGGAATCTCACCCAAAGGGGGAATTTAGAGAGAACATATATACTGCATTGCAATCCCCAAGCTCATCGTTTGAGAATCAGCAGAGGAACTTGGAAATGCCAAAGCCCCCCCTTGAAGAATCCTTTGGCACTCCAACTCATCGGCACATTTGAAGACGAAGGGACCATTATCACGGGAAAATACTTCAAAACCGTCCTTCAGCTGCCAAATACGAGTCAAGTAGGCCTGCAAATGAGGGAAGAAGGGTCTCTTACCTAGCACGTAACCCACGATAGAATTGACCCAATAGCTCCTACCCTTTTCAAGCTCGGCCCTAGGGCAGATGGCAACACGAGTACCATTAACAATGTCGGGCTTAATGAATTGAAACTTCATTTTCTCAGCGGAGAACACAAGAGGAGGAGCCACCTTCACACCCGATTTCAAGAACCAGGGATTACGCTTTGTCGGTACAGCAGCTGACTTCCGAATTTCAGCAGAAATCTGTGGATCACCACCTCCTTTGGTTGGAGTTGCCATTTCAGCAAACACCTGAGCTGCACCTGAAGCCCCTTTTACATGAGTAACCACCGGTTCCCCCACCCCAATGCCATTGAGTCCCAAGGGGCCAATGGATCTTGCAACCCAATCTAACAAAAACATGAGCCTAAAAATTACAAAAATCTAACTAACAGTAATCTCCATGGAACTCCTTTGTAACCTGTAGAAAAAACATGTCCATATATGTAAACCCCAATTGAGTCCCTGACCGGCCCAAAAACAAAACAATATGACCAAGCTTTACATTGCTCATTTGCATAGATGAAAATCACCGGGTTCAATCGCCTCCAAATAAACCACAACGGCAAGATTAACTCAAACACACCGAATAAGGATTTGTATACCTTAAGAGTCGGATTGGATTAAATTATAGAGGGCTATAGTTTAAATTTATACTGGTTTACGGTTAAAACCAGAAATCCTAAACCCATCTTCCGAAAAAACCCACCCCTAACACTTGCCGATCAGCGGGAAAGCGAGCGGCCATCACCGCATGTAGCTTCGGGCCGCACCGCATAGCGTGTTAGAACTCGCATATGTGTCTATTCATGATTTATAAGCATCATGAATGATCTTTCATAGCGCTCTGAAAGGGAGGGGCTCTGATGGTCGCGCGCTCTGAAAGGGAGGGGCCGTCACCAGTGGTGATCGGGCCAGATTCGGCGCCCAGAGGGGTGCCGGTTGCTGGGCTTTCTTACTTGGATGCTGCTAGTCGGGTTGGTGTTGCTTCAAGTGGCGGATCGTTGGGCGTCTCTCCACCATGTTGGGGCAGCAGAGGCCACTTCTCCGGTGCCGGATTCTCCATCCCCTAAGGGGGCCGTGTATGGCCCCTGGATGCAGGTCATTCGCCGGTCGTGGAGGAGGGCTCCATCTATGGGCTTAGCAGAGGGATCGTTACGGCGGGGACGACGAAATCTAGACCCTACATGCCAGCAGGCGAGATCGTCCGATTTGAGCATGAACACTAAGAATCTTGATCCTCGTGAACCCTTGGGGGCTGCTCTGGATCTTTGCGTTTCTGATCCGTCCCCACGTGGTCCATTCCCACGTGATCCTGAGCCATTTAGATCCCCGTCTGGGCCTTCTGAGTCGGGAGATCGGCCATTTAGATCCCCGTCTGGGCTTTCTGGGTCCCGAGCCCATTCAAATACCCCACCGATGCCTCCGGGTTTTGTCCACCAAACTCCCTCTCCTGGGGAGAGTACCCAACGTCAAGCCCATCTACAAGCGGTTGAACAGGTACAACAACTGTTGGACAGGAGCAACGATCACGAGATTCTAGAGGATTCAACACAACACTGTTCTGATGAGGATGTCGATCACCCCGAGGACTTCGTCATGGGGGCTGAAGTGGAGCTTTTGGAGGCGCGGAGTAAGTCTCGTAATTCCTCGAGGGTTCGTTTAGGAATCCAGAAGGGGCAGAGGAAAAAGTATCGGCCTGTTGACGATACTTTGGTGGCTTAATGCCCTGCTGTTTGCCCATCGTGGTTTGGTGGGCCCCTAGTCTTTAATCAGTCTAGGTTTCAAATACCAAAAAACACAAGCAACTTCATTGCTCCGATTTTAATTAGATAAAAAATGCTAAGGAACAAATGAGAAAAACATCAGTTGGATTCCAATATTTGGTTCTTGGATCCAGACCCAAATATTGTGATCTTAATTTCCATTAGTTCCTTGGCAACATCTCCCATCTTCATGCGCTCCCGGGGTAGCTCCTTCGCGCATGATATTCCAATTCTGAAAACAGAAGCCAAGCACTCTTCTGCCCTCCGCCGATCAGCACCTATGCTTTGAGTGTTGTCATCGGCTTCTCCATCCTCATCCTCATCCTCGGAGAGCAGGCGCGGATCCGCAATTCCCATTATGCCCTCATGGAAGGCCATCTCGACGAATCTATATAGGCTAACGCCGTCTACGAAAGCATCGTCAGTAGGCCTCTTCCCAGTGAACATCTCTAGCAAAAGTACTCCATAGCTGTATACATCCCCTTCAGTTGATGCTTTGTTTGCCATCCCATACTCTTCAAAACATCAAAGAAGAACAAGACCATGTTAACATCCATACTTCCAACTTTGTTGAGCAATACAAATGAAGATTGGAAAGAATGAAGACCTCACCTGGCGCAACATACCCAATAGATCCTTTCAGTCCAATTGAGCTTGTTGGATTCTGCGCATGCCCGCTTGTAGTTTCAGCAAGGAATCTCGCCAATCCCAAGTCTCCCACGTGAGCGTTCATGTCGTTGTCGAGAAGAATATTGCTAGGCTTTAGATCGCAGTGAGCGATCGGCATTGGGCCATGGTGGTGAAGGTAGTCCAATGCAGAAGCAACGTCGATAGCGATTTTCAACCTCTGAATTAGATCTAGCCTCCTATGACCCCTCTGATCATTTATGTCAGGATGCAGCCACATCTCCAGGCTCCCATTGGGCATGTACTCGAAGACCAAGGCCTTGAATTCATTGCCTCTGGAATCGAAGCTCGAGCACGATGTGAATACCTTGACGAGATTCCGATGCCGGATGTTTCTCAAGGCTTCGCACTCGACCACGAAGCTCGTGGAAGCTCCTCGCTGCTGAAGGTTGAGGACCTTTACGGCAATCAACTTGTTTCCGTCATCGCAATCAATGGTGCCTTTGTATACGGAACCGAAGCTTCCGGCTCCAATCAAATTGTCTGCAGAGAACCCATCGGTTGCCTCGAGCAGCAAATCATAGGAGACCTCCATATGATCTTTACAACAAAAAAGGATCTCTATACTACTCTCATCCGTCGAATCAATAATGGGTCCAGATTCCCTTAATAACTTCTGATTCCGAACAATAGCGGCTGCCAAGTAGAGCAGAACACAACATAGGATTCCAGTGACTGCCAATAAAATTATAGGCCAATATCTTCTCCCAGAGCTTTGGTTGGAGCATGGCTGTAATCTGAGATTTGGGTGACCCCCACAGACCTGGCTGTTTCCCAGTACTGAGAATGCACTCAAATTTCTGAAAATCCCGTCATTTGGTACCTCGCCCTCCAAATTATTGAAGGACAGATTCAGTATGATCAAGAAACGAAGGGTTTTTAGGGATTCAGGGATGCGCCCGGACAAGTTGTTGTGCGAAAGATCCAACTTTTGCAGGCCTCTCAGATCTTGCAGTGACAAAGGGATGGTTCCACTGAAGAGATTTCCATACATGAAGAGATATTCCATGATCTGGCACTGACCTATACTGCTAGGAATCAAGCTTCCAACATCTGAAGGCAGAGGCCCTGCCAATGAATTGTACGCGAGGCCGAGGAATCGGGTGAGCGAGGGAACCAAAAGAAGCTCTCTGGGTATGGAACCGGTAAGCTTGTTTCCATTGAGGTTCAGCAGTTCCAATGGGCAATTGCTGAGGCTCACGGGTATTCGTCCGCTCAGTTCATTGATATTCAGGTAAAGCTGGTTCAATCTAGTGAGGTTGCCAATGGTTGTTGGGATCTCACCGGAAAACTTGTTTCGATCTAAATACAGCACTCGCAAGCTTGAGAGTCTCCCAATTGTTGATGGTATACCGCCTGTCAGAAGGTTGTCGCCCAAATCAAGCCACTTTATGTTGATGAGCTTCTCGATATCCACAGGTATGCTTCCGGATATTTGATTTCCCCCGATTAAAAGCTGCTCGAGCTCTGCGGATAAGTTGCTAATAGATTTCGGCAGCACGCCTCCGAGCCTGTTGCTCAATAGGCTAACTCTTCGTAGCTTGGTGCAGTTGGTTAAAGAATCAAGAAAGCTCCAATCGGAGGATCCCCTCGCTTCCAACTTGTTCCCACCAAGAAGTAAATCAAATAGACCTTGCAAGTTTCCCAGGCCTCGGGGGATCATGCCTTCGAATGCATTCTTCGATAGCTCAAACCATTCGATCGCGGAAGTGTTGGACAGGGACTCGGGTATGGGCCCGTGGAACTGATTTCCGCCTAATAGGAACCGTTGCAGGCGTGGAAGAGTTCGACCGATGTCGAACGGTAGCACCCCGGTGAGACTGTTCTGGGCCACATCGATGTCCGCGAGAGAGGAGAGGTTCCACAGAGAATGTGGGGTGACCCCTGTGAGGTGGTTGGACAACAAGTAGATCTCCGAGAGCCTAGTGAGGCTCCCGAGCCATGGTGGGATGCTGCCTCCAAGATCATTCTCTGAGAGGTGAAGGACAGAGAGGGAGGAGAGGTTCCTTAGTGAAGGTGGGATGCCCCCTGTGAGGCTGTTGATTGCTAGGCTCAGCACAGTGAGTTGGGAGAGGTTCCCTATTGAGAGTGGGATGGCTCCTGAGATCATGTTGCTACCCAAAGATAGCGTCTGCAGCCTCAGTAGCCCGCCAATCGTCGCTGGGATTGTACCTGTGACAGGTTTTGAAAGTCGATTTTCGTAAGTAAAAAAGGGGAAATTTGTCGGATTTATGAGCAAATGTCGGTCGAAAGCGTATATTTTTGAAAGAATGATTTATGTGGAATTTGTTGGATTTTGATCAAATTTGAATCCATTTCAGTCAAATGTATTGCTGGTATGTTATGAAAAAGTCCGGAATCGATAAAAAAGTAGGAGTTTGGATTTTTATTTACGGAAACGGAAAAATTTTCTTACTGAAAACGAGAGACTTTTGCAGTGAAATTGTCTGAAAAAGACAGAATGTCCAATCCAAAAGATAAAAAAGACATAATTCAATGATTTCGCAGGAAATTCATTGACATTTGATTCCATACCTGTGAGAAGGTTGAAGCGCATGTAAAGTGTGGTCAGGCTGACGAGGTTGCCAATCTCAGCTGGGATGCCTCCTGAAATCTCGTTCCCGCTCATCTCCAGCCATTCAAGCTGCGTCGAGAGATTGGTTGTCGCTCCGGGGAACTCGCCTTGGAGCATGTTGTGGGATAGCTCCAGTACTCGTAGATTGCTGCAGTTTGTCAGAGCAGTGAGGAAAGCCCAATCCTCAGCCTCCCGAGCTTCGAATCGGTTATTCGAAAGTAGTAGCCTTGCCAGGCCTGGCAAGGATCCCAGGCTAGTGGGGATCGTACCGCTGAACTTGTTGTGTCGCATGTAAAGATGTTGGAGGCGAGGGAGGAGGTGGCCAATCCTGCGTGGAAGTGCACCGGTGAGCTGGTTGGATTGCAGGTAGAGATAAGTTAGAGATGAGAGGTTCCATAGAGAATGTGGGATGACGCCCGAAAGATTGTTTGATGATAGGTCGAGATTGACGATAGACGAGAGCTTCCCTATTGAATCTGGGTTGTTCCCTGTGAGGTAATTGTTCCCTAGGCCAAGTACAATGAGAGAGGAGAGGCTTCCTATTGAAACTGGGATGCCTCCTGTTAGCATGTTGTGTGCTAGACTCATCCACTGAAGATCTGAGCTAAGTTTCGAAGGTATCTCCCCGTGGAGTTCGTTGTCGCTCAAATCGACGCTTCGAAGATGGCGACAATGCGACAGATTTGCAGGAATCTCTCCAACAAGCAAATTCGAGCTTAGATTGAGATGTTGAAGTTGCGAAAGGGAGCCGAGATCTGGAGGGATGGGGCCGTGGAGTCGGTTGCTCGCAAGGTGGAGACTCTGGAGGGAGGTGAGGTTGCTGAGGAAAGGAGAAATCGAACCTGCCAGGCCGAGGGAATCAAGGTCCAATGCTGTGACATGCCCGAGCTCATCGCATGCCACGCCTTGCCACTGGCGGAGATGGATGGAGTCATCGCCCCATGAGTCCAGCGCTCTTGATGGGTCGTCGGATATCAGCGCCTTGAATGCGAGGAGAGCGAGTTGGTCCGTCGCATTGCTGCTCCCACTCGACACGGTGGTGTTGTTCGAAGGAGTGGCAAGGAGGAGGAGGAGGAGGATTGCATGAATGAGAGGTGACTGAATTATGATGGAGAGGAGTGGCATGACTGAGAGCTACAAATTTCTGATGCATAGTTTTGTGACCAGAACTGGGTTGTTGATGCTCTTTGAACTTTTCCTTTGGAACTAAACATGTTCAATGGTGAAGTTTGGGAGAGTAGTCTCTGGCCGGCCAACTGTGGAGTAATGAGAATGTTTTGGCTGATTGGTGGACCAGCGTCTCTGCAGACCATCCAACATGTAGTCCATAGGAGTTGGTTGGAATAAAACCTTTTAGTTTTGGCTTTGTTTGCCTGGATTTAGCCCATAAATTTCCATTTGTTGATATTGATAGATGCTGCCCTTGGCAAAGTTGATATTAAAATGGAAAAATCCCGAACGATCCGATGAATACGTCCAGATCGAATCTACAATAAGCGAAAAGTGATGAAACATATACCTCCCGTAGACGATTGGGTGATTCCTATGATGAGTTTCTCCTTTGGACACGGATGAAGATGAAGTTCGTTCCTCGTAACCGAATAAGGAGGGAGAGAGAGAGAGAGAGAGAGAGAGAGAGAGAGGAGAGAGAGAGAGAGAGAGAGAGAGAGAGAGAGAGAGAGAGAGAGAGAGAGGTTTCTAGTTAAGACCTGGGCTGAAGAATACCTAATAAATCATAGAGGAATCTATTTATAACCAAACTAGGACACCTCCCCTAAACCCTAATTCTTAGTCTAATCCATTCGTAACCCACGATAGAATTGACCCAATAGCACGTAACCCATGATAGAATTGGCCCAATAACTCCTAGTCTTTTCAAGCTCGGCCCTAGGGCAGATGGCAACACGAGTACCATTAACAATGTCGGGCTTAACGAATTGCAACTTCATTTCCTCAGCAGAGAACACAAGAGGAGGAGCCACCTTCACACCCGATTTCAAGAACCAGGGATTAAGCTTTGTCGGTACAGCAGCTGACTTCCGAATTTCAGCAGAAATCTGCGGATCACCACCTCCTTTGGTTGGAGTTGCCATTTCAGCAAACACCTGAGCTGCACCTGAAGCCCCTTTTACATGAGTACCCACCGGTTCCCACACCCCAATACCATCGAGTCCTAAGGGGCCAATAGATCTTGGGCTGTGGGGTGCGTACAAGAGAGGGGGGAAATCCAGATTTCCTGCAACCCAATCCTCTCACCTGGTCGGCTAACCTGATCCAAAGCCATGGCCACCCCCCCGCTTCGCTGCAATCTGAGAACCACCATTGTTACCCGATCCAGCCACACCCTTGCTATGTTTGATTGATGCAGCCTCCACGAAACCACACCGAGCAGGCCTCGGAGGAGGAAGATCTCTCTCTCTCTCTCTCTCTCTCTCTCTCTCTCTCTCTCTCTCTCTCTCTCTCTCTCTCTCTCTCTCTCTCTCTCTCTCTCTCTCTCTCTCTCTCTCTCTCTCTCTCTCTCTCTCTCTCAGCATGGTATCAGAGCCAAGATGATCAGCGCGTCATCCCGCATGCATGATCCTCATGTCTTGTCTCACCGCATAACGATCTGCCTATCGTCGCGACCAAGGTGACTCCACTAGATATCAACTATGATGTTAGAGGTTTTTACCGAAATGGCCACCAACTCTCAACTATTGTTAAGAACTAGTGCATGCCCGTGCCTGTTGGCACTGCAGCGGGCCGCCTTTGGCGGCAACACCCCCCCCCCCCCCGGGCATCACCATCCCCACCGTCATATGCGACGACAACACACCTGACCGCTTTCGGCATGCCCGTGCTGATTGGCACAAAACGGGAGCCTTCGGTGCGACCAACCAACCCCCAACACTGCTACCCCGAGGAGAGAGAGAGAGAGAGAGAGAGAGAGAGAGAGAGCAGGGCCGTCTCGATACAAACTGAGGCCTAAGGCAAAAATTCTAAATGGGGCCTTTTTATATTTATTTTTTTTCATAATGGGCTGGGCCTAAATGGTGGGTATGGTGGCTGTGGGCTTAGAGGCTGCCGGCCATGAATGAGGTAACCAAATCACCGAGCCGTTTTGGTAGCCATTTAGCACGGGCACAAACACAGACACGTAGAGAGAGAGAGAGAGAGAGAGAGAGAGAGAGAGACTCGTTTAACTAATCGTGTCGTGTCTAGTTTCGGGTCATGTCCAAAACCCCTAGACCCGGACCCGACCCGTTTAACTAATCGTATCTAGACCCTAAACTAATAAAGTTAAATGGTCCGCTCCAACTTGATTATACCCCAATCAAACACATACCCCCTTAAATATACCCTAATTATTTGCACTCTTGAATACACCCCTCTTAAATAAACCCCATGCAGTTGGCTGGTACTTGAAGGTAGGGGTGGCAATCCTTGACCCGACTCGAACCCGACCAGAAGTTAGTGGGTTTAGATTTGGCCTAAACGGGTTCGGGTCATATAAGGGTCAACCCGATTGACCCGTTTATTTAATGGGTCGAATTTGGGTTTGTACTTATAGCCCGATTGACCCGACTTGATCAGTTTACCAAATGGGTCGTGTCAACCTGACCCGACCCAAGCCAACCCGACCCAATCCGATCAAATCCGGCCCGATCCGACTTGTCTTGACCCAACCCGGTAGGTTTACATGTGTTCTTTTGAGCCAACCCGACTCGACCCGACCCGACCCGTTTAGTAAACGGGTTAAACGGGTCGGACCGGGTTTCGGTTTAAGTTTTTGACCTATTTATTAAACGGGTCGGGTTCGGATTTGGTGTTTTGCCCTTATACCTATGTCTCAACCCGACCCGACCCATTGCCACCCCTACTTGAAGGCAGACGTAGGGCTGCAACTTGGGCTGGCCAACCGGAACCCAACCCGAGCCCAACCCGAACCCAACCCAAATTTGGGCGAGCTAACCTGAACCCAACCCGAGCCCAACCCGAATTATTTCTCCTCTACCATATTGAACCCGATCAACCCATCCCGCACAACCTGATCAACCTGGCCAACCCGACGGATTAGGCTAGGGCTAAGGAAGTTCAAACAGACCTTGGGTTGGGTTGGGTTGGGTTGGGTTGGGTTGGGGGTACAAAAGATGCTAAGTTAGGCCTTTGAGGTTTGGGGTACAAAAGAAAAGGACAAGGTTGGTATTAAAGGGTCGCTGAGTAAGTTATTGAGAAACGATAGGGAGACGGGGGCTAGTTACAGATTTTTGGGGTATGAATAAAATTTTCCAAAGATTAGGATAAATTACACTTTGCCCCTCTGTAGTTTTGCTTAAAAACACTTAACTCCCATGTAGTTTATTTTGTTCCAAAATCGCTCCCTAACGTTTGAAATGTTAGCACAATACACCATTTTGTCAACTACATAATTTCCTTGTTTGGTGATTTTTATCTGATCGAAACTGACTTGAAGGGGGTAAAATGTTGTTTTATAGCTATAAGGGGGTTTAGTGTTTTTAAGCTAAACTACAGGGGGCAAAGTGTAATTTATTCTAAAGATTCTTATATTAATTGAGATTTGAGATTGATTTTTGTGAGGGATTTCAGGTGATTGGGTTGCCTTCTTTGTGAGCCAATTAATTCTATATTAATTGAGGGACTTCCCTTGTGAAGAAGTGAAGGGATGAGTCTTACTCTATGGTTAGATCAAGAGATGATGATCAAATCTATCCGTCCATTTTTGTCTAGTCAGCAAGTTGTTCTGTTTTGTCTAGTCAGCATGTAGACCGCCGTACCATGTTATATAGATAGACCACATCAAGAAATCTGAACGAAAATGGCCTTTAGCACGTGTGAAATAGCTAGCACGTGTAACACTAAACAGGTAAAAAGACATTTTGATCCTTACAACTGTAAAAACCTATCGTGGCTGGGTTTCTTACCAGTTTCAGAGAAATCCAGCTTTTCGTCTTGTTTTCGTCACGATCAACCGTCATTGAGGCTTCGTAAGACTGCCTCCATTTCAACCGGCGTCCAAAATCCAGCCTTTCGCCTTGTTTTCGTCACAATCAACCATCGTCAAGGCTTCATCGGACCGCCTCCATTTCAATCGGCGTCCAAAATCTAACTTTTCGCCTTGTTTTTGTCACGATCAACCGTCGTTGAGGCTTCGTCGAACCGCGCCTCCATTTCAACCGTCGTTGAGGCTTCGTCAGAAATCATCCCATCCTATTTGTCGAAAACCGCCTCCAGTTCAACTATCATTGAGGCTTCGTCGGAAACCATCCCATCTTATCTGTTATCGGAGAGAGGTCATCGACAGTACACAGAAGGCTTGGAGTTCTTCGACGAATTAAGCTTACCGAGGTATGTTCTATAGACCTAAATCTTAGCCCTATATTTTTATATAATTTAGTTTTTCTAATTATCCCATATTGTGATATTGATATTTTTTTTAGAACTAAATTATGCCTTAATTTCTCTTAAGAGGTAGAACTCAGTTCTCATACTAAGAAACTTTCACTCCTAAATTTCTATTAAGGGGTACAACTCAGTTCTCATACTAGTATTATTTTTGAACTGAATTCACCACTTCAAATAGTAGTGAATGTAAGACACAGTATTTTGAACTGAATTCCCTCACTTCAAATAATAGTGAATGTAAGGTATAGTGTTTTGAACAAATAGTAGTGAATTGAGTCGAACTGAATATAAGGTATAGTAGTGAATTGACTTGAATTGTAGTGAATTGAATTGAATTGAACTGAATATATGGTATAGTAGTGAATTGAATTAAATGTAAGGTATAGTAGTGAATTGAATGTAAGATATAGTATTTAAAAAAAATAGTAGTGAATTGAATTGAATTGAATTCACTCACTTCAAATAACTGTTCTTAAATTTAAAAGTGAATCGAATGCAAGTTATAGTATTTTGGAATTTGGAGAATAACATTGCTAATTAAGTGGTATTTAGTCTTCAATCTCATATGATCTTATACCTCATAAATTATTTTGTCCATATTTCACTCCCTAAATAGGCCGTAATTTCTCTTAAATTTATAAAAATTTAGATCAATTGAATTCAGTGGTGAATTGAATTCAATAGTGAATTTTTTAGTGAATTCAGTAGTGAATATTTACTTCCCAACTTAGTAGTTAAGAAGTAATAGAGTAATGTTGTTCTTGAATTCAGAAGTGAATTAAATTGAATATAAGGCATAGTGTTATGAACTGAATTCACCACTTTAAATAGTAGTGAATGTAAGACATAGTGTTTTGAACTGAATTCTCTCACTTCAAATACTAGTGAATGTAAGGTATAGTATTTTGAATAAATAGTAGTGAATTGAATCAAACTGAATATAAGGTATAGTAGTGAATTGAATTAAATTGTAGTAAATTGAATTGAATTGAACTGAATGTAAGGTATATTAGTGAATTGAATTAAATATAAGGTATATTAGTGAATTGAATTTAATTGAATGGTCTAGTATTTTAAAGAAATAGTAGTGAATTGAATTGAACTGAATTCACTCACTTCAAATAACTGTTCTTAAATTTAGTAGTGAATCGAATATAAGTTATAAAATTTTAGAATTTGGAGAATAAGATTTCTAATTAAGTATTGTTTAGTCTTAAATCTCATATGATCTTATATCTTATAAATTTTTTTGTCCATATTTCATTCTCCAAATAGGCCATAATTTCTCTTAAATTTATAAAAATTCAGATCAATTGAATTCAGTAATGAATTGAATTCAATAATGAATTTTGTAATGAATTCAATAATGAATATTTACTTCCCAACTTAGTAGTTAAGAATTAATAGAGTAATATTATTCTTGAATTCAGAAGTGAATTGAATTGAATGTAAGGCATAGTGTTTTGACATGAATTCACCACTTCAAATAGTAGTGAATGTAAGACATAGTATTTTGAACTGAATTCCCTCACTTCAAATAGTAGTGAATGTAAGGTATAGTGTTTTGAACAAATAGTAGTGAATTGAATCAAACTGAATATAAGGTATAGTAGTGAATTGAATTGAATTGTAGTGAATTGAATTGAATTTAACTGAATATAAGGTGTAGTAGTGAATAAAATTAAATATAGGATATAGTAGTGAATTAAATTGAATTGAATGTAAGGTATAGTATTTTAAAGAAATAGTAGTGAATTGAATTGAACTAAATTCACTCAATTCAAACAACTGTTCTTGAATTTAAAAGTGAATCGAATGTAAGTTATAGTATTTTTGAATTTGGAGAATAACATTGCTAATTAAGTGGTGTTTAGTCTTCAATCTCATATGATCTTATATCTCATAAATTGTTTTGTCCATATTTTACTCCACAAATAGACCGTAATTTCTCTTAAATTTATAAAAATTCAGATCAATTGAATTCAGTAATGAATTGAATTCAATAGTAAATTTTATAGTGAATTCAGTAATGAATATTTACTTCCTAACTTAGTAGTTAAGAAGTAATAGAGTAATATTATTCTTGAATTCAAAAGTGAATTGAATTGAATGTAAGGCATAGTGTTTTGACCTGAATTTACCACTTCAAATAGTAGTGAATGTAAGACATAGTGTTTTGAACTGAATTCTCTCACTTCAAATAGTAGTGAATGTAACGTATAGTGTTTTGAACAAATAGTAGTGAATTGAATCGAACTGAATGTAAGGTATAGTAGTGAATTGAATTGAATTGTAGTGAATTAAATTGAATTAAACTGAATATAAGGTATAGTAGTGAATTAAATTAAATATAAAGTATAGTAGTGGATTGAATTGAATATAAGGTATACTGTTTTAAAGAAATAATAGTGAATTGAATTGAACTGAATTTATTCACGTCAAACAACTGTTCTTGAATTTAGTAGTGAATCGAATATAAGTTATAGTATTTTCAAATTTGGAGAATAACATTGCTATTGAATTACTATTGAATTCGATTTATTATTTCGTCCATATTTCATGTATTGTTTCATCCATATTTCATCTAAATTTTCATTATATATATATATATATATATATATATATATATATATATATATATATATTATTGAGACCTTATATAATTTATTGTATCTTTGTTATTTTGTTTACAGATGGTTAAGAGAAACCGTGGTCGTAGGCATGGGCGTTCGCATGGACGTGGTGGTAGGGACCCTGCTACTATAGAGGGAGACGTATCCGATATGATTACAGAAACTAATGAATCTGATGCGATGAAAACTACTGAATCTAATATGAAGAATGAAGCAAAGAAAAAAAAAAGAAAGATTGAAGAGGAAGACAAAGTAGAAGAGCAAATTAAAATGTAAAAACAAAAGAAAGTTCCCACGGAGCTACGTGATAGATTGAGCTATTTTGGTAAAGCATCTACAAGGAACAGCATTAAGTACTTAAATGAAATTAAGGAGCACTTCAAGTTAATAGATAAAAAAAATAATTCTACAGATATGATGGATAGGATGAGAAGGAATTATTTTGATTTCTTATTCGATTGGAGATGCAGTGCAAGAGCTATGATATCCCCAAGTGTCATATATTATTTTTGACAAAGACACTTGGGTGGTCTTAATTTTAATTTGGATGGCCAGATTATTTCGTTCTCGCCTTTGGAGTTTTATTTAGTTTCTGGACTTCGGTATTGTCCTGGGCCTCCTCTTCTGATACTAGACATAGGGTCAGACAACTTGAGAAGTAGATACTTCCCACGCGGGGCTACTCAGGCCTTTTTAATAGCTGTAATTATAGCAACTGGAGTTCCAGATGATGTAGTGAAGCTTTTTTTGGTACTTATTTTGGAGAGTGTCATTCTTGATAACAACAAGAATATGATCGTACCGGATAGATTTTTAAGATTGGTGGATGATTTAGAGAGTTTTAATAGTTACCCTTGGGGTAACCTATGTTATAGCCATATCATATCTGGTCTTGAAGGTGCAGTGAATATTGCAAAGTGGTCACCAAAATATAATATTTTTGAATGCATGTATATATTACAGGTATTATTCTATAGATAAATAATTTATAGTATATATTTTTTAATATTTGTATTAATTTTTCTATAATTATTTGCTACAGGCATGGGCATTCGAACGGATTCCCCAACTGGGGAGTGTATGTGCCATAATGCTTGAGCAACCAAGGTGGCCGAGACTCCTCAATTGGTATGACATCAGAGTATCATCACACCAAAAAATAAAAGATATTATGAATTCTAATAAAGTAAGTATACGAGTTTTTAATTGTTTAGATTAAAGTAATAGATGCATCGTATAATTATTGATTTTTTTATCTGAATGTATTAATAGGGTCAGATTTTGAATGAGCTGACTCTCAAAGAAGAGGAGAAGGCAATTGATATGCTGCAAGACTTATTTGGTGCTGAAGCTTCTTCCTTCCAAGGAAATAAGAGCAATCAGTTGTTTCTTACTGCACCGGATAATAATGACAGATCCGATGAAGGTAAATTTGAGGAAAGATTCTTCTCACTTGAGGATAAATTTTAAAAAAAATTCTCCTCACTTGAGGAGAAATTTGAGAAAAAATTCTCCTCACTTGAGGAGAAATATGCAAAGTTGATCTCCTCAATAGAGGATAAATATAAGAGGAAGATCTCCTCAATTAAGGAGAGACATGCGAAAGAGCTCTCTTTATATAGAGAACAATACAATCAACACTGCATCAGTTTAGACAGTTAGATAAACCAATAACAATTCCTATATTTAATTATTTATTTACTTTATATATATATATATATATATATATATATATTAATTAACTATATATTTATCTTTAACGGTATGTGCAGAAGGAGAAGGAGAATGAAAACATATTCTCTGAATTTGATAAGGATATGGGTGTCGAGAAGAAGAACGAGGAAGAGAAGGAAGGCGAGGTAGATGGAGATAGAACGGGAAATGAAGGAGAAGGGAAGACAAAGGATAATAAAGAGGAGGGAGGCGAAGGGGATGGAAGGGATACATTGAAAGTTTTTATATCACAGCGAATGAAGAAACCGGGTCCGCTAATATGCTCTCCATATACCACCTACAAGAAGAAAAATCTTCGTAAGGAAATAGAAGAAGAGGAGGTCATTGGCGTGGATAAATGGATCAAAAGACTATCGTCTGAAGAGCGAGAGTCAATGATAGTTTTTCTCGATGACAACAGAAATAAATTGTAAGTATAGTCACTGTATAATCTATTTTAGAAGGATAATATATTTTGCCTCTTAATAATTAATGGGATCATTGTCACTATAGATCTAATGTTGTAATTGATAGGATCCTTGTAACCCCTTAATTAATTAGCAAACTATATGAGAGAACATCATGGGTGATGAGCGAGGTGAGTGTATATTAATTATCATTTTTGATATCTCGATATGTCATATTCAATAGTATAAAACTCTATATTGTTACAGCACATTGATGTTTATATGTACTTGCTTGAGGAGCGCATATTAAGAAATCAGATCCTCGATACATGCATCATTTCTATGGCTAAGACATATTCTTGGGTATATCTCTTATTCTTAATAGTATTTATATAAAAAATTTCTCAAAATTCAATAAATATTTATTATTTATTTTTGAATTGCAGATATTATGTCAAATATGCTAAAGAGTTGGAAGAACTATGTATAAAGTCACGATGAAAACCTAAATGATAATGACCTTATTTATTCCTTCATCGTATTATATAGGTGGCCGAAATAATTCAGGAGTCCTGTCAAAGATGAGAAAGGGGATATCATGCTGATATGGAAGTATTCATACATAATCATCCCTATCAATGATAAAACCCTTCATTGGTATCTTGGCATTCTCCATATGAAAGATAAAAAATTAGTTTTGATAGGCTCTCTTTACAATGACCCTATTTCTAAGTATAGTAGAAAAGTACAACCATTTTTAAAAATCCTATCAATGTTTTTGTATTATTTGGGAGATAAAAATGTATTGTTATGTGCAAAATGGACAACCAAGAATGGTAAAGATCATCCTAGGCAAAACAATGGGTAAGTTTATATTACTAAATACTGAAAAATTATTAATCATTTTATACAACTAATAATTTTATATGTTATATAGGTATGATTATGGTATTTTTCTGATATCTTTTGTCAAGTATTACAGCAGCAACCAGAAGGTCGATTTCAGCCAGGTATAATATTCAGTTATTTGCAACGTAGTTAGATTTCAATAATTACACTTGCAATTTAATTGTTTATATTTGTAGGTTGATATGACATCTTTTCGAAGGAAAATTGCGTATCAAATCTTGCATCAATATATAGACTGAAGGGCTAACAAAACTGAAGGGCTATGATGACTGAAGGGTTATGTAATATTGTCATTTGGATTTATATGGATTTAACTATGTAATATTGTCATATGGAGTTATGATGACTGAATGATTCGATTTGGAACTTGAAATGATGACTAAATGACTCGATTTGGAACTTGAAAGGATGACTGAATGACTCGATTTGGAACTTAGAAATTGTAATATTGTAATATTATCATGTGGAATTATATGGACTTGGCTATGTAATGTTATATGGACTTGGCTATATAATATTGTAATATTGTCATGTGGAATTATCTAATTATAATCTTATTTCGTCGATGTTTCGTGGTTATGTAATTATGTGGAGTTATATAGTTATATGGAGTTATATAGTTATGTAATTATGTGGTTATGTAAACTTGAGTAATCTTCTTATATGGAGTTATATAATTTTGTAGAGTTATATACTTATATGGAGTTATATAATTATGTGGAATTATCTAATTATAATTATGTTTCGTCGATGTTTCGTGGTTATATAATTATGTGGAGTTATATAGTTATGTGCAGTTATATAGACGAAAGTAGGACGAAATATCATATTTCGTCGATGTTTCGTCTCCGCAAAATCACAGTCAGGCCTTGCGCGAGACTGGCCAGATTCGGCCTTGGAAAATATATACGAAAGTATGACGCAATATCATATTTCGTCGATGTTTCGTTTCTGCAAAATCACAGCCAGGCCTTGCCCTGTTCGGCCTATGAAAATATAGACGAAAGTGGGACGAAATAATATATTTCATCGATATTTTGTCTTCGCAAAATCACAATCAGGCCTTCCCCGAGACTGGCTGATTCAGCCTGGGAAAATAAAGACGAAAGTGTGGTGAAATATCATATTCCGTCGATGTTTCATCTCCGCAAAATCACAGTCAGACCTGCCTGAGACTGGCCAGATATTCGGCCTATGAAAATATAGACGAAAGTAGGACAAAATAATATATTTCATCGATGTTTTATCTTCACAAATTCACAGTCAGGAAGGGCCCAAGAATGGCCAGATTCGGCCTGTGAAAATATAGACGAAATATGAACGAAATAACATATTTTGTCGATGTTTCGTCTCTACAAATTCACAGTCAAGAAGGGCCCGAGAATGGCCAGATTCGGCCTGTGAAAATATAGATGAAATCTGAACGAAGTAACATATTTCGTCTATATTTTGTTTCACAGGCCAGATTCGGCCTGTGAAAATATAGACGAAAGGGGGATGAAATAGCATATTTCGTCGATGTTTCGTCTCCATAAATTCACAGTCTTTTTTGCCCGAAAATGACCAGCTTCGGCCTGTAAAAATATAGACGAAAGGGGGACGAAATTCACAGTCATGGTTTAGACTGGCCAAGTTTGGCTTGTAAAAAATTTGGCAAAAATTGACAGGCTCTTGAAATTGGATGATATTTCATCTCGATAATAACTTCTGAAATAAAACTGAAACTGAAATAAAAAATTTTAAATTATATTACAAACTTAAGATATGTCATTACATTACAAAATCCGAGGCATGCACCATATTCAAACAGAAACTGAATAACTTCTTAAATGAAAAATCTTAAGAAATGTCATTACATTACAAACTTACGATATGTCATTATATTACAATATCCGAGACATGCACCAATAATACTAAATTAGAGTTCCTCGATCTTACATCTCATGAACGAAACCTTATTTCCTTCATGTTCGTCCATGTTTTGTCTATTTTTCATCCCAACCCGTGACTGGATCGCAGAAGCAGATGACTGTGGGAATGCTCGGGAGAATACAACTCACAAAACATACAGTAGACGAAAATCGGATGAAAATTAAATAAAATTTTGGATATAGATAAAATTTGAAAGAAAATTAGACAAAACCTATATTTAAAGCCTTACATATATTCATCACATTTCGTCTATTTTGTCAAAGTAGTAGGTAACTGTGGGTCATAACATTGATTTATAGCCATATAAAACCTGTAGATATGTAAAACTTGTAGAGATTTATAGCCATATAAAATCTATAGACATACAAAACTGTGGATCATAGCACTGATTTAACGAGATCTTCAAAAATATTATTATAATACTTCACTCAAAGATGATCTCTAGAAATATCATTATAATACTTCATCTTACAGATCATTACAATACTCCAGAAATATCATTACAATAGAGTTCCCCTTACATGTCATTACAATAACCTTCATTCATATTACAATGAATATAAATATAAATACTATCATAGCCAAAAGTGTTCCTAACATGCAAAACCCACACTCCTGAGTGGTAAACTTAGGAACGGGAGGGACAAAAGGGGCGCAATCCGAAGGTGCATGACGCTTGCTATCCAAAGGGATATCATGATTACTATCAGGAGGGAGATGCTCACTTTGAAACTTGGATAAGTAACCTTCAGTCTCCTTCAGGGAATAGAATGAACGATACAACGATCCTCCATAGCCATTAACTTGTCGTTGATACTCCTCCCAAGTGTAGTAAATCCCAGGCCTTCTATCCACAGATACCATATCGTATTTATTTGTCATAAGTACGATACCTGTATAATTATGTTATTCAATAAGTTTATAAGATATTCAATAAATATATAAAATTAACAACAAGAATATATATCATAATATACAAATAACAACTAGTAAAGTCTGGAGTTTTAATCGATATTGCTCCAAAATTATAGTGATTTAAAGAATTCACTCAAACATATTATAATAACTGGAAGAAGTATGTGCGAACTCATAAATTGAACAAGTAAAAAAACATGATATCTTTACTCTGCAATAATAGAAAAGTTACATGATTTTTTATTATGTCCAAAATATTTACATCTAGCACATTTGACAGTCCGGCGTTCCTCACCCTGTGAGAGAATTCTTTTTTTCTTTGGCCTTCCCGCTATTTTTTTTCCAATGGATGGAATTAGTTTATTAGCTGACTTAATGATTTCTGAGGTCTTTCACTCACTTTTATCAGCAACTGGGTAGATAGATTCTGCATAAGTTGCCCTGTAATTATCCATTATATAGTAGTGTGCACAAAATAGATAAGGATCTATCTTATACTATGCAATTTCGGCTAATGCATGTGAACATGGCATGACCATCATATTAAATTTACGACATGTATATTTTTGATAGCTTAAAACTACATGATCATAATATTGTATAGATCTGACCATATACTCATCGAGATTAATAGGATGACACGTTGTGCCACGAGCTCTATCTATATCTCCAGCTAGCTCATTTTCTACCAATTTTGTTAGTTTTGTTATCAAAGTTATTACCGTATTTTTTCGTTTGGACCATAAAGCCTGGAGTTTTAACCGATATTGCTCCAAAATCATAGTGATAAGTAGTTCTTTGATATCTTTAAGGAAACTATTGTAACTTTCAGAACTGTTTGTGGTTATAATATTATGCCTTCTACATATAAAATATATTGTATTCTATTTTGCTGGCTTAATTTCTTGTAACCAGTCATGTGCATCTTTATTCATATGCTTTATATTTTCCATCACTTGATGAAACTTTGATTCTCTTGTTGCCTTTGCAGCTGTATAAAAGTAGGAGTATAATCTTTGTTGTTTGAATTTGATATACATGTTTTGCGAAATATGGAACGCACAATAACCATGTACAGCATCCAGAAAGATAATAGAAATTTGAGCCAATAAAGCCTTGTGTCGGTCGGATATAATAACCAAATCATTAACTTGACCCAAGCTATCCCGCAGTTGTGTCAAAAATCAATTCCAACTTTCATTGTTCTCAGATTCACCAATCCCAATAGCCACGGAAAATATATGATTATCTTCATCCAAAGTAGTAGCAATAAATAAAGTACTTTTGTACTTGCCTTTTAAATGAGATCCGTCAACGGCTATTACCGGTCTTAGATCTTGTCTTTGAAAACTATGTAAACATGTATCAAGAGCCATAAAAACAGCATTAAATCTGTCTCCTTCTCTTAAAATATTAGTGATGGTTTCAGGATTATTTTGTATAACTTCATGATAATATGCTGGAAGAATTACATACGAGTCCTCGTATGAGTTTCTTAAAAGAGTAATTGACATCTCCCTTACCAGCCATGTTTTTCGATAAGTGATGTGCACACCAAATTCTTGTTGCACATCATATATAATTGCTTTGGGAGAGTACAATACATGTGCTTCTATTCGAGCTTTCACAAAATCACATATCAACTTGCTTGTAGCTTGTCGATGATCAATTCCACACTGCGGCAATGAGCAGTTGTGTAGGCCCAAGAAAGTAATTTTGAAAATATCACACCCTTTTTATCTACTTGCACGTAATCTCCAACTACAATTTTCTCTTTTATATTTCAATGAATATCTTATTCTGCTGGACTTCATCACCTTGTACTAAGTGTTTATAAATAAAGCATTCTTCTGTACCATCTTGATCAATGTGTCTTTATCTATAAACATCTTATTAAGATAAAGTTGTTGATAATCATCTTTTGCTTCAACAGCAATAGGGAATTCTTTGAGTACGTATTTGTCTTTATAAACCATAACAGAATCAGGTATTGAAGACTTATGTACATCGTTTTCTATCCAACTACTACTGGCAAAACACTCTTTCTGACTATTTTTCAGTGGTACTTCTTTCTTCCTTCTTTGTTTTTCAGCCATACTTCCTTTTTGCTTACAGATAATATCATTATCCTTTAGCTGACTATTCTGTTAAGTGTGCTTTGGAGATAGTACCATATCCACAGGAGTGTCAATGAATAATTCATCCAATACATCACAACCAGTAGGCTTATGGTTAAGATCTATAGATAATTTTGTATCTCTTCTTGATCCACTATTATCGTCATCTGTACTTACCTTATTGGGCATATATTATTTAAAAACATATAAGTATATGAACTAATTAATCATCAAAATTATAACAAAAGATAATTAGAAAAATTATTCATACCTTCTGTTATTCATAACAATGTCAAATAATAGAGGGTTGTCTTAAGGTTTCTCCACACTGGTCTTGTACTTAATACGTTGACTGACATCTAGAGTATATGGTACAAAACTGAAATCCTCGCTATAATTAATATCATTATTTTCATTCGTATGCAAATCTCAAACACCGAATGATAACGCGATCGAACAATGAAGCTCCGATGATGTCGAGATATTTTTTAAGTCAACAGGAGGGGTAACTACACAAGGTATTTTACGAGGCACCTGTGTCGTTTCTTTCAACTTTCTCTTATTACCGAGTGGTTCGATTTTAATCAACCTATGAATAGATCTCGGATTTTTCAGCACTCTGCTTATCAGCAATAGGATATTACTATTATTAGCTCGGATGTTATGGGTAATAAATATTGCAACATCATTATCATCCACAATTTCGGCAGGAGGACATGCAAGTGTACTTGGATATAAAACCTTCATTCTGATTTCATACTCTTTGAGACTATCATTTGTAATCTTATAAATTTCCTGAAGAAGATAGTCAAAATCTGATTTTGTAGATAAAATGATACTTTTAGTTCTTCCACCCCTGTACTCATACTTTTCTTTCAAATATAACAATTCTCCATCGTAACAATAAAGTATGGATAATGTTGAATCCATATTTCAAATCCATGTTAGTATAGAATCACAATATCAAAACTCAGCAATATAAAATTTGATATCAAAGATTAATCATATGTAACCAATACAAAATAGACTCATCACGACTAACAATTATTATTTATTTTTTACTTTTAAATACTTTGATCAAAATATAAAATGTGATGCTAATATTCACCTAATTTTGTTGTTTTCATTCCCTTTTCGTTATAACCATATTGATGAATAGCCAATTTTATCAATTTTATATGTGATGTTACTATTTTAAGCATAGAATTACAATATCAAAACTCAGCAATACCAAATTTGATACCAAAAATTAATCATACGTATCCAATACATACTAGACTCATCACGAGCAATACATACTAGACTCATAACGACCAATATAATATTAATATTCAGCTAATTTTGTCATTTTTGTCCCTTTTTCGTCCTAACCATATTGATGAATAGCCAATTTTGTCAATTTCGTTCCTTTTTCGTCCTAAAATGTGCTGTTAATATTCAACCACTTTTTGTCAATTTCGTTCCTTTTTCTCGATTGGTTGTTGTTGTTAATGAAATCATAGAGTAATCAAATGGTACAATGAAGAAGTTAATCAAACATATATGAAAAAAATCACAAAACATGGAGGTTTAAAGGGGATATCTTACAGCCCTGTTGAAATGAGATAATCGTCATCGAAAGGTTATCGTTGAAAGGGGTGAAGTATAGGAGTCGTTGAAAGGGGTGAAGTGTAGGAGCTGTCGAAAGGGGTGAAGTGAAGGAAGACTCACGTGCTTTGATGATCACCATTGAAATGGATGGCCGGTTGTCCCACAGTCGTCGTCGAATGGTTGCCATCGAAAGAGGTGGAGGAAGCCACCATCCAAATGAGAGAAGTGACCTGACCCATTCTCAACAATAATTGAGAGTTGGTGGCCATTTTGGTAAAAACCTCATGATGTTATGTGCCTAAATAGTTATCGAGCCCGATCTCCAATAGCTGAACAGTTTTTGAAAAAACGGTCGAGTTCGTAACATTTGGTATCAGAGCCAGCCCCACGTCAAAGATTTGAATCCCGGAAGGATCGACCTATTGGATAGATTAAAATACTGATAGGTAAGTGAAAGTCGCCAAAAAGGGAAAGGGTTGCCAACGGGCTAGTGTTGATAGAGTGGGCCATGGAGGACGTCGGCTGCAGAAGCTTGGTGGTATGTTATGTGCCTAAATTGTTATCGAGCCCGATCTTCAATAATTTCGGAGCTTTTGGAAAAACAACCATGTTCGTAACATATAATCCCACCTTAGCGCACGAATCCACCTTCTCCGCCGCAGAGATCTCTTCTTTATCGGCTGGCATGGGATCTAGCTTCTCTCAACACCCAATGGTATCATCACGTCCCCCTCTGGCAATGCCAATCACCGTGGGCACCTCCTCAGCTTGTCCAAGAGCAAGCTGCCGCTGTGTGGCTCAAGCATGTACCACGTGTACACCGGCAGCGCCAGATTATTCACGAAGCTCTACTCCGACGGCTATGGCTTGGTAGCACGTTCCAGTGTCCCATCTTCTCTCCTTTATCTGAGCCCTTGCTCTGCTCGAATTAGTTGCATCAGGTAACCGGTAAATCTCTACCTCATCCCAACCATGTTTTCCCTCTCTGTAATCACATGGTATGCGCCATCCCCAGGCGAGATACAATATGCATCCCTCTCTACTTGTAGCGCGGTACAATTATATGTTCTACGACGTAATCTCCTCCTCGCCCATTCTATCTCAACGTGCCACATGATCCCAAAACATAGCTTGTTCGATCCAATGCCTCATCACTGTCGATCCCGATCAGCTAAAGAGTTTGGGAGGTCATGCCCTTTTTTTCCTTGGTACCGGCCAGTCCATATTTGTCGGCCCCTCCTCTTGTCCACAAATTATGCCTTTGACATCTTCCTTGGATGCGCTCTGCAAGTCAAGCATTTGTTGTCTTTTTCCGGTGCGTTCAGAACGTCGGGAGACCAACCCTTTCTCTCATCAAATTCTTTCCATGCGGTCAGCATGCCGGGAGCCCGGCCCTCACTATATTTCCTAAGTACGTTCAACACATTGGGAGCCCGCAATCTCCCATAATGTATTGCCTTAGTGCGCTCTGCATGACGGGAGCCCGGCCCTTTCTCGCATCGTATTCCTCGGGTGCGCTCAACATGCTGGGAGCCCAACCTTCTCTCATGTCGTATTTCTTAGGTACATTCAACATGTCAAGAGCTTGGCCCTCTCTCGTGTATTCAACTTGAATTACATGTACATTCCGGGAAGGAAGTTTAAGATGAATTGTACTAGAAAAGACTCGTCAATGATGATCTTAAAGCCCTTAGCTGAGCAGTGATATCACACATCTGCATGATATGCACTTGTACACTCTTATCTTTAGTAAGCTACATCGATGATAATTTGGTTATCAAGGTGCTGGTCAAGACTTTTTTAAAGAATTTGAATTGCTCCTCAATAGTCTTTATAAAGTCCTTGATCAGTCTGCACTTAGGGATAGATCCCCTGGTGCTTTTATCTATATGGATTTGGATGAGCAACACACTAAACCACTTGGATCACTCCCATCGCTCATACGATACAACCTCAACTGACATACTTTCTCCGTTGGAACTGAAGGTTTGGCCATATGGAGTGTCAGGTCGAGATCCATACACCCGAATACCAATAGTACTTTGTCCTTCCAATCAGAATAATTATCACCACAAAAAAATGTAAGGTGTTGGGTGGGGTAAATAATAAAGGACATTCATAGCTGAAAAACATTAAAAAAAAAAATCCTTACATTAATATGAGGCAATAAATATTTATTTGATAATTAACCTGCGTTAAAGTCAGCCAATGAAAGTCGGACCTCCCTTTGGGCAAAGACCGCAATTCACTGAGTTCTTTTAGAAACTTGAATGTTTCTTGATAGGAGAAGAGAGTCATGCAATGAAATACACAGACAAACCCATACCTATGAGCTTAAGAACTATCCATGTTCCATTGCACAACTCACCACCTAATCCTAATTACATGATGATGACAATCACCTCCATGTGCGACCAGGTAACTGCCAGCATCACATAAATAGTATGTTGTTATCACAATTATAATATTTATGTAATTCAATACATTCCATAAAACATACTTTCTGAATAACTCATCGAAGTTGGCTTAAGATGCTTTGGCTACTCATGAGCTACTTTGAACGGAAACACTTTATATTGTGATAAACATATTTAAACATTCATAGAATCTACATTCCAGTTACTATTATCACAGATAAATGCTCGAATAAAGTAATCTATGTTAATGAGTTAGGTAAGGTTTTTAGGGCTCGGCTAGGGTATCTCACAATCACATAATATAAAAAATCATAAAAAATCATAATCCACAGTCCTTTTTTTGCGATACATAAGTTACAACTTAAAAGCATTGTATATAAATTGTTGGTGCATGATCATGCATCAGACTAACACAGCGGAAACACCAAAATCACCATATGCCACACATGCAATCATGATGGGTCCAAAGACGAGAACATCCAACAACGAGATCATCCCTAAAAAATTTACACCCAATCAAATGGCCGCTACAGCTTACCAAGAGCAAGCAAAATGTGCAAAACAAAATACAAGCACAAAGAGAGACACAAGATTTAATGAGGTTTGACAAACTTGTCTACTCCTCTCTCCACCACGCCAATTTCACTACCTTCAATCTACAAAAGCAAACTACTCAATACAAGAAGGATCTCACCTCAACTAAACTTCTACAATAATCTCCAATCGATGAACAAAGGTTTCCTCCTTCTCGATTTTGGAAACAAACCCTAGCCGATCTCTACCCTTCAATTCTCTTCAAGCTTCTCCCAATTCAATAAAGAGATTAGGGTTAGGTTATACAACAAATAGAGCCTTTATATAGGAAGCCCAAAAAGGGAACAAGACAAAAGGCCGGATTTGGAAAATTCTGACACCGTCGTGCGCATGTCTTGTGTCGTGCGCATGACCTGGGAGCAAGTCATGCCCAAAACAGTCATGCGAGCGACTCTTGTACACCGAGGTACTGCGCAAGTCCTGTGCACAACCTTCCCAAATCGTGCACAAGACCTAGATCGTTTGCACGACCTCCCCTATATCATGCTTTGCTCATTCTTCTCCTTTAATCTTACTGAACACCACATGGAGTTTGGCTTGGGCTTGTTGCTGCTCATCGAACTTGGTCTCCACCTCTCTAACATAAACATAAGCCTAAAAATTACAAAAATCTAACTAGCAGTGAACTCCATGGAACTCCTTCGTAACCTGTAGAAAAAACATGTCCATATGGATAAACCACAATTGAGTGCCTGACCGGCCCAAAAACAAAACAAGATGACCAAGCTTTATATTACACATTTGCAGAGATGAAAATCACTAGGTTCAATCGCCTCCAAATAAATCATAACGACAAGATTAACTCAAACACACCGAATAAGGATTAATATACCTTAAGAGTCGGATCGGATTAAAATAAATAGGGCTATAGTTTAAATTTATACGAGTTTAGGGTTAAAACCAAAAATCCTAAACCCATCTTTCGAAAAAACCCACCCCTAACACTTACCAATCAGCGGGAAAGCGAGCGGCCATCACCGCATGTAGCTTCAGGCCGCACCTCATAGCGTGTTAGAAGTCGCATATGTGTCTATTCATGATTCATAAGCATCTTCATTGCTCCAATTTTAATTAGACAAAAAATTCTAAGGAACAAATGAGAAAAACATCAGTTGGATTCCAATATTTGGTCCTTGGATCCAGACCCAAATATTGTGATCTTAAGTTCCATTAGTTCCTTGGCAACATCTCCCATCAGCATCCGCTCCCGAGGTAGCTCCTTCGTGCATGATATTCCAATTCTGAACACTGAAGCCAAGCACTCTTCTGCCCTCCCCCGATCAGCACCAATGCTTTGAGTGTTGTCATCGGCTTCTCCATCCTCATCCTCGGAGAGCAGGCGCGGATCGGCAATTCCCATTATGCGCTCATGGAAGGCCATCTTGACGAATCTACATAGGCTAATGCCGTCTACGAAAGCATCGTCAGTAGGCCTTTTCCCAGTGAACATCTCTAGCAATAGTACTCCATAGCTGTATACATCCCCTTCAGTTGATGCTTTGTTTGCCATCCCATACTCTTCAAAACATCAAAGAAGAACAAGACCATGTTAACATCCATACTTCCAACTTTGTTGAGCAATACAAATGAAGATTGGAAAGAATGAAGACCTCACCTGGTGCAACATACCCAATAGATCCTTTCAGTCCAATTGAGCTTGTTAGATTCTGCGCATACCCGCTTGTAGTTTCAGCAAGGAATCTCGCCAATCCGAAGTCTCCCACATGAGCGTTCATGTCGTTGTCCAGAAGAATATTGCTAGGCTTTAGATCGCAGTGAGCGATCGGCATTGGGCCATGGTGGTGAAGGTAGTCCAATGCAGAAGCAACGTCGATGGCGATTTTCAACCTCTGAATTAGATCTAGCCTCCTATGAACCCCCTGATCATTTACTTTGGGATGCAGCCACATCTCCAGGCTCCCATTGGGCATGTACTCGAAGACCAAGGCCTTGAATTCATTGCCTCTGGAATCGAAGCTCGAGCACGATGTGAATACCTTGACGAGATTCCGATGCCGGATGTTTCTCAAGGCTTGGCACTCAGCCACGAAGCTCCTGGAAGCTCCTCGCTGCTGAAGGTTGAGGACCTTTATGGCAATCAACTTGTTTCCGTCGTCGCAATCCATGGTGCCTTTGTATACGGAACCGAAGCTTCCGACTCCAATCAAATTGTCTGCAGAGAACCCATCGGTTGCCTCGAGCAGCAAATCATAGGAGACCTCCATATGATCGTTACAACAAAAAGGGATCTCTATACTACTCTCATCCGTCGAATCAATAATCGGTCCAGATTCCCTTAATAACTTCTGATTCCGAACAATAGCGGCCGCCAAGTAGAGCAGAACACAACATAGGATTCCAGTGACTGCCAATAAAATTATAGGCCAATATCTTCTCCCAGAGCTTTGGTTGGAGCATGGCTGTAATCTGAGATTTGGGTGACCCCCACAGACTTGGCTGTTTCCCAGTACTGAGAATGCACTCAAATTTCTGAAAATCCCGACATTTGGTACCTCGCCCTCCAAATTATTGAAGGACAGATTCAGTCTGATCAAGAAAGGAAGGGTTTTAAGGGATTCAGGGATGCGCCCGGACAAGTTGTTGTGCGAAAGATCCAACTTTTGAAGGCCTCTCAGATCTTGCAGTGACAAAGGGATGGTTCCAATGAAGAGATTTCCATCCATATAGAGATATTCCAAGATCTGGCACTGACCCATAGTGCTAGGAATCACACCCGATAATCGATTCTTGGAGATGCTCAATATCCTGAGATTTCTCAAACTTCCAACCTCTGAAGGCAGAGGCCCTGCCAATGAATTGTACGCGAGGCCGAGGTATCGGGTGAGCGAGGAGACCAAAAGAAGTTCTCTGGGTATCGAACCCATAAGCTTATTTTCGTTGAGGTTCAGCAGTTGCAATGGGCAGTTGCTTAGGCTGACGGGTATTCTTCCACTCAGTTTGTTAACATTCAGGTTAAGATGGTTCAATCTAGTGAGGTTGCCGAAGGTCGATGGGATCTCACCGGAAAGCTCGTTTCGATCTAAATACAGTACACGCAAGCTCGAGAGTCTCCCAATTGTGGATGGTATACGGTCTGTCAGAAGGTTGCTGCCCAAATCAAGCAGCTTTATGTTGATGAGCTTCTCGATATCTACAGGTATGCTTCCAGATATTTGATTTCCCCCCATTACAAGCTGCTCCAGCTCTGCGGATAAGTTACTAATAGATTTCGGCAGCATGCCTCCAAGCCTGTTGCGGTCTAGGCCAACTCTTCGTAGCATGGTGCAGTTGACTAAAGAGTCAAGAAAGCTCCAATCAGAGGATCCCCTCGCTTCCAACTTGTTCCCACTAAGAAGTAAATCCACTAGACCTAGCAAATTTCCCAGGCCTCGAGGGGTCGTGCCTTCGAATGCATTCTCCGATAGCTCAAACCATTCGATCGCGGAAGCGTTGGACAAGGACTCGGGTATGGGCCCGTGAAACTGATTTCCGCCTAATAGGAACCGTTGCAGGCGTGGAAGAGTTCGACCGATGTCGAACGGTAGCACCCCGGTGAGACTGTTCTGGCCAACATCGATGTCCGTGAGATAGGAGAGGTTCCACAGAGAAGGTGGGGTGACCCCTGTGAGGTGGTTGGACGACAAGTAGATCTCGGAGAGCCTAGTGAGGCTCCCGAGCCATGGTGGGATGCTGCCTCCAAGATCATTCTCTGAGAGGTGAAGGACAGAGAGGGAGGAGAGGTTCCTTAGTGAAGGTGGGATGCCCCCTGTGTGGTTGTTCCTTGCTAGGCTCAGCACAGTGAGTTGGGAGAGGTTCCCTATTGAGAGTGGGATGGCTCCTGAGATCATGTTGCTACCCAAAGACAGCTTCTGTAGCCTCAGTAGCCCGCCAATCGTCGCAGGGATTGTACCTGTGACAGGGTTTTGAAAGTCGATTTTTGTAAGTAAAAAAGGGGAAATTTGTCGGATTTATGAGCAAATGTCAGTCGAAAGCTTATATTTTTGAAAGAATGATTTCTGTGGAATTTGTTGGATTTTGGTCAAATTTGAATCCATCTTAGTCAAATGTATTGCTGGTATGTCATGAAAAAATCCGGAATGGATAAAAAAGTAGGATTTTGGATTTTTATTTTTGGAAACGGAAAATTTTTCTTACTAAAAACACGAGACTTTTGCAGTGAAATTGTCTAAAAAAGATAGAATGTCTGATTTCGGTCAAAGTTCAGTCATTTCGGTCGACATATCGTTGTCAGACTGAAACTTGGTACTATTGGAAATTTCAGATAAGTTCTATGTCCGATCCAAAAGATAAAAAAGACATAATTCAAAGATTTTGCAGGAAATTCATTGACATTTGATTCCATACCTGTGAGAAGGTTGGAGCGCATGTAAATTGTGGGCAGGCTGACGAGGTTGCCAATCTCAGCAGGGATGCCTCCTGAAATCTCATTCTCGCTCATCGCCAGCCATTCAAGCTGCGTCGAGAGATTGGTTGTCGCTCCGGGGAACTCGCCTTGGAGCATGTTGTGGGATAGCTCCAGTACTCGTAGATTGCTGCAGTTTGTCAGAGCAGTGAGGAAAGCCCAATCCTCAGCCTCCCGAGCTTCGAATCGGTTATTCGAAAGTAGGAGCCTTGCCAGGCCTGGCAAGGATCCCAGGCTAGTGGGGATCGTACCGCTGAACTTGTTGTGTTGCATGTAAAGATGTTGAAGGCGAGGGAGGAGGTGGCCGATCCTGCGTGGAAGTGCACCGGTGAGCTGGTTGAATTGCAGGTAGAGATAAGTCAGAGATGAGAGGTTCCATAGAGAATGTGGGATGACGCCCGAAAGATTGTTCCATGATAGGTCGAGATTGACGATAGACAAGAGCTTCCCTATTGAATCTGGGATGTTCCCTGTGAGGTAATTGTTCCCTAGGCCAAGTACAATGAGAGAGGACAGGCTTCCTATTGAAACTGGGATGCCTCCTGTAAGCATGTTATGTTCTAGACTCATCAACTGAAGATCTGAGCTAAGTTTTGAAGGGATCTCCCCGCGGAGTTTGTTGTCGCTAAAATCGACGCTTCGAAGATGGCGGCAATGAGACAGGTTTGCAGGAATCTCTCCAACAAGCGAATTTGAGCTTAGATTGAGATGCTGAAGTTGCGAAAGGGAGCCGAGCTCTAGAGGGATGGGGCCGTGGAGTCGGTTGCTCGCAAGGTGGAGACTCTGGAGGGAGGTGAGGTTGCTGAGGAAAGGAGAAATCGAACCCGCCAGGCCGAGAGAATCAAGGTCCAATGCTGTGACACGCCCGAGCTCATCGCATGCCACGCCTTGCCACTGGCGGAGATGGATGGAGTCATCGCCCCATGAGTCCAGCGCTCTTGATGGGTCGTCGGATATCAGCGCCTTGAATGCGAGGAGAGCGAGATGGTCCGTCGCATTGCTGCTCCCACTCGACACGGTGGTGTTGTTCGAAGGAGTGGCAAGGAGGAGGAGGAGGAGGATTGCATGAATGAGAGGTGATTGAATTATGATGGAGAGGAGTGGCATGACTGAGAGCTACAAATTTCTGAAGCATAGTTTTGTGACCAGAACTGGGTTGTTGATGCTCTTTGAACTTTTCCTTTGGAACTAATGTTCGATTGTGAAGTTTGGGAGAGTAGTCTCTGGCCGGCCAACTGTTGATTGGTGGACCAGCATCTCTGCAGACCATCCAACATGTAGTCCATAGGAGTTGGTTGGGAATAAAACCTTTTAGTTTTGGCTTTGTTTGCCTGGATTTAGCGTACAAATTTCCATTTGTTCATATTTATAGATGCTGCCCTTGGCAAAGTTGGGTAAGGTTGTGCTTGTACTTATATTATAAAATTGTAAGGATTTTAAAATGGAAATCTCAAACGATCCGATGAATACATCCAGATCGCATCTACAATAAGCAAAAGCGATGAAACATATACCTCCCGTAGACGATTGGGTGATTCCTATGATGAGTTTCTCCTTTGACCACAGATGAAGATGGAGTTCCTTCCTCGTAGCCGAATATGGAGAGAGAGAGAGAGAGAGAGAGAGAGAGAGAGAGAGAGAGAGAGAGAGAGAGAGAGAGAGAGGTTTCTAGTTTAGACCTTGGCTTAAGAATGTGCGATGTCTATGCTGGATTGCCGCTCCTCACCATGCCGCCGATCGTGCCATTGATCAAGCAATCATCACAGCTGTTAGTTGCAGCTGGATATTGCAGCAATCAAGGGATTCAGTCAGCATTGAATAGTCACCATAATAGCTTGTATACGATGGGATCCATTCAGCATTGAATGGAATTCACTCCAGCATTGCATGGTTACCATAACAGCTCATATTGTATATGATGAGATCCATTCAGCATTGAATGGGATTCATTCCAGCATTGCATGGTTACCATAAAAGCTTATATTGTATAGGATGGGATTCATTCCCTTATGAGTGTAACCTGTACATTATATATAGTGATGATATAGAAGAGGCATGTTAAGCGGTACAGAACAATCCCACTAGTCCTTCTCTTTGTAATCTCTAGTTCATCCTTCTTTGCAATCTCTAGTTCCTATTCTCACATGGTATTAGAGCCAACCATCATGGCCAATGTTGAGAATACCTCCGCCAATGTTTTCAACTGCAAATCTGTCCTCCATGATTCCAATATTGATGCCATGGATTCCTCTCTCCCGGTTATAAAGCCCATCCGTCAGGAGGTGGCAATCAAGCTTCAATCAAACAACTATCTCCCGTGGAAGACGCAGGTCCTTCCAGTCCTTCGTTCCCTTGGACTGGTTGGATTTGCTGACGACTCTGCAATCCGTCCCAAGCTAGATGATCTCTCGCCTACCGCTGTCCAATGGGATCGCCTAGATCAGATGGTCTTGGCGTGGCTTACAAACTCTCTCTCCGAGGCTACTGTTACTCAAATCGGCACATGTGAAACCTCGGCTGAGGTTTGGCACTCCTTGGAGGTGCTATATGGGACACTCATTCGGTCCCGAGTTCTTCAACTCAAGTCGGAACTCCAGTCCTTGTCAAAAGGAGCTCTCTCTATGGCCAACTACGTTCAACGGGCTAAATCTATAGTCCAAAATCTCGCTTGTGCTGGTAAACCCATTGATGAGGATGACCTCGTCATGTGGGTTCTCCGCGGCCTTGGATCCGAGTTTGATCCAATTGTTGTTGCAATCAATCTCTCGAGAGATTCTCCTACAGTAGATGAGGTCGTCGTGCTATTGTTTGATTTCAAGCTTCGACTTCAAACTACACGCCGGGATGTCGAGACACCCGCCGCGATGTATACCGCTCGCGGTCACGGTCGTTCCCAATCGGGAAACCGCAGCTCCCGAAGCCGTGGACAGTTTAGCGAAGGCCGAGGTGGAGACCGGGCCGGGAACGATCGCGGATCCACTTCTTTTGCACCTCCTCGTGGTGGCCGTGGGGCACCAGGTCAGCGCATTAGAGGCCCGCCTCGCTCAAACGGTGATTCCGACGTTGTCTGCTACTGCTGTGGCCATCCTTATCACAAAGTCAACAATTTTTTCGCTCCAGACTCAGCTATTTCTAATCAGGTACAATCTTTCGCTACAATGCGTCTATCTGATCAGGTTGACCAAGCATGGTATCCTCACACTGAAGCGTCCAATCACATGACCGCTGATATCGCACATGGAGCGTTCAATCTACTGTTTCTTAGTCTAGTGCCGAGGCCGAGTATCGCGTGCTGGCTTCCACGACGGCTGAAGGTTTTTGGTTCCTCCACATGCTTCAATTTCTTCGCGTCCGCTTATCTGGAACCCCCTTACTCCTCTGCGACAACATTAGTGCACTCCACATGGCCAAGAATCCTGTTTTCCATAACAGAACGAAACACATTGATATCGACGTCCACTTCATACGAGATCATGTACTTTGGGGTGATGTCATTGTCTCTCATTTGCCCGGGAAAGATCAAGTCGCTGATATCTTTACAAAGTCTCTTCCTAGCCCGCGATTTCTCTGGCTTCGGGACAAGCTCTCCTTACAGGTTCACCCGTCGTGAGCTTGAGGGGGGATGTGCGATGTCTACGCTGGATTGCCGCTCCTCACCATACCCCCGATCGTGCCATTGATCAAGCAATCATCACAGCTGTTGGTTGCAGCTAGATATTGCAGCAATCAAGAGATTCATTCAGCATTGAAGTCACCATAATAGCTTGTATACGATGGGATCCATTCAACATTGAATGGGATTCATTCCAGCATTGCATGGTTACCATAACAGCTCATATTGTATATGATGAGATCCATTCAACATTGAATGAGATTCATTCCAGCATTACATGGTTACCATAAAAGCTTATATTGTATAGGATGGGTGATGTGAAACAGTGTGTGCGACAGGGAATTCAAAGACTCGTTGAGCCGCGACGGGGTCGCTTGTTGCTCCGAGCAGACACAGGAAGTTGACTTAAACAAATAATATGGTTAACAAAGCACAACAAGCACGCAAGCAGGTATTCCAATCTAAACTATCCGAACAACAAACGCCTAATTATATCAGCAAGATTCCAAATGCAATATCAGGGCTAATAACGAACAGAGTAATCAGAAACTCTCAACTCACCATTCAAAGGGGCAGCAGTTGCATAGATAAAATATAGGAGATTTAATCGTTGGTATCACCCTCCGATGTTGACCGGGGAAGAAAGAACTCACCTACTGAGGATTGTGGGGGACCTCAGGAGTCTCCACTGGTGGCGGGGTCGAAGTTGATGCGGTGTCCTCGGGTTGAGCCGGGGCTTGGGCGAGGGCACGAAGGGCTAGCACGTTGGGATGTACGGGCGCGCCGGGATGCCACCGTTGATGGTTCTCCGAGATGCCCAACCGTGCTTCCGCGTCCTTGGCGACGAGGTAGGTGATGCGATCCACGTAGTCCTTCACGCTCTCGCCGGCGTTGAACCGGAAGTCGAGGAACGGAGACTGGATGTCGAGAAAGCCGTCTTCGTCGTCGATCAAGCCATGATCCACATCGGGGTCGGCCATGCCGTCATGCCGAGGTATGGGCTGTCGGGATTGGGGAGGTGGTGTTTGGATTGGCGCGGGGAGGGGAACGGGTCGGGATGGATCGGATGAGGGAGAGGGGTTCGGGATTGGCGCGGGGTTTGGGAATCAGGCCGGCCGGGTCAGACGGTAGGGTCGGGGCCGGCTGGGCGCGTGCGGAGAAGGGGGGGGGTGGGGATCGGATAGCAGGAGCGGCAGTCGGGGGTGGCGTTGGGGCTGGGCACGGGTCGGGTTGAGAGGGAGGGAGGGAGAGGGAGGTGGGGTGGAGGGGATCGGGGTGGCAGGCACCGGGGTGGGCCGGGCCGGGCTTGACTGGAGTGGGGCGGGAGGGGGAGAGGTCGGGAGAGAGGGAGAGGGAGACGGGGTGGAGGGGGTCGGGGTGGCAGGCGCCGGGATGGGCCGGGCCGGGCTGGACTGGAGCGGGGCGGAAGGGGAGAGGTCGGGAGAGAGGGAGAGTGGAGAGGGGGAAGGCCGGGGGGAGGGGATCGGGTGGTGGTGGTGCCGGACGGGGGTTGGGCGGGCAGGCAGCAGCGGCAAGGAAGAGAGGGGAGGGTGAGGCCGGCGGCTAGATGATGGAGGGGGAAAGGGGATGGGGAAATGGATAGTCCCACTAGGGTTTCACACGCCTAGTTGGGGGCCTAGGGTTTCACACACCTAGGTATGGCTCGGGTTTCACACGCCTCACCTTAACTCTCTCACACATGTGGGAAGAGATAAAAATTTTATTCATTGCATACCGAAGAGAGAAATGAAAAGGCCTATAAATAGGCTTACAACGACAACTGAAAAAGCCCCCTAACCGAGGTGGGACTAAAAGTTCACAAACCAAATAATGAAACAGAAAAGAAAACAATAGCCAACTCGGCTAGAACCACATGCTCAGATGCCGCCTCCTGCGCTGGTACACTCGCTAGGGCCGAGGCTCGATGTCCCCATCATTCTCCCCAGGTGGGAGAGAGCTCGACTCAGTCGAGTGAGGATCTGCAAAACTCTCGTACTGCTCCAAGGTGTCAGGATCCAACTGCTGAAGGTCGCTGCGGTCGACCCAGGTGTCATCAGAGGCGGGTCTTCCCTTCCAACGGATCAGATACCGTCGGGTTCCACCGTCCTTACCGGACACAATCTCATCATCCACAATTTTATCTATTTTTTCTGCTGCATAATGTGGGGGAATTTCTGGAAGTGGGGGTAGGGAGGGACTCTCAGAAAATGGGTCTTGGGAAGGCTCATCTATGAGGGGATTATTAGGGTTAAAATCAGGTCCCTTGTAGGCTACTAGGTCCTCGATATTGAAGGTGGAACTGATGCCGAAATCTCCAGGGAGATCTACAACATAGGCATTGTCATTCAGCTTCTTTAAAATTTGGAAAGGGCCCGCACTGCGTGCATGCAGTTTTTTAACAGTTCCCGGGGGAAACCGTTCCGGACGGATCCGGACCATTACATAATCACCCACATTAAATGTCTTAAATCTCTTCCTGAGATCAGCTCGCAGTTTATAGGTAGCATTACTCTGCTCAATTTTATCTTTGATTTCCTTGTGTAGACCCTGGACATGCGATGCAAATGCGGATGCTGACTCAGAGACTTGATGATAGTTAGCCATGGGGATGAGATCTATAGGCTGCCTAGGCTTAAAACCATGCACAATTTCATGAGGACTCAAACCAGTGGTCCTATTAACAGATGCATTGTATGCAAATTCAGCGATGGACAACTTTAGATCCCAAGTCCCGACATGCTCACCTACCAAGGTGCGCAAAAGGTTCCCCAGACTTCGATTTACTACCTCGGTTTGGCCATCAGTTTGTGGGTGGAAAGCGGTAGAAAACTGGAGCTTAGTGCCCAATTTGTGCCATAGGGTTTTCTAGAAAAAACTGGTGAACTTGACATCTCTGTCAGAAACAATGGTCTTGGGCAGACCGTGCAATCTGACGATACCGTCAAAGAAGATTTTTGCAACCCTCGAAGCGTCAGCTGTTTTGGAGCAGGGCAAGAAATGGGCCATTTTGGAGAACCGATCCACGACGACCAGAATCGAATCGTGTTTCCTTAGAGTTTTAGGAAGGCCCAGTACGAAGTCCATGCTGATATCTTGCCATGGACAATTTGGGACCGGTAACGGGGTGTAAAGGCCAGTATTCTGCTTGTGTTGTTTGGCTAGCTGACAGGTGTGACATCTGTCGACATGCCTAGCAACATCGCGCTTCAGACTCGGCCAATAGAACCGGTACTCGACGGCCTCAATTGTTTTCTTATTTCCGAAATGTCCGGCAAGACCTCCAGCGTGCAACTCCCACACGAGAAATTCACGTAAGGATGTTCGTGGGATGCACAACTTCCGTCCCCGGAACAGATATCCATCATGCATGAGATAGCTGTCAACTTCGGACAGGGTCCCGTCTCTCAATAACGCGTAGGTTTCGCCAAAGTCGGGACATGACTCATACTCGGCTTTTATCCTAGCAAATCCTTCAACTGCCGTGGTTAATTTGGACAGGATGAACACACGACGGCTGAGCGCATCAGCAGCTTTATTCTCAACTCCCGCTTTGTGGCGCAGACTAAAAGTGTAGTCCTGGAGGAACTCGACCCATCGACCATGTCGCGCATTTAGTCTCTTCTGGGAGTAAATATAACGGAGGGCCTCGTGATCAGAGAAAATAACGAACTCTTGAGGCAGGAGGTAATGTCGCCAATGGCGAAGCGATTGGATTACCGCATAGAACTCCTTGTCATAGGTGGAGTATCTCTGTCGGGTATCATTTAGCTTCTCGCTAAAATAGGCAACCGGGTGACCTTCCTGGGAAAGGACTCCACCTATCCCGAGCCCAGATGCGTCGCAAGCCACTTCAAAAACCTTAGAGAAGTCAGGGAGGCGCATGACAGGGGCCTCAACCATCCTTTTCTTGATTTCGATGAATGCCCTCGTGGCGGCATTAGACCAAGTGAACTCACCCTTCTTCAGACAGTCAGTCACTGGGGCCATGATGGTGCTGAACCCCTTAATGAACCGACGATAAAAGGTGGCTAGCCCGTGGAAACTTGTGACATCACGAACAGTCTTGGGCTCAGGCCACTCTTCGATGGCTTTGACCTTTTCGGGGTCCGCAGAGACTCCCTCGACAGAAACTACGAATCCTAAGAATTGGACTTGAGTTGTGAGAAATGTGCACTTCTTCGGATTCGCATACAGCTCTTCTTTCCTTAATACGGCACAGACTTGACGCAGGTGGTCTAAATATTGTGCCCGAGACTGACTGTAAATGAGTATGTCGTCAAAGTACACCACCAGGAATTTACCCATAAATGGACGGAGTACTTGCGTCATTACCCTCATAAAGGTACTCGGGGCGTTAGTCAGCCCAAAGGGCATGACCATCCATTCATATAGTCCATCCTTAGTCTTGAACGCAGTCTTCCACTCGTCGCCCGGACGGATACGGATTTGGTGATAGCCACTCTTTAAATCAATCTTGGAGAAAATGGTAGCTCCGGACATCATGTCCAACATGTCGTCCAGTCGCGGGATAGGGAAACGATACTTGACTGTTATTTTGTTGATGGCGCGACTATCGACACACATACGCCACGATCCGTCTTTCTTAGGCGTCAGAAGGGCGGGGACCGCACACGGACTCATACTCTCCTTGATAAAACCCTTTTGTAGGAGTTCGTCAACCTGCCTCTTCAACTCCGCATGTTCAGTAGGGTTCATTCGATAGTGCGGCAGGTTGGGAAGACTTGCCCCAGGGACCAAATCAATGGCATGCTGTATGTCGCGCATCGGGGGCAGTTGGTCAGGGAGATCTTCAGGGAAAACGTCAGCAAACTCCCTAAGCACAGGGGTGACTTCGGGAGGAATCGACTGGCCGGAGTCCTTAGGGGTTTCTCTAGCTACGAGGATGATGATAGGAGCTCCCTGTTCTACCTCGTGACTCAGCTCTTTGGCACTGACAAAACTAACGCTTTTGGCTTTCTTTGCGGGGGCAGCCTTTTGCTCGGCTTGGGCACTCTTGGGTGGGGAGGGAATCAATTTAACTTTCTTGCCCTCATGTTCAAACAGACACATGTTTGAGCGCCCATAAATGAGAACGTCGTTGTCAAAAAGCCAGGGTCTTCCTAAGATGACTTGGCCCACATCCATGGTCAGGACATCACACCAGATCTTGTCTTGGTAGATGTTGAAATTGATGGGCACTAGGCATCTCTGCTTGACTTTCATGGCAGTGGAGTTGATCCAAGATACTTGATAGGGACGAGGGTGGGGGACGGCTTTGAGGCCAGTTTTGGCGATGACAGCAGACGACACGGCATTGATACAACTGCCACTGTCGATGATGACCTTACAGTTTTTATCCCCTATCTTGGTGAATGTGTGGAAAATAGCGGTGCGCCTCCAATCATCTTGATCCTTGGGTTGGGATAGCGCGCACCTAACAACTGACACGGTGGGGGATGATAACTGCCTAAGACAACTTAGAATGGCACCGTCATCATCATCATCAAAATCTCCATCTTCTTCTTCTTCCGCCTGGTAGATGAACTCTGCTTCTCCAGGCTCTACTGCTTCAATAGGGTTGCCATCGACAATGTTGACTCTGACAGGGCTGGGGCAGTTGGCAGCCACGTGGCCATACCCTTGACACTTGTAACACTTGGTAAGAGGGCTGACTTTGGAAAAGTCACGCTCGACACTCTTTCCTCGGGTGTCCCTCTCAAAATTCTTGTTGGGAATGCTGGGCTTAGCTTGAGATGAGTTGGGGTAGGTTCGGTTGGGATTGCTAGGGGAGGGCTTTGCGGGGTAGCTCCTAGGGTCGGAATGCCTGTAGGTGTGACTAGACCTAGAGGCGTCAAGGTCTTGTACTAGAGCGTAGGCTCTTTCCAATTCCGTGACATCTCTGGCAAGGAGCTCATTCCTTAGGTCTTCCCTCAGGCCAGAACGGAAACGGGAAAGGACTTGGACAGGTGTCTCGGTCCCAAGGACGTTGCAACGAGTGAGGAACTCATCAAACTTGGCAACATAGTCTTTCGCCGATTTGCTACCTTGGGTAAACTGGTGCCATTGGTCTAACAGCCGAGCCTGATACGACGGTGGCACGTACTTACCTTTCAGCTCATTTTTCATGGCGACCCAAGTATCAATCGGGTCCTGGGTTCGCGCAACTCTCAACGCTTCCACATTGGTCCAATACTGGCTCGCGGGTCCGCTGAGCTTCATAGCTGCGAAGCGAACCTTCCTAACCTCAGTTAGAGGATACCACGTGAAATAACGATCCATGGACTGGAGCCAATCCAGGAAAAACTGGGGATCGTGTCTACCGTCAAAGGACGGTACCTCTAATCGAATACTCCGAAGGTACTGATCATCGGGGTCCTGATTGTTCTGCCAGTTGGCCGGGTATCCTTGAGGGGGATTGGGAATTTCAACATGCGGATCGTTCCGCGCTTGTTCCATCCGGTCTAACCGGGCATTGGTGTCGCGTTGATACGCGGCGAGGTTTTGGTTCATGGCGGTTATGCCTTGGGTCAACTCGGTAAGTGCTCTAGTCAGGGCCTCGGGATCCATACTGTAGTTGTCCGACTCGCTAGACTCGCCTAATAGATATGGCCTACCCCTTCGGGTTGGCATGCAATGACAACACCCAAAATGATGCAAATTTTATTTTTTTTTTTTATTTTTTTTTTTTGAACTTAATGCACCAGAACTAGGATGAATGCAAGTTGCAGGATCAGGTATAGAATGCAAATGACCTAGCTCTAACCATGCTCTGATACCAAAATGATGTGGAACAGTGTGTGCGACAAGGAATTCAAAGACTCGTTGAGCCGCGACGGGGTCGCTTGTTGCTCCGAGCAGACACAGGAAGTTGACTTAAACAAATAATATGGTTAACAAAGCACAACAAGCACGCAAGCAGGTATTCCAATCTAAACTATCCGAACAACAAACGCCTAATTATATCAGCAAGATTCCAAATGCAATATCAGGGCTAATAACGAACAGAGTAATCAGAAACTCTCAACTCACCATTCAAAGGGGCAGCAGTTGCATAGATAAAATATAGGAGATTTAATCGTTGGTATCACCCTCCGATGTTGACCGGGGAAGAAAGAACTCACCTACTGAGGATTGTGGGGGACCTCAGGAGTCTCCACTGGTGGCGGGGTCGAAGTTGATGCGGTGTCCTCGGGTTGAGCCGGGGCTTGGGCGAGGGCACGAAGGGCTAGCACGTTGGGATGTACGGGCGCGCCGGGATGCCACCGTTGATGGTTCTCCGAGATGCCCAACCGTGCTTCCGCGTCCTTGGCGACGAGGTAGGTGATGCGATCCACGTAGTCCTTCACGCTCTCGCCGGCGTTGAACCAGAAGTCGAGGAACGGAGACTGGATGTCGAGAAAGTCGTCTTCGTCGTCGATCAAGCCATGATCCACATCGGGGTCGGCCATGCCGTCATGCCGAGGTATGGGCTGTCGGGATTGGGGAGGTGGTGTTTGGATTGGCGCGGGGAGGGGAACGGGTCGGGATGGATCGGATGAGGGAGAGGGGTTCGGGATCGGTGCGGGGTTTGGGAATCAGGCCGGCCGGGTCAGACGGTAGGGTCGGGGCCGGCTGGGCGCGTGCGGAGAAGGGGGGGGGGGGGTGGGGATCGGATAGCAGGAGCGGCAGTCGGGGGTGGCGTTGGGGCTGGGCACGGGTCGGGTTGAGAGGGAGGGAGGGAGAGGGAGGCGGGGTGGAGGGGATCGGGGTGGCAGGCGCCGGGGTGGGCCGGGCCGGGCTTGACTGGAGTGGGGCGGGAGGGGGAGAGGTCGGGAGAGAGGGAGAGGGAGACGGGGTGGAGGGGGTCGGGGTGGCAGGCGCCGGGATGGGCCGGGCCGGGCTGGACTGGAGCGGGGCGGAAGGGGAGAGGTCGGGAGAAAGGGAGAGTGGAGAGGGGGAAGGCCGGGGGGAGGGGATCGGGTGGTGGTGGTGCCGGACGGGGGTTGGGCGGGCAGGCAGCAGCGGCAAGGAAGAGAGGGGAGGGTGAGGCCGGCGGCTAGATGATGGAGGGGGAAAGGGGATGGGGAAATGGATAGTCCCACTAGGGTTTCACACGCCTAGTTGGGGGCCTAGGGTTTCACACACCTAGGTATGGCTCGGGTTTCACACGCCTCACCTTAACTCTCTCACACATGTGGGAAGAGATAAAAATTTTATTCATTGCATACCGAAGAGAGAAATGAAAAGGCCTATAAATAGGCTTACAACGACAACTGAAAAAGCCCCCTAACCGAGGTGGGACTAAAAGTTCACAAACCAAATAATGAAACAGAAAAGAAAACAATAGCCAACTCGGCTAGAACCACATGCTCAGATGCCGCCTCCGGCGCTGGTACACTCGCCAGGGCCGAGGCTCGATGTCCCCATCAATGGGATTCATTCCCTTATGAGTATAACCTGTACATTATATATAGTGATGATATAGAAGAGGCATGTTAAGCCGTACAAAACAATCCAACTAGTCCTTCTCTTTGTAATCTCTAGTTCATCCTTCTTTGCAATCTCTAGTTCCTATTTTCACAAAGAATACCCAATAAATCATAGAGGAATCTTTTTATAACTAAACTAGAACACCTCCCCTAAACCTTAATTCTTAGTCTAATCCATTCGTCCAACGCAGGATCAGGATTCATCATTTAAACCATAAGTGTATCGGCTTTGCTCATTCATTAAAAAACCAATCCTTTAAGATTGTATTGGGTAAACATAATGCCCTGCGCGGCCAACAAACGACATTACTCATCACTCTTCCACTTGACACTAACTTTAATGGGCAACAAGCAATCGAAACAATTTAGTATCCACATACAAATTTCTAAAGTAAAACAGTACCAATATTTTGGTGTCATTAAGTTCAAGCATGAGTTTTCAATCTCATGAATCATGGCGGTCGTGTCCATACAGAAAAACACTTCCTTCCATATATTGCAGTGTAATCAATATATTATATGTAGTCATAGTTTTTTTTTTTTTTGAGAAATCCCACTTGGCGACCGAGGGGGGGGGGGGGGGGGGGGGGTTCGGCCTAGACCCCTACCAGTTTATTAAAAGAAGTAAAATAAATAACCCATGCCCAAATGGCCCAAATCACACACACAAGAATTCTGACCAAGACAGTCTATCTAAAAGAGCCCACAAGCTCTAACAAAAGGCAAAAGCACCATTAGTCTCAAGACTTCGAAGCACTAGACCTTTCTTGCTCCCGGATCTGATCTAAAAATGACTTCGTACTCACTCCCTTGCTAGAGAAGCCCATAGTCGAACCTAAATCGAGAATGGTGTTGTCCTCCAACAAGTTCAGAGGTAGGTTCAGCTCCACATCGTCAAAAGTTGATAATTGATCCCGAAGATTCTGAATCCAAAAATCTCCAGATCTCGGGCGAGGTTGGTTGCGCGTGTTTGATTTAAGAGCTCTAGATTTGGCTTAAAGTGCAGCCCTAACTTCGATCGAATTTGTTCCAATGTTTGTCAGGCAAGGGCAACGGTGTGAGGTGGACCCGATGGCCCGGATGACTCTCCGATCCACCAGGTCTTCCTCCTGAGAAGGTCTATCACCTGAGAAAGGGACTGCATCTGAAGCTGATGGCCCATGGTCAGCTGCATCTTGTTTGCCTCCATCCACATCGCCTTGCTGATGTACCTTAGGCATACTATCCTTTGTTGTTCTTGCCACTTCTTCCTCGATAACGCTCGGAACACTAATAGGGACATCTCGAGCTTCCACCCTAGGTTCCTGTTGAGGTACCTTATCAATAACATTATGAGGCATGCTCACCGTTGGTTCACAGCACCAGCATTCATAGCTCCATCCACAGCCACTTCCAGCATTACTCCATGCTGCAGATCAGCAGTGCTCACATCTTCAAAGTGATGCCCTCAGCATGACCCCCTCCATCAGTAGCAGCACCAATAACAACATCAATGTCAGCCACTTGATTGTCCAAACCATCCTCGCCCAAGATGGAGGACAAGGGGGCACAGCCGAGAGTCTCCTCCCCATATTCTTCCCCCTCGCTTCATGCCATCCATCCTCAGGCGCATTTGGAATGGGAGCCTTAGCCAAAGGCCTAGAAGAAGGCCCCCCTAGCTCTTTAAGCCCAACACCATCCGGAGCGAGCACCCGACCTGTCGGCCTCCACCCCTTAGCAGTAAAATGAACTCCTGTCGATCGAACCCTACAAGCCGCAACGCTATGATCAAAGGACCTACAGGTCGAACAATGGGATGGCTTCCACTCATATATGGCATTTTGGACAGAAAGAAACCCACCTCTGTCTTCGTAAGTATTGACCACATCCGGAAGCTCCGACTCAATGTGCGCCTCTATACATATCCGAGCATAGCTAGCTGATCCTACTTCCACCTTTTCGAGCAACTGCAACCGTAGTTGGCTTATCCATACTGTTGGAATGTCCAATAACACTTATCATACGACACAAGGAGTCCCAAGGCCAATGTTCTTCCATACGATTTGGGAATCTCATCCAAAGGGGGATTTTAGAGAATATCTCTACTGCATTGCAATCCCCAAGCTCATCGCTTGAGAATCAGCGGACGAACTTGGAAATGCCAAGGCCCCCCCTGAAGAATATCCTTTCGCACTCCAACTCATCAGCACATTTGAAGATGAAGAGACCATTTTCCCGGGAAAATATTTCAAAACCCTCCTTCGGCTGCCAAATACAAGTCACGTAGGCTTGCAAATGAGGGAAGAAGGATCTCTTACCTAGCACGTAACCCACGATAGAATTAACCCAATAGCTCCTAGTCTTTTCAAGCTCGGCCCATGGGCAGATGGCAACACGAGTACCATTAACAATGTCGGGCTTGATGAATTGCAACTTCATTTCCTCAGCGGATAACAGAAGAGGAGGAGCCACCTTCACACCCGATTTCTAGAACCAGGGATTAGGCTTTGTCGGTGCAGCAGCTCACTTCCGAATTTCAGCAGAAATCTGTGGATCACCACCTCCTTTGGTTGGAGTTGTCATTTCAGCAAACACCTGAGCTGCACCTGAAGCCCCTTTTACATGAGTACCCACCGGTTTCCCCACCCCAATACCATCGAGTCCCAAGGGGCCAATAGATCTTGGGCTGTGGGGTGCGTACAAGAGAGGGGGGAAATCCAGATTTCCTGCAACCCAATCCCCCTTTTTTTTTTTGGAAGGTTACCCAATCCCCCTTTTTTTTTTTGGAAGGCCACCCCCCACTTCGCTGCAATCTGAGAACCACCATTGTTACCCGATCCAGCCACACCCTTGCTATGTTTGATTGATGCAATCTCCACGAAACCACACAGAGCAGGCCTCGGAGGAGGAAGATGTTCATCCCGTTCTCTCTCTCTCTCTCTCTCTCTCTCTCTCTCTCTTCTTTTATCTCCCGTAGCATGGTATCAGAGTCAAGATGATCAGCGCGTCATCCCGCATGCCTGATCCTCATGTCTTGTCTCACCGCATAACGATCTCCCTATCGTCGCGAAAGGTGACTCCACTAGATATCAACTAGAGGTTTTTACCGAAATGGCCACCAACTCTCAACTATTGTTGAGAATGGACCCCGTCAAAAAATTTGCACGAAAATGGCCACCGGCACGTGGGAAACAGGTCGCACGGTGACACTAAGCAGGTAAAAAGACATATTGACCCTTACCACTGTAAAAACCTATCGCGGCTGGGTAACTTGGTTTCTTACGAGTTTTGAGAGAAAATCGAGCCTTTCGTCTTGTTTTCGTCACGAACAACCTTCGTCGAGGCTGCGTCCGACAACCTCCAACTCAACCGGCTGCGTCGTCGTGGCTGGGTAACTTGGTTTCGCCGAGGCTGCGTCGTCGAGGGTTCGTCGTCGAGGGTTTGTCACGATCAACCGTCGTCGAGGGTTCGTCGGACCGGCGTCAACGTCAACAGTCGCTGAGGCTTCGTCGTTGAGGCTTCGTCGCTGAGGCTTCGTCGTTCAGGCTTCGTCGGATTTGCCAAGGTATGCTCTATAGACCCAAATCCTTAGCCCTATTTTTTCTAATCTAGTTTTCGTCGCAAACAAAATCACAGTCTTAAACTGTGAGACGAAAATCAGACGAAATAACAACTTTCGTCTAGTTTTCGTCGCCGTAAATCACAGTCAGTTCTGGCAGACTGGCTATTGCCTGTGTGACGAAAACCGGACGAAATAACAAATTTCGTCTAGTTTTCGTCGCCGATAAATCACAGTCAGTTCTGGCCGAGACTGGCTATGGCCTGTGTGACGAAAATCGGACGAAATAACAAATTTCGTCTAGTTTTCGTCGCCGAAAAATCACAGTCAGTTCTGGCAGAGACTGGCTGTGGCCTGTGTGACGAAAATCGGACGAAATAACAAATTTCGTCTAGTTTTCGTCGCCGATAAATCACAGTCATTTTTGGCAGAGACTGGCTATGGTCTGTTTGACGAAAATCGGACGAAATAACAAATTTCGTCTAGTTTTCGTCGCCGATAAATCACAGTCAGTTCCGGCAGAGACTGGCTATGGTCTGTTTGACGAAAATCGGACGAAATAACAAATTTCGTCTAGTTTTCGTCGCCGATAAATCACAGTCAGTTCTGGCAGAGACTGGCTATGGTCTGTTTGACGAAAATCGGACGAAATAACAAATTTCGTCTAGTTTTCATCGCCGATAAATCACAGTCAGTTCTGGCAGAGACTGGCTATGGTCTGTTTGACGAAAATCGGACGAAATAACAAATTTCGTCTAGTTTTCGTCGCCGATAAATCACAGTCAGTTCTGGCCGAGACTTGCTATGGCCTGTGTGGCGAAAATCGGACGAAATAACAAATTTCATCTAGTTTTCATCGCCGAAAAATCAAAGTCAGTTCTGGCAGTTCTGCCCGAGACTTGCATTGAGCTGTGTGACGAAAGTTGGACGAAAATTAGACGAAATTACAAATTTCGGCTATGTTTCGTTGCCGAAAATTCACAATCAGTTGATAAATTCTTTACCTGTATCCATGGACTAATGGAAGGATATTTTGTTCAATCTAGAAACTGAGAGATCAATTCTCTTCAAACAAAGCTTACAGTATTTTCGTATTTGGAGAATAACTAATAGTAGTTTCGTCATATATATATTTTGTTTACAGATGGTGAAGAGAAGCCGTGGTCGTGGGCGTTCTCGTGGACTTGGTGATAGGGACAATCCTTCTGCTTCTATAATTACACAACCTATTGAAGTACAGAAAAAGAAAAGAAAGATAGAAGAGGGAGAGAATGTTGAAAAGAAAGTGGCCACGGACCTAAGTGAAAGATTAAGGTATTTTGGTAAAGCTTCTGCAAGGAACAGCATTAAATACCTTAATGAAATTGAGGAGCACTTCAAGGCAATGGATACAAAAAACAATTCTACAGATATGATGGAGAGGATGAAAAGGAGTTGTTTTGGTTTCTTATTTGATTGGAGACGCGGAGCACGAGCTATGATTTCCCCAAGTGTCATTCATTATTTGTGGCAAAGACACTTAGGTGGTCTCAAGTTTGATTTGGATGGCCAGACTATTTCCTTCTCTCCGTTGGAGTTTTCTTTAGTTTCTGGACTCCGGTTTTGTCTTGGGCCTCCTCCTCCGATGCTAGAGATAGGGTCAGACAACTTGAGAAGCAGATACTTTCCACGCGGGGCTACTCAGGCCTCCTTAATGGCTTCAATCATAGCAACTGCAGTTCCAGATGATGCAATTAAACTTTCTTTGGTACTTCTTTTGGAAAGTGTCATTCTTGGGAGCAACAAGAATGTCAACGTACCGGAAAGATATTTGAGATTGGTGGATGATCTGGACGGTTTCAATAGCTACCCTTGGGGTAACCTCTGTTATAGCAATATTATATCTGGGCTTGAAGGTGCAGTAAATGTTACTAAGTGGCCACCAAAGTATAATATTTTTGGATGCATGTACATTTTACAGGTATTATTCTATACATAAACAATTCATAGTATCTATTGTTTGATATTTGTATTAATTTTTCTTTAATTATTTGCTACAGGCATGGGTATTCGAACGGATTCCCCAACTGGGGAGTGTATGTGCCATGATGCTTGAGCATCCAAGATGGCCGAGATTACTCAATTGGTATGACACAAGAGTAACGTCACACCAAAGAATAAATGATATTGTGAATTCAAATAAAGTAAGTATATGAGTTTTTAATTGCTTAGATTAAAGTAATAGATGCATCGTATAATTATTAATTTTTTTGTCTGAATGTATTAATAGGCTCAGATTTTGAAAGAGCTGACTCTCACAGAAGAGGAGAAGACAAATGATCTGCTGCAAAACCTATTTGATGCTGAGGCTTCTCCCTTCGAAGGCAATCAGCTGTTGTTGACTGCACCGGAAGCTGAAGGATTCTCCTCACTTGAGGAGAAATTTGAAAAAAAATTATGCTCACTTCAGGAGAAGTTTGAGGAAAGATTCTCCTCACTTGAGGAGAATTATGAAAAGAAGATCTCCTCAATTGAGGAGAAATATGAAAAGAAGATCTCCTCAATTGAGGAGAAATATGAAAAGAAGATCTCCTCACTTGAGGAGAGAGTTGGAGAACTATTATGCATCATTGCAGAGAGTCAGGTAAACCAATAACGATTCCTATGTATTCTATAATTATTTGCTTTTTGTATACGTATGCATTAACTATATGTTTATCTTTAACGGTATGTGCAGAAGGAGAAGGACAAGAAGAAGGAGGATGAGGAGGAGAAGAAGGAGGATGAGGAGAAGAAGAAGGAGGAGGAGGAGGAGGAGGAGGAGGAGGAGAAGAAGGAGAATGAGAAGAAGAAGGAGGATGAGGATGAGGATGAGGATGAGGAGGAGAAGGAGAAGGAGAAGAAGAACGAGAAGAAGGAGGAGGAGGAGGAGGAGGAGAAGGAGAAGGTGAAGGAGGAGAAAAAAGAAAAGGATAAAATGGAGAAGGAGAAGGAGAAGAAGGAGAATGATGAGGAGGGAGACGAGGTGGTGGTGGAGAGGGTTACATTCAAAGGTTTAACATCACAGCGGTTGAAGAAACCGGGTCAAAAAATAAGCTCTCCATACACCACCTACAAAAAGAGAAAAATTCTCCGTAAGGAAATACAAGAAGAGGAGGTCGTTGACGTGGAAAAATCGATAAGAAGACTTTCGTCTGAAGAGAGAGAGACAATGATAGCTTTTCTTGATAACAACAGAAATAATTTGTAAGTATAGTCACTATATAATCTATTTTTGAATGATAACATATTTTGCCTCTTAGTAATTAATTGTATCATTGTCAATATAGGCCTGAAGTTGTAATTGATGGGTTCTTTATAACCCCTTACTTAATTAACAAACTATATGAGCGCACATCATGGGTGATGAGCGAGGTGAGTTTATATCAATTATTTTTTTTGATATATCTCGATATGTCATATTTAATCGTTTAAAACTTTATATTGTTGCAGCACATTGATGTATATATGTACTTACTTGAAGAGCGCAAGTTAAGGAATAAGACCAGTACAACATTCACCATTTCTTTGGCTAGGACATATTCTTGGGTATATCTCTCATTCTTAATAGTATTTGTATAAAAATTTTTCTCACAATTCAATAAATATTTATTATTCATGTTTGAATTGCAGATATTATGTCAAACATGCTATAAGGATTGGAAGGACTTTGTACAAAGTTACGATAAAAGCAACCTAGATAAAGATCACCTTATGTATGCCTTCATTGCATCATATAGGTGGCCCAAAGAATTCGGTTGTCCTCTCAAAGATGATAAAGGGGATATCATTCCGTTATGGAAGTGTTCATACGTAATAATCCCTATCAATGAAGAAAACCAACATTGGTATCTTGGGATTCTTCATATGCAGGATAGGCAATTAGTTTTGATAGACTCTCTTTATAGTGACCCTGTTTCTAAGTATAGGAAAAAGATAGAAGCATTTTTAGAAATTCTACCAATGTTTTTAAATTTTTTGGGAGATGAAAATGCATTACAGGGTGCAAAATGGATAAGCAAGAATGGTAAAGATCATCCTAGGCAAAACAATGGGTAAGTTTTTATTACGAAATGCTGACAATAAAATATTAGTCCTTTTATACAACTAACAATTTTATATGTTATATAGGTTTGATTGTGGCGTATTTTTGATGTGTTTTGCCAATTATTATAGCTGCAACAAAAAGATCGATTTCAGTCAGGTATAATATTTAGTTGTTTGCAATGTAATATTCAGTCAGTTATAATATTCAATAATTACACTTGCAATCTAATTGTTTAAATTTGTAGGTTGATATGACCTCATTTCGAAGGCGAATTGCATATCAAATTTTGCATAAATATGTAGATTGAAGGGCCATGACGATTGGGATGACTCGATGCATCAAAGAACTTGTTATTTGTTGGAATTTGTAATTTGTAATATGTTGTACTTTGTTGTAATTTGTAATGGAAGGGCTATGACTGAAGGAATGACTCGATGATTTGGAAGTTGGATCAAAGTTATTTGTAATTTGTTGGAATTTGTAATGGAATGATATATTGTTTGTAATTGTTGGAAGTTGGATCAAAGTTATTTGTAATTTGTTGGAATTTGTAATGGAATGATATGTTGTTTGTAATTTGTTGGAAGTTGGATCACAGTGAAATTTGTAATGGAATGATATGTTGTTTGTCATGGAATGATATGTTGTTTGTAATTTATTGGAAGTTGGATCACAGTGAAATTTGTAATGGAATGATATGTTGTTTGTAGTGGAATGATATGTTGTTTGTAATTTGTTGGAAGTTGGATCACAGTGAAATTTGTAATGGAATGATATGTTGTTTGTAATGGAATGATATGTTGTTTGTAATTTGTTGGAAGTTGGAATGATATGTTGTTTGTAATTTATTGTAATTTGCATCACAGTGAAACCTGCCAGAGACTGCCCATACAACCTGTTAAAATATAGACGAAATTCGGACGAAATAACAAATTTCGTCTATGTTTCGTCGAAGAAAAATTACACAATCAGGCTAACCGAGACTGTCTTTGGGCTGTGAGACGAAATCAGGACGAAATAACAAATTTCGTCTATGTTTCGTCGAGTTTTCGTCTAGTTTTCGTCCTAAAAAAATCACAGTCATTTCTGCCAGATACTGGCTTTTGGTTGTGTGACGAAAATCGGACGAAATACCAAATTTCGTCTACCGAAAAAGCACAGTCAGTTTTGGCCGAGAGTGGCTATGGGCTGTGTGACGAAAATTGGACGAAATACCAAATTTCGTCTAGTTTTCGTCGCCGAAAAAGCACAGTCAGTTCTGGCCGAGAGTGGCTATGGGCTGTGTGACGAAAATCGGACGAAATACCAAATTTCGTCTAGTTTTCGTCGCCGAAAAAGCACAGTCAGTTTTGGCCGAGAGTGGCTATGGGCTGTGTGACGAAAATTGGACGAAATACCAAATTTCGTCTAGTTTTCGTCGCCGAAAAAGCACAGTCAGTTCTGGCCGAGAGTGGCTATGGGCTGTGTGACGAAAATCGGACGAAATACCAAATTTCGTCTAGTTTTCGTCGCCGAAAAAGCACAGTCAGTTTTGGCCGAGAGTGGCTATGGGCTGTGTGACGAAAATTGGACGAAATACCAAATTTCGTCTAGTTTTCGTCGCCGAAAAAGCACAGTCAGTTCTGGCCGAGAGTGGCTATGGGTTGTGTGACGAAAATCGGACGAAATACCAAATTTCGTCTAGTTTTCGTCGCCGAAAAATCACAGTCAGTTCTGGCCGAGAGTGGCTATGGGCTTTGTGACGAAAATCGGACGAAATAACAAATTTCTTCTAGTTTTCGTCGACGAAAGTTGGACGAAAATTGGACGAAATCACAAATTTCTTTTATGTTTTCTTTCTCTATAATTTTTGTTCACTCTAATGTTTATCTCTCTATAATTTCTTCTCTCTATAATTTTGTCTCTATAATTTTTTTGTCTCTATAATTTTTTTTCTCTCTATATTTTTTCTCTCTCTACAAATTTCGTCTATTTTTTCTCTCTCTATAATTTTTGTTCACTCTAATTTTTATCTCTCTATAATTTTTTCTCTCTATAATTTTTATCTCTCTATAATTTTTTTCTCTCTCTATAATTTTTTGTCTCTATAATATTGATTCTCTTTCTATAACAATCTATAAATTTTTTTCTCTCTATATAAATTTTTCCACTCTCTATAATATTTTTATATGAGACTACCTCTCCTTATTTTTCTCTCTCTATAATTTTTTTTCAATCTATAAATTTTTTCCACTCTGTATGATATTTTCTCTCTATGTAATAGGAGAAGCAGAAGATATCCAATGTTCTTCTAAGATCAGTTTGCACTTTTTTCCTGCGCCATGAACTCCAAATAGAGGATGCGAAGAAATACCAAATAAGATCAGTTTTCAAACTGAATAACTTCTTAAATGCAAAATCTTAAGAAATGTCATTACATTACAAACTTAAGATATGTCATTACATTACAACATTCGAGACATGCAATACTCCAGAAATATCATTACAATAGAGTTCCCCCTCACATATCATTACAATCACCTTCATTCATATTACAATGAATATAAATAGAAAGACCATCATAGCCAAAAGTGCTCCTAACATACAAAACCCACACTCCCGAGTGGTAAACTTAGGAGCGGGAGGGACAAAAGAGACGCAATCCGAAGGTGCATGACGCTTGCTATCCAAAGGGATATCATGATGTTTATCAGGAGGGAGATGCTCGCTTTGGAACTTGGATAAGTGACCTTCAGCCTCCTCCAAGGAACGGAATGAACGATACCACATAGTATTTATTTGCCATAGGTACGATACCTGTATAATCATGTCATTCAATAAGTTTTATAAATGTTGAAAAAAAATGCAGAAATTAAAAACAAGAATATATATCATAATATGCATATATAACAACAAGTAATCATAGTGATTTCAATAATTCAGTCAGACATGTTATAATGACTGGAAGAAGTATGTGTAAAGTTATAAAGGGAACAAGTAAAAAAACATGATACCTTTACTCTGTAATAATAGGAAAGTTACATGATTTTTTATTATGTCCAGAACGTTTACATCTAGCACATTTGACAGTCCGGCGTTCCTCACCCTGTGAGAGAATTCTTTTTTTCTTTGGCCTTCCCGCTGTTTTTTTTCCAATGGGTGGGATTAATTTATTAGCTGATTGAATACTTTCTGGGGTCTTCCACTCACTTTTATCAGCAACTGGATATATAGATTCTGCATAGGTTGCCCTGTAGTTATCCGATGTATAGTAGTGTGCACAAAATAGATAAGGATCCATCTTATACTGTGCAATTCCGGCTAATGCATGTGAACATGGCATGGCCATCACATCAAATTTACGGCATGTGCATTTTCGATTGCTTAAAACTACATGATCACAATATTGTATAGATCTGACCATATACTCATCGAGATTAATAGGATGACACGCTGTGCCACGAGCTCTATCCATATCTCCGGCTAGCTGATTTTCTGCCCATTTTGTTAGTTTTGTTGTCAAAGTTGTTGCCGTATTTCTTCGTTTGAACCATAAAAGTTGGAGCTTTAACCGATATTGCTCCAAAATCATAGTGATGGGTAGTTCTCTGATATCTTTTAAGACACTATTGTAACTTTCAGAACTATTTGTGGTTATAATATTATACCTTCTGCGTGTGAAATACGCTGTAGTCCATTTTGCTGGCTCAATTTCTCGTAACCAGTCATGTGCATCTTCATTCATGTGCTTTATAGTTTCCATCACTTGATGAAACTTTGATTCTCTTGTTGCCTTTGCAGCTGTATAAAAGTAAGAGTATAATCTTTGTTGTTTGAATTTGGCATACATGTTTTGCGAAATATGGAACGCACAATAACCATGTACAGCATCCGGAAAGACAATAGGAACTTGAGCCAATAAAGCCTTGTGTCGGTCGGATATAATAACCAAATCATTAACTTGACCCAAGCTGTCCCGCAGTTGTGTTAAGAACCAATTCCAACTTTCATTGTTCTCCGATTCACCAATCCCAATAGCCACGGGAAATATATGATTATCTCCATCCAAAGTGGTTGCAATAAATAAAGTACTTTTGTACTTGCCTTTTAAATGAGATCCGTCAACGGCTATTACTGGTCTTAGATTTTGTCTTTGAAAACTACGTAAACATGGACCAAGAGCCATAAAAACAGCCTTAAATCTGTCTCCTTCCCTTAAAATATTAGTGATGGTTCCAGGATTATTTTGTGCAACTTCATGACAATATGCTGGAAGAATTACATACGAGTCCTCGTATGAGCCTCTTAAAAGAGCAATTGCCATCTCCCTTGCCAGCCATGCTTTTCGATAAGTGATCTGCACACCAAATTCTTGTTGCACATCACATATAATTGCTTTGGGAGAGTACAATACATGTGCTTCTATTCGAGCTTTCACAAAATCACATATCAACTTGCTTGTAGCTTGTCGATGATCAATTCCACGCTGCGGCAATGAGCAGTTGTGTAGGCCTAGGAAAGTAATTTTGAAAACATCACACCCTTTTTGTCTACTTGCACGTAATCTCCAACTGCAATTTTCTCTTTTACATTTTAATGCATATCTTGTTCTGCTGGACTTCATCACCTTGTACTCAGTGTTTGTAAATAAAGCATTCTTCTGTACCATCTTGATCAATGTGTCTTTATCTATAAACATCTGATTAGGATAAAGTTGTTGATACTCATCTTTTACTTCAACAGCAATAGGGAATTCGTTAGGTACGTATTTGTCTTCATAAACCAAAACCGAATCAGGTATTGAAGACTTACGTTCATCGTTTTCCATCCAACTACTGCTGGCAAAACACTCTTTCTGGCTATGTCTCAGTGGTACTTCTTTCTTACTTCTTTGTTTTTCAGTCTTACTTCCTTCTTGCTTACAGATAATATCCTTATCCTTCAGCTGACTATTCTGTTGAGTGTGCTTTGGAGATACTACCATATCCGCAGGAGTGTCAATGAATAATTCCTCCAATACATGACAACCAGCAGGCTTCTGGTTAAGATCTATAGATAATTTTGCATCTCTTCTTGATCCCTGCTGATCGTCATCTATATTCACCTTACTGGGCATATATTATTTAAAAACATATAAGTACATGAACTAATTAATCATCAGAATTACAATATAAGATATTTTAAAAAATTATTCATACCTTCTGTCATTCATAACAATGTCAAATAATAGAGGGTTGTCTTCAGGTTTCTCCACACTCTTGTACTCAATACGTTGACTGACATCTAGTGTGCATGGTACAAAACTGAAATCCTCGCCATAATTAATATCAATCTTTTCATCCGTATGCAAATCTCCAACACCGAATGATGACGATATCGAACAATGAAGCTCCGATGACGTCGAGATATTTTTTAAGTCAACGGGAGGGGTAACTACACAAGGTGTTTTACGAGACACCTGTGTCGTTTCTTTCAACTTCCTCTTACTACCGAGTTGTTCGATTTCAATCGACCTGTCAATAGATCTCGGATTTTTCAGCACTCTGCTTATCAGCAATGGGACATTGCTATTATTGGCTCGGATGTTATGGGCAATAAATACTGCAACATCATTATCATCCACAATTTCGGCAGGAGGACATGCAAGTGTACTTGGATATAAAACCTTCATTGTGATTTCATACTCTTTGAGACTATCATTTGTAATCTTATAAATTTCCTGAAGAAGACAGTCAAAATCCAATTTTGTAGATAAAATGATACTTTTAGTTCTTCCACCCCTGTACTCGTATTTTTCTTTCAAATATAACAATTCTCCATCGTAACAACAAAGTATCGGTAATGTTGAATCCATATTTCAAATCCCTGTTAGCATAGAATCACAATATCAAAACTCAGCAATATAAAATTTGATATCAAATATGAATCATTTTATCGATTTCATCACTTTTTCATCCTACAATGTGATGTTACTATTTTAAGCATAGAACCACAATATCAAAACTCAACAATACCAAATTTGATACCAAAAATTAATCATACGTATCCAATACATACTAGACTCATCACGACCAATATAATATAAATTCAGCTAATTTTGTCGATTTCATCCCTTTTTCGTCCTAACCATAATGATGAATAGCCAATTTTATCAATTTCGTTCATTTTTCGTCCATCTTTCGTCCTAAAATGTGCTGTTAATATTCAACTACTTTTTGTTGATTTCGTTCCTTTTTCTCGATTGGTTATTGTTGTTAATGAAATCATAAAGTAATCAAATACAATGAAGAAGTTAATCAAACATATATGAAAAATGGAGGTGAAGTATATGAGTCGTTGAAAGGGGGTGAAGTGTAGGACTCATCACGACCAATATAATATAAATTCAGCTAATTTTGTCGATTTCATCCCTTTTTCGTCCTAACCATAATGATGAATAGCCAATTTTATCAATTTCGTTCATTTTTCGTCCATCTTTCGTCCATCTTTCGTCCTAAAATATGCTGTTAATATTCAACTACTTTTTGTTGATTTCATTCCTTTTTCTCGATTGGTTGTTGTTGTTAATGAAATCAAAAGTAATCAAATGGTACAATGAAGAAGTTAATCAAACATATATGAAAAAAATCGCAAAGGATGGAGGTGAAGTATAGGAGTCGTTGAAAGGGGGTGAAGTGTAGGAGCCGTCGAAAGGGGGTGAAGTGAAGGAAGACTCACGGGATTTGATGATCGCCGTTGAAATGGGTGTCCGTCTCTCAGTTGCCGTCGAAAGAGGTGGAGGAAGCTGCCGTCCAAATGAGGGAAGTGAAGGGCGGCTCAATGGGAGCTAGGGTTTTAGTAGTAAAGTAAAAGGGTAGTTAGGTCCCAAAGAATTTTCAGTGGCCATTTTCGTGCAGATTTTTTGACGGGGTCCATTCTCAACAATAGTTGAGAGTTGGTGGCCATTTCGGTAAAAACCTCTATCAACTATGATGTTAAGTATCTAAATAGTCATCGAGCCCGATCTCCAATAGTTGAGCAGCTTTTGAAAAAACAATAGGGTTCGTAACATTTGGTATCAGAGCCAGCCCCACGTCAAAAATTTGAATCCTGGAAGAATCGACCTATAGGATAGATTAAAATACTGATAGGTATGCGAAAGTCGCCAAAAAGGGAAAGGGTTGCCATCGGACTAGTGTTGATAGAGTGGGCCATGGAGGGCGTCGGCTGCGGAAGCATGGTGGTATGTTATGTGCCTAAATAGTTATCGAGCTCGATCTTCAACAATTTCGGAGCTTTTGGAAAAACAACCATGTTTGTAACATATGATCCCACCTTAGCGCACGAATCCACCTTCTGCGCCGCAGAGATCTCTTCTTTATCGGCTGGCATGGGATCTAGCTTCTCTCGACACCCGGTGGTATCATCATGTCCCCCTTTGGCAATGCCAACCACCGTGGGCACCTCCTCAGCTTGTCCTCGAGCAAGCTGCCGCTGTGTGGCTCAAGCATGTGCCACGCATATATACACCGGCGGCGCCAGATTATTCACGATGCACTACTCCGACGGCTATGGCTTGATAGCACGTTCCAGTGTCCCATCTTCTCTCCTTTATATGAGCCCTTGCTCTGCTCGAATTAGTTGCATCAGGTAACCGGTAAATCTCAACCTCATCCCAACCATGTTTTCCCTCTTTGTAATCGGTATGCGCCATGTTTTCCCTCTTTGTTTTCCCTCTTTGTAATCGGTATGCGCCATCCCCAGGCGAGATACAATATGCATCTCTCTTTGCTTGTAGCGTGGTACAATTGTGTGTTATGCGACGTAATCTCCTCCTCGCCCATTCTATCTCAACGTGCAACATGATCCAACGCTCGCGATGATCCCAACATGGCTTGTTCGATCCAATGCCTCATCACTGTCGATCCCGATCAGCTAAAGAGTTTGGGAGGTCATGCCCTTTTTTTACTTGGCACCAGCCAGTCCATATTCGTCGGCCCTTCCTCTTGTCCACAAATTATGCCTTTGCCATCTTCCTTGGATGCGCTTTGCAAGTCAAGCATTTGTTGTCTTTTTCAGGTGCGTTCAGCAAGTCGGGAGGCCAACCCTTTCTCCCATCATATTCTTTGGGTGCGGTCAACATACCGGGAGCCCGGCCCTCACTGTATTTCCCAGGTACGTTTGACACATTGGGAGCCCGCACTCTCCCACACCGTATTACCTTAGTGCGCTCCGCATGATGAGAGCCCGGCCCTTTCTCGCGTCGTATTCTTCAGGTGCGCTCAGCATGTCGGGAGCCCAACCTTCTCTCGTGTCGTATTTCTTAGGTACATTCAACATGTCAAGAGCTCAGCCCTCTCTCTGTGTTCAACTTGAATTACACGTACTTTCCGGGAAGGAAGTTTAAGATGAATTGCACTAGAAAAGACTCGTCAATGATGATCTTAAAGTCCTTAGCTGAGCGGTGAAATCACACATCTGCATGATATGCACTTGTACACTCTTATCTTTAGTAAGCTACATCGATAATAATTTGGTGATCAAGGTGCTGTTCAAGGCTTTTTTAAAAAATTTGAACTGCTCCTCAATCGTCTTTATAAAGTCCTTGATCAGTCTGCACTTAGGGATAGATCCCCTGGTGCTTTTATCTATATGGATTTGGATGAGCAACATACTAAAGCGCTTGGATCACTCCCATCGCTCATACAATACAACCTCAACTGACGTACTTTCTTCGTTGGAACTGAAGTTTCGGCCATATGGAGTGTCAGGTCGAGATCCATACACCCCAATACCAATAGTACTTTGTCCTTCCAATCAGAATAATTATCACCACAAAAAAATGTAAGGTGTTGGGTGGGGTAAATAATAAAGGATATGCATAGCTGAAAAACATTAAAAAAAAAAAAAGCTTACATTAATATGAGGCAATAAATATTTATTTGATAATTAACCTACGTTAAAGTCAGCCAGTGAAAGTCGGACCTCCCTTTGGGCAAAGACCACAATTCACTGAGTTCTTTTAGAAACTTGAATGTTTCTTGATAGGGTAAGAGAGTCATGCAATGAAATACACAGACAAACCCATACCTATGAGCTTAAGAACTATTTATGTTCCATTGCACAACTCTCCACCTAATCCTAATTACATGATGATGACAATCACCTCTATGTGCGACCAAGTAACTGCCCTCATCACATAAATAGAATGTTGTTATCACAATTATAATATTTATGTAATTCAATGCATTCCATAATACATACTTTCTGAATAATTCATCGAAGTTGGCCTAAGATGCTTTGGCTACTCATGAGCTGCTTTCAACGGAAACACTTTATATTGTGATAAACATATTTAAACATTCATAGAATCTACATTATAGTTACTATTATAACAGATAAATGCTAGAATAAAGTAATCTATGTAAATGAGTTAGATTGGGTTTTTAGGGCTCAGCTAGGGTATCTCACAGTCACAAAAAATCATAATCCACAGTCCTTTTATTGCAATACATAAGTTACAACTTAGAAGCATTGTATAAATTGTTGGTGCATGATTATGCAACAGACTAACACAGTGGAAACACCAAAATCACCATATGCCACACATGCAATCGTGATAGGTCCAAAAACGAGAACATCCAACAACGAGATCGTTCCTAAAAAATTTACACCCAATCAGATGGCCGCTACAGATTACCAAGAGCATGCAAAATATGCAAAACAAAACACAAGCATAGAGAGAGACACAAGATTTAATGAGGATTGGCAAACTTGTCTACTCCTCTCTCCACCACGCCAATTTCACTATATTTAATCTACAAAAGCAAACTACTCAATACAAGGAAGGATCTCACCTCAACCAAGCTTCTACAATAAACTCCAATCGATGAACAAGGGTTTCCTCCTCCTCGATTTTGTAAGCAAATCCTAGCCGGTCTCTACCCTTCAAACCGCTCCAAGCTTCTCCCGATTCAATAAAAAGATTAGGGTTAGGTTACACAACAAATAGAGCCTTTATATAGGAACCTCAAAAAGGGAACAAGACAAAAGGCCGGATTTGGAAAATTCCGACAATGTCGTGCGCATGTCTTGTGTTGTGCGCATGACCTGGGAGCAAGTCATGCCCAAACAGTCGTGCGGACGACTCCTGTACACCTAGTTAGTGCGCAAGTCGTGCCCACAACCTTCCCAGATCGTGCACAAGACTTAGGTCGTTCGCACGACCTCCCTTATATTCTGCATTGCTCATTCTTCTCCTTTGATCTTGCTAAACACCACATGGGGTTCAGCTTGGACTTGTTGCTGCTCATCGAACTTCGTCTCCACCTCTCTAACATAAACATGAGCCTAAAAATTACAAAAATCTAACTAGCAGTGAACTCCATGGAACTCCTTCGTAACCGGCAAAAAAAACATGTCCATATGGGTAAACAACAATTGAGTCCGTAACCGGCCCAAAAACAAAACAAGATGACCAAGCTTTACATTGCTCATTTGCATAGATGAAAATCACCGGGTTCAATCGCCTCCAAATAAATCATAACGACAAGATTAACTCAAACACACCAAATAAGGATTTGTATACCTTAAGAGTCAGATCGGATTAAATTAAAGAGGGGTATAGTTTAAATTTATACGAGTTTAGGGATAAAACCAAAAATCCTAAACCCATCTTTCGAAAAAACCCACCCCTAACACTTACCGATCAGCGGGAAAGCGAGCGGCCATCACCGCATGTAGCTTCGGGCCGCACCGCATAGCGTGTTAGAAGTCGCATATGTGTCTATTCATGATTCATAAGCATCTTCATTGCTCCAATTTTAAGCTCCAATTTTAATTAGACAAAAAATGCTAAGGAACAAATGAGAAAAACATCAGTTGGATTCCAATATTTGGTTCTTGGATCCAGACCCAAATATTGTGATCTTAAGTTCCATTAGTTCCTTGGCAACATCTCCCATCTGCATCCGCTCCCGAGGTAGCTCCTTCGCGCATGATATTCCAATTCTGAACACTGAAGCCAAGCACTCTTCTACCCTCCCCCGATCAGCACCAATGCTTTGAGTGTTGTCGTCGGCTTCTCCATCCTCATCCTCAGAGAGCAGGCGCGGATCGGCAATTCCCATTATGCCCTCATGGAAGGCCATCTCAACGAATCTACATAGGCTAATGCCGTCTACGAAAGCGTCGTCAGTAGGCCTCTTCCCAGTGAACATCTCTAGCAATAGCACTCCATAGCTGTATACATCCCCTTCACTTGATGCCTTGTTTGCCATCCCATACTCTTCAAAACATCAAAGAAGTACAAGACCATGTTAACATCCATACTTCCAACTTTGTTGAGCAATACAAATGAAGATTGGGAAGAATGAAGACCTCACCTGGCGCAACATACCCAATAGATCCTTTCAGTCCAATTGAGCCTGTTGGATTCTGTGCATACCCGATTGTAGTTTCAGCAAGGAATCTCGCCAATCCGAAGTCTCCCACGTGAGCGTTCATGTCGTTGTCGAGAAGAATATTGCTAGGCTTTAGATCGCAGTGAGCGATCGGCATCGGGCCATGGTGGTGAAGGTAGTCCAATGCAGAAGCAACGTCGATGGCGATTTTCAACCTCTGAATTAGATCTAGCCTCCTATGACCCCTCTGATCATTTATGTCAGGATGCAGCCACATCTCCAGGCTCCCATTGGGCATGTACTCGAAGACCAAGGCCTTGAATTCATTGCCTCTGGAATCGAAGCTCGAGCACGATGTGAATACCTTGACGAGATTCCGATGCCGGATGATTCTCAAGGCTTCGCACTCGGCCACGAAGCTCGTGGAAGCTCCTCGCTGCTGAAGGTTGAGGACCTTTACGGCAATCAACTTGTTTCCGTCGTCGCAATCTATGGTGCCTTTGTATACGGAACCGAAGCTTCCGGCTCCAATCAAATTGTCTGCAGAGAACCCATCGGTTGCCTCGAGCAGCAAATCATAGGAGACCTCCATATGATCTTTACAACAAAAAGGGATCTCTATACTACTCTCGTCCGTCGAATCAATAATCGGGCCAGATTCCCTTAATAACTTCTGATTCCGAACAATAGCGGCTGCCAAGTAGAGCAGAACACAACATAAGATTCCAGTGACTGCCAATAAAATTATAGGCCAATATCTTCTCCCAGAGCTTTGGTTGGAGCATGGCTGTAATCTGAGATTTGGGTGACCCCCACAGACCTGGCTGTTTCCCAGTACTGAGAATGCACTCAAATTTCTGAAAATCCCATCATTTGGTACCTCGCCCTCCAAATTATTGAAGGAGAGATTCAGTTTGATCAAGAAAGGGAGGGTTTTTAGGACTTCAGGGATGCGCCCGGACAAGTTGTTGTGCGAAAGATCCAACTTTTGCAGGCCTCTCAGATCTTGCAGTGACAAAGGGATGGTTCCACTGAAGAGATTTCCATGCATGAAGAGATATTCCATGATCTGGCACTGACCTATACTGCTAGGAATCACACCCGATAATCGGTTCTTGGAGATGCTCAATATCCTGAGATTTCTCAAGCTTCCAACCTCTGAAGGCAGAGGCCCTGCCAATGAATTGTACGCGAGGCCGAGGAATCGGGTGAGCGAGGGGACCAAAAGAAGCTCTCTGGGTATGGAACCGGTAAGCTTGTTTCCATTGAGGTTCAGCAGTTCCAATGGGCAATTGCTGAGGCTCACGGGTATTCGTCCGCTCAGTTCATTGATATTCAGGTAAAGCTGGTTCAATCTAGTGAGGTTGCCAATGGTCGTTGGGATCTCACCGGAAAACTTGTTTCGATCTAAATACAGCACTCGCAAGCTTGAGAGTCTCCCAATTGTTGATGGTATACCGCCTGTCAGAAGGTTGTCGCCCAAATCAAGCCACTTTATGTTGATGAGCTTCTCGATATCCACAGGTATGCTTCCGGATATTTGATTTCCCCCGATTAAAAGTTGCTCGAGCACTGCGGATAAGTTGCTAATAGATTTCGGCAGCACGCCTCCAAGCCTGTTGCCCAATAGGCTAACTCTTCGTAGCTTGGTGCAGTTGGTTAAAGAATCAAGAAAGCTCCAATCGGAGGCTCCCCTCGCTTCCAACTTGTTCCTACCCAGAAGTAGTTCCCATAGACCTTGCAAGTTTCCCAGGCCTCGGGGGATGATGCCTGCAAATGCATTGTCCGATAGCTCGATCTTTTCGATCGCGGAACCGTTAGCCAAGGACACAGGTATCGGCCCGTGAAACTGATTTTCGGCCAGCTTGAGGCTTCTGAGGCTAGGAAGAGTTCGACCGATATCGAACGGAAGTGCCCCTGTGAGATTGTTGGTGCCCAAATCGATGTCCGTGAGAGAGGAGAGGTTCCACAGAGAAGGCGGGGTGACCCCTGAGAGGTGGTTGAACGCCAATTGGATGATGGTCAGCCTGGTGAGGTTCCCGAGCCATAGTGGGAGGCTGCCTCGAAGATCATTCCGGAAGAGTAGAAGTGCTGAGAGAGAGGAGAGGTTCCTCATTGAAGGTGGGATGCCCCCTGTGAGGCTGTTGTCTGCTAGGTTCAGCCATGTGAGTCGGGAGAGGTTCCCTAACGAGGGGGGGATGGCTCCTGAGATCATGTTCCTACGCAAAGACAGCTCCTGCAGCCTCTGGAGCCCTCCAATCGTCTTAGGGATTGTACCTGTGAGATCCAAAGGTTTTAAATGTCAATTTGGATGACAAGTTTGGTCAGTCTCAAAGAGAGAATATGTTTTTGATCAAATGTTGGTAGAAAATTTGCATTTTTAGTGAAATTGTTTGATGGAAATATGTTGGATTTTGGTCAAATTTTGATGGATTTGAGTAAAATGTTGGCATGTTCTGAAAAAAATCAGAATGGATTTGAAAGTAGGATTTCTTTACGCAATATAACAGAGAAATTTAAACTAAAAAAATGAATTTTTTTACTGAAATTATCATAAAAAAGACAATGTCGGATTTCGATCAAATGTCAGCAATTTCAGTTGAAAACTGGTACTATTTAAAATTTCAGACAATTTAAATGTTAGATTCTGAAAAAAAAAAAAAACGACAAGTCTGTGATTTCGTAGGAAATTTGTCGACATTTGATGCTCCATGCCTGTGAGAAGGTTGAATGCCATGTAGAGTGAGTTCAGGTTGACGAGGTTGCCAATGTCTGCAGGGATGCCTCCTGAAATCTCGTTATTGCTCATCAACAGACATTCGAGCCGCGTCGATAGGTTGGTGATTCCCCCAGGGAACTCGCCTCGAAGCTTGTTGCGCGACAGCCCCAGCACTTGAAGTTTGCTGCAGTTCGTCAGAGCAGTGACGAAGGCCCAATCCTCAGGCCCCCGAGCTTTGAATCGGTTATTCAGAAGTAGTAGCTGCGTCAGGCCTGGCATGGACCCGAGACTAGCGGGGATCTTACCGCTGAACCTGTTGTGTTGCATGTAAATATGTCGGAGGCGAGGTAGGAGGTGGCCGATTTCGCTTGGAAGCTCACCGGAGAGCTGGTTGGATTCCAGGTAGAGATAAGTCAGAGAGGAGAGGTTCCATAGCGAAGGCGGGATGACCCCCGAAAGATTGTTGGACGAAAAAATGATTGTTTGAAGATTGCGGCAATGGGAGAGATTTGCAGGAATCTCTCCAGTGAGCGAATTGGAGCTCATATTGAGATACTTAAGTTGCGAAAGAGAACCGAGCTCTGGAGGGATGGGACCGTGGAGTCGGTTGTTCGCGAGGCTGAGGGTCAGGAGGGAGGTGACGTTGCCGAGGGAAGAAGAAACCGAACCCGCTAGGCCGAGCGAATCGAGGCTCAACGCCCTGACACGCCCGACCGCATCCAATGTCACGCCTCGCCACTGGCAGAGATGGATGGATTCATCGCCCCATGAGGCCAGCGCTCGCGATGGGTCGCTGGAAATCAGCGCCTTGAAGGCGAGGAGAGCAAGACTGTCCGTCGCATTGTTGCTCCAACTCGACGTGATGGTGGGGTTCGACGGTGGACATTGGACAGCTAGCGAGCTGACCGAAGTGCCGAGGAGGAGGAGGAGGAGTGCATGAATGAGAGGAGATTGAATTATGATGGAGTGGAGTGGAAGCATAGTTTTGTGATCAGAACTGGGTTGTTGCTGCTCTTTGAACTTGTCTTTTGGGACTAAACATGTTTGGTGGTGAGGTTTGGGAGAGCAGCCTCTGGTCGGCCGGCCAAACTTGAGGCTCTGCAGACCGTCCAACATCTTAGTTTTGGCTTTGTTTGCCTCTTGCTCGGACTGTTATTTGGGGGGGAATCCTGGACAACATAAAAGTTTGGGCACATTACAAACAAACCCTCTCAACTTTTTTTTTTAACAACTTGACCTTCTGAACTACTCTATGTCTGCATGTGTTCCTTCCGGTCAAATTTCAACCATCAAACTTAATTTTTATACCAAACTATATTTGTCCTAGTAAGCATAAGTAATATTAAGAAAACATGTTCGAGGATGCCCGTTGTCCCCCTTCCTCTTCATCCTTGCTGTGGATATGTGATCCACTCCGCTGTGCAGTCTGAATTCCTCAGAGGTATCAGTGATAGCACATGGAAAGTCTCCAATCTTCACTTTGCCGACCACACACTTCTGTTCTGCGATGATTATGTGGCGCAAACGGCGATCCTGAAGATCATCCTATACTCCATTGAGATGTGCACGGGTCTGAAGATCAACTACGCCAAATCCTCCCTGTACTACCTCGGCGATTCTCCTGCCCTTGGCGCGTCCATCGCGAGGATCCTCAACGGCAAGCTTGATACCCTGCCGACGCAGTATCTTGGGATTCTAGTCAGCGATCGGCGGATACGCCGCAATGATTGGTTCAAGATTGTCGAAAGGATAGAGGGGCGACTTTAAGGCTGGTAAGGCAAGAACCTCTTGATCGGGGGATAATTGACCTTGGTCAATGCGGTGCTCTCGATGATCCCGCCCTACCACATCGTCGTTTACCTTTTCCCCTAATGGGTTATTGAGAAGATTGACTCGATTCGTAGCAACTTCCTCTGGTGCAGCACAGATGGCATGCCAGGCTCCTACAAATTAGTCAACTGGGGTACCGTTTGCAAACCTAAGGAGCAAGGAGGCCTTGGGGTAATCAATTTCAGATATCATAATCGCGCTCTGTTGAGGAAGTGGTGGTGGAAGATTCAGAATGATCAGACCGATGTGTGGAGCAGGGTAATTCAGGGAAGATATTTCAAACGGTTCTCAGTTCTACAAGAGAGGAGTAGTGCTTTGTGGGAAATATCCCCGTTTTGGAAGGGAATCGTGAAGATTTGTAGAATGTACAAATGCGGGAACAAACTGATCATCAGCAACAACAGACAAATCTGGTTCTAGAAAGACATCTGACTAGGAGAATGATGGGGACATCGAGCCTCGGCCCTGGCGAGTGTACCAGCGCAGGAGGCGACATCTAAGCATGTGGTTCTAGCCATGTTGGCTGTTGTTTTCTGTTTTGTTATTTGGCTTGTGTACTTTTAGTCCCACCTCGATTAGTGGGTTGTTTCGTCTGTCGTTGTAAGCCTATTTATAGGCATTTCATCTTTTCCTTCAGGATGCAATGAATAATATTTTTGTTTTCCTCCACATGTGTGTTGAGAGAAACCAGGGTGAGGTGTGTGAAGCCCAAACCCAAACCCTAGGCGTGTGAAACCCTAGGTCCAGGCTAGGTGTGTGAAACCCTAGTTGGTCCCTCCCCTATCCCTCTTATCCAGCCCACACCACCACCCTCATCCCTCCCTCTCTCTCTCCCTCCCTCCTTCCTTTCTCCCCCGCGGGCCGTCCGACCCTTGCCCGTGCCACCCGACCCCCGACCCCCCTCCCCTGCCGCCGCCATCCTGATCCCCCTCCCTCACCCCCTACCCGGTCGGACCGAACCCCCACCCCTCCCTTTCCCCTCCCGCGACCCAGCCAACCCCACCTCCCCTGCCGCCCGATCCCCCACTCCCTTCCCCTTCCCCGCGACCCACCCGAAACCCCTGCCCCCCCCCCTGCCGACTGAACCCCTTCCCGTGCCCCACCACCGGCTGCCTTTCTCCTCCTCCGGGCAACAGCCCCACCCCTCCCTCCTCTCCACCCTGACCCAGCCCGATCCCCTTCCCCGCAATCCAACCCGACCCCCCTACCTCTCCACCCCAGCAAAGCCCCTCCCCCTCGGTATGAAGGCATGGTGGATCCAGATGTTGATCACGGCCTGATCGACGACGAAGATGGATTCCTCGATATCCGGTCTCCCTTCCTCGACTTTCAGTTCAGCGCCGGCGAGAGCGTGAAGGAGTACGTGGAGCGCATCACCTACCTCGTTGCCAAAGACGCGGAAGCACGGCTGGGAATTTCGGAGAACCATCAACGGTGGCATCCCGGCGTGCCCGTACATCCCAACGTACTAGCACTCCGGGCCCTCGCTCAAGCCCCGGCCCAACCCGAGAACACCGCATCGACATCGACCCCGCCACCAGTTGAGATCCCTGAGGTCCCCCACAACCCTCAGTAGGTGAGTTTCCTTTTCCCCCGGTCAATATTCGAGGGTAGCCCCAAAGATCAATTCTCCTATATTTTATCTATGCAAAACTGCTGCCCACTTTGAATGGTGAGTTGTGAGATTCTGATTACCCAGTTTGTTATTAGCCTTGATATTGCATGTAGAACCCTGCTGATATAACCAAGTATTTGTTATTCGGGTAATTAAGATTGGGATACCTGTTTGCGTGCCTGTTAGGCTTTGATAAAACCATTAGCCATATTGTTTGTTTAAATTAATTTCCTGTTTCGGCTCGGAGCAAACAAGCGACCCTGTCGCTGCTCAACGAATCTTGAATTCCCTGTCGCACACACTGTTCCACATCAGAGAAGGCTCTCTCATGAATCTGTTCCCAGACCTCTACACCTTAGTCTGGAAGGAAAACATGGCGGTTGAATCTCAGTGCATCACTAAAGGGCCCACAACCACCTGGGATGTGAAGTTTCGACGCATCATCTCAACCCCCCGCATTGCGGACCTTTAGGAACCCATGGAACTCCTCTGCTTCATCACGATCTCCGACTGCCCGGACTATGCACCTAATTTCTCATTGGTCCCTCAAGTATTTTTTTAACAACTTGAACCCCTAAACTATCAATTCTATGTCTGCATGTTCATCCCTTCAGTCAAATTTCAGCCATCAAACTAAATTTTATACTAAATTGTCCATGTCCTTGTGCGGGTGAGATGTCAAATCAGTCGTCCCACGATCCTTCTGCACAAAAACACAAACAAGAAGGAGAAATAAGGGGTTACGATTCTCGGATCCCTCCACCGACACTCACGTCAGCCTGGGGAAATCATTCTTTATCACATTATCTGGAAGAAGGAAATTCAGTTCACAGGATCACGTACCTGGGCAACATGGGTCATCCCATATTTTGGGTTCCCCAAGTGGGAGTGCCATAGCAACTGCCATGCCGGCCAGTAATAAATTATCTGTCTACGTACAACTGTAAATGAGCTATCACTTCATGATCTGGTGGGTATGACAGTTACTGTTATAACAACTTCATAACAGAATATTCACTAACTTTCCATGACGTCACCATAGCTAAATGGTCATTCGGTTTGTTACTCCCGTGATTTGTTGAGCTTTGTTGGATAGTTCTAAGCCCATCTTCAAGCTAGTGATTTCTATATAAGCGATATCCTGAGGGTAAGAATGCTAAACTATGTGGGGTGCCATAACGGGGCTATACTCTCAGCCTTGAGAGCCCTTCTGCACTCGCTTCACATAGGTAATCTGATGGGGACATCGAGCCTCCCCCCTGGCGTGTGTACCAGCGCAGGCTGCGCCACTAGAGTAAGTGGTTTTGATTAGCTATTTGAGTCCAGCCGTGTTGGCTATGTTTCTTTTTAATGTTGAGTCTAGACCCACACTGTTTACTGGGCTATTTGCTTTTGCTTATGTACGTTTAGTCCCATCTCAGTTAGTGGACTATTTGCTTTTGCTTATGTATGTTTAGTCCCACCTCAGTTAGTGGACAGTCTTGATTGTCATTGTAAGCCTATTTATGAGCACGTCGTCTCATGGTTTAGTATGCAATAAATAAAAAAACAATTATTTCCTCCACTTGTGTTGAGTGAAATCAGGGTGAGCCATTTGAAACCCCAACCCAAAACCCTAGGTGTGTGAAACCCTAGCCCCTTTCCTCGTAACGGTTGTCGTTCCCCTCCCAGTACCCGCGCCCTCCCCCCACCCCACCCCCCCGCCCCTCTCTCTCCCCGTTTCTGTGTCCCACACCCGACCCCGCAGTCGACGCGCCAGTCTCCTCCCCCCAAACAACCCTGGCCCCTCCTACCGAACCGATGCTACCTGCCCTCCCCGCCACCCGACCCCACAACCGAGGTAGCCCCGCTATCTCACGCTCGACCCTGTAGCCGGACCCACCATCCCTCCTCCCCTCCATCCCACGCCTGACCCCACAACCGATCAACCGAACCCCCACTCCTCCAACTTCCCTCCTTTAGCCGCAGCCACCCCTCACCTTCCCGGGTTTCCCCTCCTCCTGCCCTAAAGCCATTTGATCACTGCCCACCGATTTCTCCCAGATTCGTGCTCCTCGACGACCCGGAATAATTGCACAGCTGACCTGGACACTGATCATGGGTTGATCACGACGAAGACGGCTTTCTCGATATTAGCTCTCTATTCCTCGACTACTAGTTCGACCCAGGCGAAAGTGTGAAAGACTAAGTGGATCACATCACATATCTCGTTGCCCAGGACGCAGAAGTCTGGCTTGGAATCAACGATGGCATCCTGACACATCCGTGCATCCAAACGTCGTGGTTCTACAAGCCCTCACGTTCCTTCAGAAGTCCCCGCACCAACACCATCACCACCACCACCACCAGAGGTTCCTAAGGCCCAGCAGGCTCCTCAGTAGGTAAGTCTTTTTTCTACGATAGTTGTTTAGGGTAACACATTAATCAAGTCTCCTGGGTTTTATATGTAATGTCTTTTTTCCACCATATTGTGAGTTATGTGACTTTGCATGTTCTGTTTGTCGTTAATCCTGATATTGCAATCGGAACTGTACCAATATAGCTAAGCCACCTGTTGTTCAGATAAATGGGATTAAAATTGGTCGGTTGCGTTTCCTGCAAGTTTTTGTTAAAATTTCATTAATCAATATGAAGTGTTTGTATTATTTTTCTGTTTAAGCTTGTAATAAAATGGAGAATCTTGTTTAAGTTCAGTACATGCTGATTTCCCTCTTGGCACACACTGTCACACATCACAATCTTCGCAGGTTTACTCATGCGGAATGCCACTTACACATGGATACCTTCAGCCGGTCTTATAAAACCTGTATGCTCTCAGAATGAGGGGAGGATGAACTACCCTCTCCCTGGATATCTTTCTTTGGTGACTGTAGGCTACCCTATTCAATAAATTGAGGCCACCCTGGCTTCTGACGATATCATTACCTTCTGTCGGTCATACTTGATCCGTAGCTGGTAGAACCGGCTCTTGTTCCCCATCAATCGACTTCCGTTTGCATCAGAATCAACAAGATGATGCCACATGGGGCATTATTCCCACGCATCTACAGTCCTAGTCAGCATAAGCAATATTTAGAAAATATGTTTCGCCATATTAAGGAAATTTTTGGATAAATGTTAAGTTTGACTGCTGAACATTGACATTAGTGATGAACATGCATACAGCACATAGTACAGGGGGTCAAGTTCAAAAAAATAGTTGAGGGACCAATGTGAAATTAGATGTATAGTTCATGGGAGGTTTTTATAATCACCTATTTTTTTATTACTTTGTTTTATTTTTTGTGAAATATAATCCATGTGGGATGGGGAATTAGGCAAAGCTTACTTCCATAGTAACAAGTTGAAGAGAGCAATAAGAAGTGAAAATATAACTCCAGAGGAACAAGAAAGGTAGGTCACCTACCACTTTCGATCAGAGCTCTCAACAGCAACCTATCTTGGCTAAGCTAGACTGTATCTGTTGGGCATCCATCCCCATAAGGACACGACCCAAGTTTGGCATCGCATTTGCTCTCGGATCATTCTTGCAACCGGCCACTGCGTGGAACCGGCTCTGCAGGGACTGATCTTTGAACATCTGCAGTAGTTGATGGAGTTGGAGTTTGGCTTAGGTGTCTACATAGAAGTTGTAGAGGAGTTGTCAAGCTTTCCAACGGATCCAGAATCGCTGAATTATGATGAGTATTGAGGAAGATACAGAGATCTGAAGTCAGCCCTATGATTACTTTCTACACTCTGTTTCTATGTGCAGATTTCAGTTATATGTTTGGAGCCGTTGGATCAATCTCTTAATCCAACGGTCCACTTGCTTCATCTGCTGGATTTAATCATCATATGGGTCCTTGGGGGCGATATAGAGAGCATTTGGGGCTTGAGTGAAATTAGGGAGAGCACAAAAGAGGGGTTTTCTCTTGGAGAGAAAACTAGTGAGAGCAAAGAAGCATTCGTTGTTGTAGCCGAAGAAGAGAAAGGGGTAAAATCAAATCTTTCCTTTCCCTCCATTGATGGAGATAGCTCTTGAGATCCTCTTCTAGTTGAAGAGAGAGATTTTTAGGGTTCTTGGAATCCTAAGGAGGTGGGGGTTTCAAGCAAGGAGGAGAAGACAAGGTGTTGGGTGTAATCCATGATGTCTTTCCATCATTGCTAATGAAACCCGAGCTTCGCTCATCGTGCCCGTGGACATAGCCCAATTTGGGATGAACCTCATAAATCGGTGTGTCTATCTTTTTTTATGCTTTCTTGGTTTGTGTTTCTATCTCGTGCTCACACTCGCACACAAGGTGTTTATTTTATTTCCACACACAGAGGGAAGATCGAAGTTTTTTCCCATCAAGTGGTATCAGAGCTAAGGTTTCACCTACAAGGTGTTTGACGAAAGTCGTGTGTGAGAAATGGAGGCTAGTGTGAGTCGGATGGTGAGCTTGAATAGGAATAATTGGATGATATGGAAGGCAAAGATGGAAGACCTCTTGTATTGCAAGGATCTCTATGGGCCGGTTGAAGGTGACGAAGCAAAGCTGGAGGGTACAAGTGATGTTGATTGCAAAAAGCTAGATTGGAAAGCCGTGGGCTTCATTCGGCAATGGTTGGATAATACCGTGTTTCATCATGTATCCACCGAGACATCCGCACATGCTCTTTGGAAGAAGTTAGAGAGTCTTTATGAAAAAAAGATGACCGGAAACAAAGCATTTTTTATCCAGAAGCTAGTGAACTTGAAGTACAAGAAGGGCTGCTCCATAACTGAACATTTGAACGAGCTGCAAAGTGTGGTGAATCAACTTTCCTCTATGAAGATGGTGCTTGATGACGAGTTGTAAGCACTATTGCTACTTAGCTCGTTGCCGGATAGTTGGGAGACACTTGTGGTGTCGCTTAGCAACTCGGCTCCGGATGGGATTGTCACTATGAGTCAAGTGACCGGTAGCTTGTTGAATGAAGAGACAAGAAGAAGATCTTCGGAAAATTCACACTCGAAAGCTCTTGTTATGGAAAAGCGGGAGAGAAGCAAGAGTAGGAAGCCTTACAATTGAGATGGATCAAAGGGGATATCAAAGTCAAGGAAGGGCATCAAATGCTACCATTGTGGCAAGGAGGGCCGCATGAAGAGAGAATGTCGCCAATTCAAAAGAGAGCAAAAGAAGAACCATGATGAAGAGAAGAAAGAAGAGAAGTCTGCAAATGTAACTTTATCAGATAACGATATCATCATTGTGTATAATGACAACTTTGTTGGTCTAGCATGTGACAACACTAGTTGGCTTGTTGATTCGGGTGCATCATTCCATGTTACTCCACGAGCGGATTTCTTTGCATCCTACATATCCGGTGACTTCGGCCATGTTAGGATGGGAAATGAAGGTATGTACAAGATCGTCGAAAAGAGAGACGTGTGCTTGAAGACAAACCTTGGGTGCAAGTTGGTACTCAAAGATGTGAGGCATGTCCCGGACATCTGCCTCAACTTGATCTCCACCGGCAAGCTTGATGACGAAGGCTACATCAACCATTTTGGTAGCGGACAATGGAAGCTCACAAAGGGTTCATTGAGTGAAAAGGGAATGCAAATTCTTACAAGGAAGGAGCTTCTACCTGGCATTAGAGGTACATCTCTTGACACTTGTGATGATTGCCTAGCGGGTAAACAATATAGAATCTTCTTCAAGAGAACTCCTAATTCTAGAAAGTCTCATGTTTTGGATATAGTTTACTCAAATCTTTGTGGCCCTATGAAAGTTAGAACACTTGGAGGTACACTTTATTTTGTGACATTTATTGATGATCACTCTCGAAAGGTTTGGGCATTTGCATTGAAGTCCAAGGATCAAGTGTTGGACATCTTCAAGCACTTTCAAGCAATTATTGAAAGAGAGACCGGAAGAAAACTAAAGTGCATTCACACCGACAACGGCGGAGAATATTTGGGTCCCTTTGATAGGTATTGTGCCAAGCAAGGGATCAAGCATGAGAAGACGGTTCCCAAGGTGCCTCAAGAAAATGGTATTGCCGAGAGAATGAATAGAACCATCGTGGAAAGGATCTGGTGCATGCTCAGACATTCCAAGTTGCTAAGATCCTTTTGGGGTGAGGCAATAAGGACGGCGGTTGATTTGACGACAAGGGGCGGCAATGCATCTTCATCGACTATGCACATGAAAAGTTTGGCTACAGGTTTTGGGATCCGATCAATAAGAAAGTGATTAGAAGTCGGGATGTCATTTTTCTTAAAGATCAAACTATTGAAACCCTTAAGAATGGGGAAAAACAAGAAGCCTTTGTTGATGATCTTATGGACATGGGGTTGGAGCCTTAACCCATGGTTCATAATGATGATGATAGAGATAAGCAAGCTACTTCTAGTGATGCAGTTAATGAACAAGAGCCTACTAGTGATAGTGAACAAGAAGACCATGTGGAGCAAGCGTCATATGTCAAGCCTCAAGTGAGGAGGTCCACTAGAGAGCATCAACCTTCAAGAAGGTATTCTTCAAATAAGTATGTGTTACTCACCGATGAGGGAGAACCGGAAAGCTACCAAGAGGCCTTAACACATGAGCATAAGGGTGAGTGGTTAAAAGCCATGAAGGAGGAGTTCAAATCCCTACATGAGAACCACATGTATGACTTGGTAGTTTTGCCAAAGGGTAAAATAGCACTTCAGAATAAGTGGGTGTACAAGTTAAAGACCGAAGAAAATTGCTCACATTCAAGGTACAAGGCACGGTTGGTTGTAAAGGGCTTCGGGCAAAAGAAGGGAATTGACTTTGAAGAAATTTATTCTCCGGTAGTAAATATGTCTTCAATCCAGGTTGTTCTAAGCATTACGGCTAGCATGAATTTGGAGATCGAGCAACTACATGTGAAGACGGCCTTTCTCCATGGTGACTTGGAGGAAGAAATCTATATGGAGGAAACGGAAGGGTGCAAAGTCAAAAGCAAGGAACATATTGTGTGTAAATTGAGGAAAAGCTTGTACGGCCTAAAGTAAGCTCCATGCCAATGGTACAAGAAGTTCGATACATTTATGATCGAGCAAGGCTACACAAGGACGGCATTGGATCATTGTGTCTTCATGAAGAGGTTTGCTAGTAGTTATTTTATCATTCTTTTACTTTATGTTGACGATATGTTAGTCTATGGAAATGATGCGAGCAAAATTGCAAGTTTGAAGAAGGAGCTTGGCAAGTCCTTTGCTATGAAAGACTTGGGACCGGTAAAGTAAATTCTCGGCATGAGAATATCTCAAAATCGGAAGGAATGCAAGATTTGGCTATCTCAAGAGCGGTACATTGAGAAGGTACTTAGGAGATTCCATATGGATAAAGCAAAGCCGGTTGGTACTCCACTTGGTAGTCACTTCAAGCTTAGCTCTAAGCAAAGTCCTACAAGGGAGAAAGAGAAGAATGACATAAAGAAAATTCTTTATGCATCGACGGTCGGCTCTTTGATGTATGCAATGGTTTGCACAAGACCTGACCTAGCTTATTCGGTCGAAGTTGTGAGTCGGTTCCTCTCGAATCCGGGTCAAGAACATTGGTTGGCCGTGAAGTGGATCTTATGGTATCTCAGGGGCTCTTCGAAAGCGTGCTTGTGCTTTGGCCATGGAGAGCCATTGTTACAAGGCTACACGGACGCCGATATGGCAGGAGATGTTGACACACGAAAGTCCACATCGAGGTACTTGATGACATTTGCAGGAGGAGCGGTCGCTTGGAAATCAAAGTTGTAAAAGTGCGTGGCATTGTTGACTACCGAGGCCGAGTTCATAGCAGCGACGGAAGCTGGTGTGGGCATCGAAATTAGCCCACGGGTCGAACCCGATTTGTACACGAAAAATAGGCCCGCACTCAACGGCCCTCGGGTCGAACCCGACTCGCCCATGCAAAATTGGGCCCGCACACAAACAGCCCGCATGCACACTTAGGCTCGCACGCAACGGCCCATATGCGCAACTTGGCCCATACACAACGGCCCGCATATGCACTCGGCCCGCGTGCAAATTCGGCTCGCGCGCCGCAGCCCAACTCAAAGCAAGCGGGTCCCACCAGACCTGCTACCCGAACACAAAGAGGGGGGCCCACCGGCCCCCCTTCTAGAAAACTGTGCCCCCCTCCTCATGGGGAGGTGGGGCCGGCCATAAAGAAAAAGAAAACAAAAAGGAAAAAGAAAAAGAAAAGAAAAAGAAAAGAAAGGAAAAAGAAATCAAAACCGCCTCGATGCGGGGGGAGGTGGCGTGGACGTCTACGTAGCCGTAGATCCGCGACGATCCCTCGATCCAACGGACAAGATGACGTTGTGTCGCCATCCGATCCAAAAGTGCAACAAGAATAACAACTCAATCTTTAAAAGATCGAGTCACATCTAGCCCATAACCACCCCAACTAAAAAAGAGGGGATCGGGTTTGTTTCCTTGAATAAAGGAACAGTATCTTGATGGTTATGGGGGGAGATATCGGATGAAACAAAAAAGATTTCAGCCATATCTCCCCCAACCGCCCCCCTTTGCCTATAAATAGAAGGGGTGGGGGAAGGCACAAAGGGTCGGAAAAGCTGAAGACGAAAGAGCGCTACGAAGAAGCTCCAACGCTTGAAGACCGAAGGCTTCACGAGGCACGGCAAGCATATCCTACGGGAGTCCTTGGCCCTTCAAGTTCTCATCAACGTGAAGACCTTGCACTCGGAGATCAGAGCTTCGACTCCTCGCACGAAGAAGAAAGCGTGGAGAAGAAGACCCGGAGCCGTCATCACCCGATCGCTCCAACGATCTTCATCAGCTCTGAAGACGCCATAAGCAAAGGCCGGAGAAGAAGATCGAAGCCGACAACACCCGTCGTCTTCAAAGGCATCAACTCCTTGCACGAAGAAGAAAGCCGGGAGAAGAAGGCCTGAAGCCGGTGCTACCCCTACCGTCTTCGTCAACAAAAGCCGACGCTACAACCGTCGCACGGAAGCCGGTGCTACCCCTGCCGTCTTCGTCAACAAAAGCCGACGCTACAACCATCGTGCCGAAGCCGGTGCTACACCCGCCGTCTTCATCAACAAAAGCCGACGCTACAACCGTCGCACGAAGATCGGTGCTACCCCCACCGAAAAGCCAATACCGACGCCACAACCGTCGAGGAAGCCGGAAGAATAAAGAAGCCTTGAAGAAGTAACGCCAGTCGTTCGAGAAGAAGATCGAGTCAAAGCTAAAGTCAAAGCTGACGCAAGAAGCCAAAGCAAACGCACCGGTCAGGCCCGCGCTAAAGCAACGCACGTGCCAAAGCCAAGCAACTACGACGGTCACGAGCAAAGCACCGCACGTTCTAGCCGATATGACGCGAAGTCCGGAAGAACTAAAGCATCGCAAGTCTCTACCCGTCTACGTTCAAGCGCAAGTGCCAAAGCAAAGCAAACGCCAGAGCTACGCCAAAGCTACGCCAAAGCTGAAAGCTAAAGCCAAAGTCGAAGCCAAAAACACGATCGACGCCGCGAACCGACGATCAAGGACGCCAAGGTCTAGGAAGGATCGAGGAAGACACGAAGGTCGAGGAACAAAGCCCAAAACCTCCCTAGCCGAGAAAGCGCGAAGCACGAACGGGACAAGATCAACGGCGGAACTCCTTAGCCTCTCAAAAACCCTCACCCTGTAAAGACCTCTGTCCTGGGCAACCCCTTCAGAGCTCTCGCACGAATACCACGTGGAGACGCGGATCAAAGGGACCCTCCAGAGGATCTCTCCCACAATCTCCTGATCAAAGACAATTTGTAATCTCGTGTGATCCGCAATAAAGACGACCCGAATCTTTTTCTGCGACCACAGATTTCTGGCACGCCCGGTGGGACATTCCTCTCCTTTCATCCGTACGTTTGAAGGAGTTGCTTTAAGTTCGCCATGGCCGGAACGAACGACGATACGTTTGCTCCAACAAGCCTCTCACCTATCGCCGAGTCTCCACTACTCCAACACGGTGATCCAGAAAACTCGTAGGATGCCATTCCCCCGGTAGTACGCGTCTACACTCGGCGTACTCAAACTCTTGCGGACTTCTTCACGCCAGAAACTGCTGCCGAAGATGCCCGCCAAGGCGCCAATGAGGCCTTGGTGCATGAAGAAACGAGCCTCAATCCTGGAACATCTGTCCAGAAATTTGGGGAGGACCAGCCCCAACCCCGAACCCGTTCGGGTTCTCCAGCGGACTTTGCACCCCCCTTGCCAGGGGAAAACATCCGTCATCAAACAGAAACAAGCCAGCGTAACTACGTCTCCGACGACGATGGCGAGGGTGCGGGCATGCAACATCGAGACGTCCTGCGACATCATCCTTCGTCCGCTCTCCAACTCCAAGTCATGCAAATGGGTAAACACATGGCTCAGCTCACCCGACTAATGGAAGAGAAAGATCGTCACATCAACACCTTGCTGCAAAGGCTGAGTGCCAGGGATGTCGCAACATTCGGTCAACCTCCTGCTTCTCCAATAGCTGCTCCAGCCCCGTCTCCAACTCCTGCTCTTGCAGAAGTTGGCCCGGCAACACTAGCAATTACTCCTGCACTTTCCTCGACTATCGTGCCAGTCTCGGTGGCCGTGCAACCTTCAGTGGCAGCAACTATGAATGTCCAGCAAATACAAGCACTAGTGGCTGACATGATGCGTTCCCACGGCGGCAGCCTACCTCCGATCACGGCGGCATACTCAAAGCCTTACACCGCAAGGATCCAGCAGCTGCGCTTCCCTACCGGGTTCCAGCCACCAAAGTTTCAACACTTCGACGGAAAGGGGAACCCAAGGCAACACATTGCCCACTTCGTCGAAACTTGCAACAACGCCGGCACATACGGCGATGAGATGGTGAAGCAGTTCGTTCGCACACTCAAAGATAATGCTTTTGACTGGTATGTTGATCTTCCTCTAGGATCCATTGACAGCTGGGATCAGATGGAGAGGGAATTCCTCAACCACTTCTACAGCACTCGGCGCATCATTAGCATGACCGAGCTTACTGTCGTCAAGCAAAGGAAGGACGAATCAGTAATCGACTACATCGATCGATGGAGGAATCTCGCCCTGAATTCACGAGACCGTTTGTCGGAAGACTCGGCTATCGAGATGTGCACCCAAGGCATGCACTGGGGCTTACTCTACATCCTCAAGGGGATCAAGCCTCGGTCCTTCGAAGAACTCGCAACTCGAGCCCACGACATGGAGCTCAGCTTAGCAAATCGCGGGGACTCGAAGACCAAAGACTTCCTGAAGGTGGAAAAGAAAGACAAACCGCCGGCGCCCAAATCAAAGCAAGTTAACATCGCCGACATCGCCTCGGTCTCCAAGCCACTCAAAATCAGCGATAAGCCGGATCAAGAAAAGGGAGCTGCCATACCACCACCTCCATCCCAAAGGCAGTCGAAGATGACTCTAGAAGAACTCAAGGCCAAAGAGTATCCTTTTCCAGACTCGAAAGTCTCCTCCATGTTCGATCAACTGCTACAAGAAAAGATGATCGAGCTTCCTCCTTCAAAAAGGCCCGAACAGATGCATCGTGTCAATGATCCGCTCTTCTGCAAATACCATCGACTGGTTAGCCACCCTATCGAGAAATGTTTCGTCTTCAAAGAAAAGATCATGGCGCTGGCAAAGCAAGGAAAAATTGAGATCGACTCCAGCGACGTCGCAACGGCAAACATGACGTCCATCACCTTCGGTTCGTTTCAACCAGTACTCGTTGCTGCCCACCAGAGAAGGCCCAAGTTGCGCATCAACCGCCAAAGACCAATTGCGAAGTTAGCCCCACGACGGAAAGTCTCAAGACGACAGCAGTACGCTCCTAAGCTCGCTGAGGAAGAAACGTCACTGCCCTGGGGGCAACCGTCACCTACGTCGACTTCTCTCTCAAACAAAGCTATGTCCCAACGAAATCTCCAGACAAGGTACGAGGAAGGAGACCCGGAGGTCGGTCTGTTAGGCCAGCCCTCAGGTAAATTCGACTACTACGTCCTCTATTCCAGACCTTCGCCTGTCTCAATAGAAGAAATCAAGCCCACCGGCTGGGAGTCAGAAGGCGAACCACCAAGATCCCCAGAGGAGCAAGGCTTCCCGACTCATGGAGAACTCACAAATCTCTAGGCAAGATACGAGCAAGGAGACCCGGAGGTTGGTCTGTTAGGCCAGCCCTTAGGTAAATTTGACTACTACGTCCTCTATTCCAGACCTTCGCCTGTCTCAATAGAAGAAATCAAGCCCACCGGCTGGGAGTCAGAAGGCGAACCACCAAGGTCCCCAGAGGAGCAGGTCTCCCCGACCCATGAAGAACCTACAGCTGCCACTCCAGACCTTCACCCCGGTAACGAAGAATCCACTGATGAAGATGCATGGGTCATGTTGCCTCGCAGACGAAGGCCACGCATGCCAAGAAGTCGCAAGCTAGATCGGGTAACAAGAAAGCTTCCGGAATGAAGAACTTACAAAAAGAAAAACAAAGCTCCAGGAAGGAAGGCGTTCAAAGTACCGCCAGCAGATCCTGATGATCTCCTCCTACAAAACCCTCCAGAACCGACAACGTTGCAAGAGTTCTTTCCCGATTACTTCCTCCCAGCTAATCAGCAGCACGAAGCCTCCTGTTGCATGGTTGAGATTCACGTGGCGCCAGAAGAAAAAGATAGAAGCAAGCCTTCCAAAGAAAGCAACACCGACAACGAGGAGGATGATTCCGACAAAGACAGTACTGCTGCTTACGATGAGGCAATCCTGCACTTGCCACTCATAGAAGCACTACACCTCCCAGAGAAAGCTCGCCTAGCAATGGCCGAGGCTTTGACAGACCCAGACAGCTACAAAAGAAAGAAGAAAAACGCCGAGAAGGACAAAACTATTGTCTCATGTAACGCAGCAATAACTTTCTCGGACGAAGATCTGCAACTCGGAGCACGACTGCACAATCGACCTGTCTACGTCTCGGGATACATCAACGAGAAGCCGGTAAATCGAATCCTGTTGGACTGTGGCTCCGCTGTCAACATCATGCCTATCCAGACAATGCGCCAGCTCGGCATCACCACCGACCAGCTCTCACAAAGCCAGCTGGTCATTCAAGGGTTCAACCAAGGAGGACAGTCCACCATAGGGATCATTCGTCTAAAACTCTCCATCAGTCAACTTGACACGACGGTTCTTTTCCACGTCATTGACTGTCAAACATCATATCACCTCTTGCTGGGAAGACCGTGGTTGTACGAAAACGGTGTCGTAGTGTCTACCTGGCACCAATGCCTCATGTACTACGAGGAAAGTCTGGAGAAGTGCATTGTTGCAGATGACAAACCATTCAATGAGGCTGAAGCGCACCTCGTCGATGCCAAGTTTTACCAAGCAAGGGACCTTGTCGCAGAAGTCCTTCCAGCTAAATCTCCTCGAACTCAGAAAGCTAAAAGGATGGAGCAGGAAGAAGCTCTGCCAACTCCAGATCCAGTACCACTATCTAAGGCGATACGCGAAGTCAAAGAAGTGCTAGCGCCGAGACGAAGAATGCGCATCAGCTCCAAGCCAAGATCCATGAAGCACACTCCATTACCTGCCCAAGCTACGACAGTCTTACGCCTCATGCCTCAGTGGCTTCGCAAAGATGAACCACCACCTTTTGCCTCGCCAAAAGGGATGGTCCAGCCGCTATCAGAAGCTAATGTCATCACTCTGCAAGAGATGACACTGCCACTACCCAGCTTGGGGCAAGATTCAAGTTCGCCAAAACCCATCAATCCCTTCGAATCCAGCTAACTCACATTCAAGCCAAAAGGAAGCTGGGGGCAAAATACCGCCAAGCTGCTGTTCAAAGCTGGCTACGACAAAGACAGTGCTGCACATATGAGTACGCTCCTGCCAGCTCCAATACCACACGGGATGACTAAGACTCAAGCCCATTTACTCCAGGGTGGCGAGCAGATCCCACCAAATCGGCGAGGCATCGGCTCTCGTCAAACCCCGATGGTCATCAAGATAACAGGAGAGAAGACCTTCACCTCTAACTACATTGAGGTGAAGTTGGTGGATGAAGCGGAAGAGGGATCGTCAGCCTCCGATGCACGCTCCACCAATATCATTCATCCCGCTACAAAGGGCGCCAAAAGAAGGCAATATCGAGCTCGGCGTCAGATCATACCTCAAAAGCAAAGGAAGAGCGTCAAAAACCAGGCAAGTCAAAACCCAATATCAGTATTCAAAAGACTTGGGCCAATCGGGCAAGCAAAGCAAAGGTCAGTATTCGACCGTTTGGGAAAGCCACCCACTGAGGTGAGAAAAATCATTCCCACCCACCCACCCAAATTTTTTCAAACTGCCAATGTTCCCAATATCATTCTGGTCTCTCTTAATCATATCACAATTGCCGACTCCTCGGTCGACGTCACTTCTACTTCGGACGACGAGTTGCCTGATGCACCGCCAGTCCTCGAAGAAGGGGGGCAATCTACCGTCGACGATCTGAAAGAAATCAACTTGGGGACACAGGAGGATCCTCGACCCACATTCGTAAGTGCACTCCTGACTCCCGAAGAGGAGGCCGCGTACTTCAAGCTACTCCAAGAATACAGCGATGTCTTCGCATGGTCCTATAAGGAAATGCTGGGACTTGACCCCAAGATTGCAGTACACCAGCTTGCTGTCAAACATGGAGCTAGCGCCATCAAGCAAGGACAAAGACGTTACCGGCCGGAACTGGTACCGCAAATAGAGGGCGAAGTCAACAAGCTCATTGAAGCCGGCTTTATCCGAGAAGTTAAGTATCCAACGTGGATCTCCAGCGTGGTCCCAGTCAAGAAGAAGAACGGCCAGATCAGAGTATGCGTGGACTTCAGGGACTTAAACAATGCATGCCCCAAAGATGACTTCCCACTGCCAATCACAGAACTAATGGTGGATGCGACAACAGGCCATGAAGCACTAACCTTCATGGATGGGTCCTCGGGCTACAACCAAATCCGGATGGCGCCCAAAGACGAAGAGCTTACGGCATTCCGCACGCCAAAAGGGATCTACTGCTACAAAGTCATGCCTTTCGGCCTGAAAAATGCAGGAGCCACTTACCAACGAGCTATGCAAAAAATTTTCGACGATATCCTTCATCAGAATGTAGAATGCTACGTCGACGACCTCGTGGTAAAATCAAGACAAAAGTCAACACATCTTCAAGACCTCGAGCTAATCTTCAAGCGACTTCGAAGGTACCAGCTCCGCATGAACCCGCTTAAATGCGCATTTGGGGTCTCCTCGGGAAAGTTTCTCGGCTTTGTCGTACGCCATCGAGGCATCGAGATAGATCAATCCAAAATAGATGCTATCCTCAATATGCCAATCCCGAAAACCGTGCGAGACCTCCGAGGTCTCCAGGGCCATCTAGCATATATCAGAAGGTTCATCGCCAACTTAGCTGGAAAATGCAGGCCCTTCAGTCGCCTCATGAAGAAAGGAGCAGCATTCAAGTGGGATGAAGCTTGTCAGGAAGCCCTCCAAAACATCAGGGATTACTTACTCAAGCCCCCGGTTCTGACAGCACCAGTTCAAGTAAAGCCATTGGTCCTTTACATCAGCGCCCAGGAGCAGTCCTTGGGGGCACTCCTGGCTCAAGACAACGAGCTAGGCAAGGAAACAGCATGCTACTATTTGAGCCGCACTCTCATCGACGCGGAGCTAAACTATTCCCCGATTGAGAAGGTCTGTCTGGCGCTCATCTTCGCTACAAAAAAACTGCGATACTATATGTTAGCTCACGCCATCAGGCTCATCTCAAAAGCCGATCCGCTCAAATACATCATGTCGAGACCAGTGCTCTCCGGACGTCTGGCCAAGTGGGCTTTGCTCCTCCTTGAGTTTGACATCACCTTTGTCCCTCGTAAAGCGGTCAAAGGTCAAGCTCTCGCAGACTTCCTAGCAGAATACCCCCTTCCAGCAGAATGGGAACTATCGGAAGATCTCCCAGACGAAGAAGTATTCTGCATCAACATCGCCCCTTCTTGGAAAATGTTCTTCGACGGTGCGTCCAGGCAAGACGTAGCAGGAGCAGGAGTTATCTTCGTCACACCAAACGACGAAGTACTTCCCTTCTCATTTCTACTATCAGAGCCATGCTCCAACAACAGGGCGGAATATCAAGCTTTGATCATTGGCCTCGAACTCGCCAATGATATGAAACTTCAAGGGCTCGAAATTTTCGGCGACTCTCAGCTCGTCATTCAGCAAATATTGGGAGCATACGAGGTCAACAAAGAAGATCTCGTACCATTGCACCTACGAGCTCTGAAACTCCTTGGTACACTCAAAGATGCTTCAATCCAGCATATTCCCAGAAACCTTAATCAGCAGGCTGATGCACTTGCAAATTTAGCGGCTACACTTCCGTTCCCAGAAAAAAGCCAACTCATTATCCCTATCTGTAAGAGGATGGTGATCACCGAGGAGGACCTCCCTATGGGAATCCCGGACCAAGTCAATGTAGTACACGTTCTCGTGATTGACGAGCTAGATTAGAGACAACCATTCATAGACTTTCTTATCCACGGGAAGCTCCCTGAAGATCCAAAGCGTAAGGTCGACATTCGCCGGCGGTCTCTGAAATTTTTCCACTTCAACAAAGAGTTGTACCGTCGAAGCTATGATGGTGCACTCCTGAGGTGTCTAGCAAAAGAAGAAGCGGAAACAGCACTAGAAGAAGTCCATGCCGGGATCTGTGGCTCACATCAGTCCGGTCCAAAGCTGCACTTCCGCATCAGGCAGATGGGGTACTACTGGCCCACTATGATCAAAGACTCCCTCGAGTTTGCAAAAAGATGCCACACTTGCCAGCTGCATGGTGACTACATCCGTCAGCCTCCGGAACATTTGCATCCAACCATCGCATCATGGCCCTTCGATGGATGGGGACTCGATATTGTCGGTCCGCTACCCAAGTCATCCAAGCAGTATCTTTATATCCTGGCGACAACAGATTACTTCTCCAAGTGGGCTGAGGCAGTACCATTGAGAGAAGTTACCAGGCACTCTGTCATCAACTTCATCCAGAACGACATCATCTTCCGGTACGGCATCCCTCGCTATATCGTTACGGACAACGGGAAGCAATTCAAGAACGCCGCCGTCAGCCAATTTTGCGCCAAGTTCGATATCAAACAAAGGTGTTCAACCATGTACAACGCCTCTGCCAACGGCCTAGCTGAAGCTTTCAACAAAACACTCTGCAAACTTTTGGAGAAAGTCGTCTCAAAGTCGAAGAAAGACTGGCATGAACGCATGGGTGAAGCGCTATGGGCATATCGCACCTCTTTTCGCACGCCAACACAGGCAACTCCGTACTCGCTGGTATACGGAGTAGAAGCTGTCCTCCCACTTAAACTCCAGATCCCGTCACTCAGAATAGCTGTCCAGGAAGGCCTCGTCAACGGCGACAACGCTCAACTTCGCCTAGCAGAATTGGAAGCCCTGGATGAGAAGCGCCTCGAAGCCCAGCAACGCCTGGAATGCTACCAAGCCAGGTTGACTCGAGCCTTCAACAAAAGGATTCGCCCTCGATCTTTCCAAAAAGGGGAATTGGTGCTCGCAGTCAAACGCCCCATCATCCTTTCGCATCGAGGAGGAAAGAAGTTCGACGCTAAGTGGGATGAACCGCACACTGTCAAAGAGGTCTACTCCAACGGTGCATATCTTCTCACCACGCCAGAAGGGCTCACACTCGGCCCCATCAATGGCAAGTACCTCAAAAGGTACTATGCCTAAAAGCAGGGCTACATTCCTTGCACAAAAAAAAAAAAAAAAAAAGAAGGAACTACGTGTGACTTGATCCCTCTCAGTAGGGTACGTAGGCAGCCTGTAAAGGTTCAGTCCAAACAAAAAAAACACAACCAAACTCTGCCATTCCAGAAGACAAGTTCAAAAAAAAAAAAATAGATGCATGATACCAGATAAAGAGAAGCAGAACTACAAGTCTGTTTAGCTGAAATGACAAGAAAGAAAAGAAAATGTGACATTGCTAGTAAAGCGAATCAAATTCTTTGAGATGTTGGAGCAGCTCGCCGTCAGAAACCTCCATGCACTCCAACTCTAAAGACCGAGAAGCTACCCGCTCCCGATGCGTCGCCAGCTTGATACGCTGCTTTGCCAGGTCTGCTCCAGAAGACTTCTCGATCGTCTCAGCTTTCTCGAAAGATGCGCGAGCAGCCTCTAGCTTCTTCCGCGCCCGAACAAGGCTCGCAGTGGCAAGTGCATGCTGTGCCTCCAGGCAACGCTCCTCGTCCTCGGCCTTTGCTAGTATCAGGGGAAGGTCATCTTCCATCGAAGCCCGTTTCAAGCAATGAGCTTCACTATCCGCCAAGAGAACACGCATCTGTGCCTCAAACAAAGAGCCATCTACCTGGAAGGCCGCCAGGTTCTTGCAAAACTCAGGCCCCTCAAGAACCCACCAGCTGCTCAAAGCGTCAAAGCCCTCTTCCTGGAAGGGTGCGAGCGTCGTCTGGATATACTTCCAACAGCTCTCCAAAAGAAGCACAGAGAGAAGGTCTCGCGAACTGCACTTTCTCCTGTCAGCCTCTGAGTGCATAGGCAAGGTGGGCTCTGGCCCTGAAGACTCAAGTGTAGGAACCGCCTCCTGGACCATCGTCGTGATAACAGTCAACGGAACCACCAGAGCCGAAGGAGGAGACACAGGCAAACCTTCCGACAAAATGACTGCGGGAGTAGCCTCTGCCGGAGTACCGGACCTAGCTGGAGGAGTCTGTTCTCTCCTTACACTGGAGACCTCATCCTCCTCCCCAAAGCCTAACTGCTCCACGTCAATATCATCCAGGTTGACAGCACTGCCGGCAAAATCTACTCCACACGCTCCCAAAAGCTCCAAGTTATCCCAGGGAACATCCAGCCCGCCACCTTCAATCAACGTTGCTCTGAGGGGAGAGCACTCCTGCCCAACTCCCTTCGGGGCAGACTCGCAGTCCGGTCCAGCAGACCCTGCCAAAATGAGAGCTGGACAACTCAGCCAACGAAGTAAGAGTACAAGCACAGAAATTCATGAAACACTAGAAACAAGGCATACCTGCAGCATCCGAAGAAGATACCCCAGAGGGAGGGATTACCTCATCGGTAAAAAGCCCTGGCTCTCCCTCTCGAGCTGGCCCTGCCTCGCCAGCACCAGTCAAAGCTGCCTCACACAAGAGGTCCAACTTTCTCCTCTTGGGAGAAGCACACCCACTCCAAGAAGCCTGAGTCTCAGGAAGACTCTGAACCTTGGAGGACGGAGCCATCTCAACTTCTTGCACAGAAAGTGAAGCCTGGGAAGTACTCTCTCGACGGCCACAAGATTTTTCTGACCATCGCTCCTCGGACCAGAGACGGCAATCCTCTGACCCCGCCAAAGAGTCAAAAGGAAAGTCAGCCCGCTCGCTGCTAGCAAGGACGTCTAGCGGAAGGCCAGCCAAGAGGGGAAGCACTGACCCGTTGACCCAGCGGCGATACTCAGGAGTTGCGGCATCCTTGCCGCCCGACTTGATCCCCGGCGAGAAAATACACCCAGTAAATCTGTCATAAAGCGCTCCCCAGAGGCGATACGCTTCCTGCGGGGTGTAACGTGACTTCATACGCAAAGGAGTCCCAGGCAACTCCTGACGAAAGCCCTGCTGTCGAGCAAACCGGTGGGGAGAGTACCGTGCCACCTCCACTACATCCCCACGACGCCAAACGAGGTACCCAGGCCGGCAACTCACCATGCTCCAGTACAAGTGCTCGGGCATTTCCTCCATATCACATACCAAGGATCTGGTAGAAGGTGCAAGTGCATTCTCTGACACGAATTCAAAGTCAGAAGGGCCCATGCGTCGCAAACACTCTCGGGCACTAGGCTTCGGACGCTCCCATGCGTAATAGGCGTTCATCACACCTCCCACACCAGGAAGAAAGGGCACCGAGGTCGAAGGTCCACGCGCTGCGAAGATCCCCTTCGGAAAGTGGAGCCCAATCCAACCCTAGAGGTAATGCAGGGGGCAAAAGGAACTGGCTCTGCCTACTTCCCCTCTTGCATTACCCGCACTCGATAGACTCCAGTAAGTGCCGCTAAGCCCGCCATACAACGAGCAGAGGATCGCCGGCGCCACGTTAAGAAACTCTCCATTCACCATCCGAGCAGCTGCGAGGAAGGTCCCAGGACGTATCACATCCCCTTCCCAGGGTAGAGCAAAACGGCAAAGGAAAAGTACCAACCCCGCTGACCGGTAAGCAGCACGCCAGGTATCGCTGCATTCTTCAAGCCCTAGAACCTCCCAGGGATGTTGCGCTCCAGCCATGGAGCACCATTCTTTCTTCAGAGATTCAATCGGTCGCCGGAAAGTGCCAGGCGCCGGTCTCTTTGATGATGCGTACCTCCACATCGGGTGACTCGAAGGGGGAGCGTGACGATACTCTCCTCGAAACCAGAAGTCCACCCAATCCGAGTGAAGTACCCGGTCTGACCGCTCGCGCGCCGCTATAATAGCATACGCCTTAAAAAGCAAAAGGCAGAAGCTAGGAGACTCGTCCGGGTCCGTCAAAATCTCCAGAGAAGGAACCTCCTCCTGATAGTAGCTCCGAACTTCTGGACACCCGGAGATGACGTGCACGTCACGAAGGGTGATCCCGATTTCACCAGCCCCGGTCAAGAAGGTGTTGGTCTCAGGGCACCACTGCTCACACAGAGCCCGGTACATACCGTCCGGACGGCTGTACTCCCAACAAGCTGGCTCCACAAACCTCGCCAGACGCTCCATCCCTGGCTCTGCCTCCAACGCGCCAGATAGCTCTCTCATCCAGTCCCGGAAACCTCCCAGATACGTGACATCTCCACGCGGTTGAATCCCCACGCCCCAGCGCGTACGGCGGGAGCATATCTTTAAAGCAACAACAGGGACCGGAACCAACTCCTCGCCAGTGTGGTGGAATGGCAACCCCAAGCTCGGCCGGACAATTTGCCGGGAAGATCCTTCGTCAGTGAGGATGCGCTCGCCAAGTTTCAACACTCGATAAGAGCCGTCAGTCACGCCGTCCTCGCAAACTCGCTCGTGCGTCAAAAGCTGAAGTACCGACAGTCCGGTCTCCTGTCTCGAAGCACGGTGGTGGAAGACTTGTGCAAAAGGGAAGCGAAGATGCGCACTCCCATAGGAGACCGCATCAACGATCCAGCCGGAACTCGGAAAGCTCTCGTAACGACGAGACCTAAAAAAGAAAGAAAACAAAACCCAGATCAGATAGATTCCGAATACAGAAACGAAGAAATCGGGGGGGGGGCCTTGAGTAAATAAAGAAAAATAGAGGGGGGTCACGACAAAAGGCCGCAACCCCCTCTCTCTCTCCTATCAAAACATGCGGGGGGGTGCTGCCGTCCTTCGAGCCAATAAAGGAAAGAAGGAGGGGGGTCACGGCAAAAAGCCGCAACCCCCTCTCTCTCTCTCTCTCTTATCAAAACATATGGGGGGGGTGCTTTCGTTCTTCGAGCAAATAAAACTAAAAAGGAGGGGGGTCATGGCCAAAAGCCACGACCCCATCCTCTCCTATCAAAACACGTAAAGGGGGGGGGTGCTGTTGGTCTCGACCGGCCCCCGCGCCCGTGCTGCTGTTGCACCGGCCGCCTCCGCCTCCGTCGCCGCCTCTGTCTCCACCTCCGGCCCGCGCGCAGCCCTGCGCCCACGCCTCCGTCTCCACCTCCGGCCCGCGCGCAGCCCTGCGCCCACACCTCCGCCTCCACCTCCGGCCCGCGCGCAGCCCTGCGCCCACGCCCCCGCGCCGCCCGCGCGCTGCTCCCGCGCCCCGCGCCTCCAGCCCGCGCGCCGGCCGCCACAGCAGCCCCCGGCCGCGCCCGCGCAGCCCGCCGCTGCACCAGCCCGCTGCGCCCACGCCACCGCGCCCCCGCGCCGCCCGCGCGCTGCGCCCGCAGCCCCGGCCGCCTCCGGCCCCCGCGCCGCCCGCCCGCTGCGCCCACGCCCGCACGCCGGCCGCACCATGCAGCCCCCGGCCTGCGCCCTCCCATAACCCACCATGCGAAGAAGAAGAAGAAGAAGAAGAAGAAGAAGAAGGAGGAGGAGGATCACCTCGCCGGCAGCCCTCCGCCGTCCACGGGCCGGCGGTCTTCCCTCCTCCGCGAACCCCATGGCGTCACCATCTTCATCCTCCTCGGCATCGTTGCGAAGCAAGAAACCCTAGCAGAGCTCTCGACTCCAAGCCGCCGGGAATCGCTGATAATGAAGAGAAACGAAAACGGGGGGGGCCTTTTAAAGGCCTAGTCCCACGCGAATACGCAACTCAAGTCCAAGCGCTACGCGTTTCCCGCGGGCGCACTCGAACTTGAGGGGGCACTTGTGGGCATCGAAATTAGCCCACGGGTCGAACCCGATTTGTACACGAAAAATAGGCCCGCACTCAACGGCCCTCGGGTCGAACCCGACTCGCCCATGCAAAATTAGGCCCGCACACAAACGGCCCGCATGCGCACTTAGGCTCGCACGCAACGGCCCATATGCGCAACTTGGCCCATACACAACGGCCCGCATATGCACTCGGCCCGCGTGCAAATTCGGCTCGCGCGCCGCAGCCCAACTCAAAGCAAGCGGGTCCCACCGGACCTGCTACCCGAACACAAAGAGGGGGGCCCACCGGCCCCCCTTCTAGAAAACCGTGCCCCCCTCCTCATGGGGAGGTGGGGCCGGCCATAAAGAAAAAGAAAACAAAAAGGAAAAAGAAAAAGAAAAGAAAAAGAAAAGAAAGGAAAAAGAAATCAAAACCGCCTCGATGCGGGGGGAGGTGGCGTGGACGTCTATGTAGCCGTAGATCCACGACGATCCCTCGATCCAACGGACAAGATGACATTGTGTCGCCATCCGATCCAAAAGTGCAACAAGAATAACAACTCAATCATTAAAAGATCGAGTCACATCTAGCCCATAACCACCCCAACTAAAAAGGAGGGGATCGGGTTTGTTTCCTTGAATAAAGGAACAGTATCTTGATGGTTATGGGGGGAGATATCGGATGAAACAAAAAAGATTTCAGCCATATCTCCCCCAACCGCCCCCCTTTGCCTATAAATAGAAAGGGTGGGGGAAGGCACAAAGGGTCCGAAAGCCGAAGACGAAAGAGCTCCGCAAGAAAAGCTCCAACGCTCGACGACCGAAGGCTTCACGAGGCACGGCAAGCATATCCTACGGGAGTCCTTGGCCCTTCAAGTCCTCATCAACGTGAAGACCTTGCACTCGAAGGTCAAAGCTTCGACTCCTCGCACGAAGAAGAAAGCGTGGAGAAGAAGACCCGGAGCCGTCATCACCCGATTGCTCCAACGATCTTCATCAGCTCCGAAGACGCCATAAGCAAAGGCCGGAGAAGAAGATCGAAGCCGACAACACCCGTCGTCTTCAATCAAGGCATCGACTCCTCGCACGAAGAAGAAAGCCGGGAGAAGAAGGCCTGAAGCCGGTGCTACCCCTACCGTCTTCGTCAACAAAAGCCGACGCTACAACCGTCGCACGGAAGCCGGTGCTACCCCTGCCATCTTCGTCAACAAAAGCCGACGTTACAACCGTCGTGCCGAAGCCGGTGCTACACCCGCCGTCTTCATCAACAAAAGCCGACGCTACAACCGTCGTACGAAGATCGGTGCTACCCCCGCCGAAAAGCCAATACCGACGCCACAACCGTCGAGGAAGCCGGAAGAATAAAGAAGCCTTGAAGAAGTAACGCCAGTCGTTCGAGAAGAAGATCGAGTCAAAGCTAAAGTCAAAGCCGACGCAAGAAGCCAAAGCAAACGCACCGGTCAGGCCCGCGCTAAAGCAACGCACGTGCCAAAGCCAAGCAACTACGATGGTCACGAGCAAAGCACCGCACGTTCTAGCCGATACGACGCGAAGTCCGGAAGAACTAAAGCATCGCAAGTCTCTACCTGTCTACGTTCAAGCGCAAGCGCCAAAGCAAAGCAAACGCCAGAGCTACGCCAAAGCTACGCCAAAGCCGAAAGCTAAAGCCAAAGCCGAAGCCAAAAACAAGATCGACGCCGCGAACCGACGATCAAGGATGCCAAGGTCTAGCAAGGATCGAGGAAGACACGAAGGTCAAGGAACAAAGCCCAAAACCTCCCTAGCCGAGAAAGCGCGAAGCACGGACGGGACAAGATCAACGGCAGAACTCCTTAGCCTCTCAAAAACCCTCACCCTGTAAAGACCTCTATCCTGGGCAACCCCTTCAGAGCTCTCGCACGAATACCACGTGGAGATGCGGATCAAAGGGACCCTCCAGAGGATCTCTCCCACAATCTCCTAATCAAAGAAAATTTGTAATCTCGTGTGATCCGCAATAAAGACGACCCGAATCTTTTTCTGCGACCACAGCTGGCAAAGAGCTATTGTGGATGAAAAGATTTCTACATGAACTTGGTCACAAACAAGAGCAGTATGTTCTATATTGTGATAGCCAATGTATAGTACATTTGATTAAGAACTCGAGTTTTCACTCAAGGACCAAGCACATTGACTTGCGGTATCATTGGATCCATGATGTGGTGGAACAAAAGAAATTACAAATTTAGAATGTACATACCGATGATAATGGATCGGATGTAATAACAAAGTCACTACCCAAGGAGAAGCACGAAGTTTGCACTCGTGTGGCGGATTTGGTGACTTCTCTTTGTTAGCCGAGGAAACGAGACATAGAGATCCCTGCTCATGGGTATGGAGGGGGAGTTTGTTGGGTATCCATCCCCATAAGGACAAGACCCAAGTTTGGCAACGCATTTGTTCTCGGATCATTCTTGCAACCGGCCACTGCGTGGAACCGGCACTGTAGGGAATGATCTTTGAACATCTGCAGTAGTTGATAGAATTGGAGTTTGGCTTAGGTGTCTACATAGAAGTTGTAGAGGAGTTGTCAAACTTTCCAACGGATCCGGAATCGCTTAATTCTGATGAGTATTAAGGAAGATACAGAGATGTGAAGTCAGACGTGTGATTACTTTCTGCACTCTATTTCTATGTGCAGATTTCAGTTATATGTTTGGAGCCGTTGGATCAATCTCTTAATCCAACGGTCCACTTGCTTCATCTGCTGGATTTAAAAATCCTATGGGTCCTTGGCGGCGATATAGAGAGCATTTGGGGCTTGAGTGAAATTGGGGAGAGCACAAAAGAGGGGTTTTCTCTTGGAGAGAAAACTAGTGAGAGCAAAGAAGCATTCGTTGTTGCAGCCGAAGAAGAGAAAGGGGTAAGATCAAATCTTTCCTTTCCCTCCATTGATGGAGTGTAATAACCGAAAAACCCGAGTTCACTTTTGTTGTCGGCACCCCTGTATTTTATTATTATTGCTGATAGACCAATGGATAGTTTTTGCTTCATATATCTAATGGTTATGATGTGTGTTTGATCTTGAGTTGGACCGGACAACGGGTCCGGGGTCCGAGTCGCAAGGCGACAGAGAAAGAATAATACTTTAATTTATACTTAGGCATGTGCGTGAGAGTATCAGTGCACGATAGTCTTATGTTAATTAATAAATATATGCTTATTCGAGTCAATCGGACCCAACGAGGTTCACGTGTCGGCGGGTCTCAGCTCGACGGGTTCGAGCTCATGTCGAGCCGATTGTTATAAGCGGGAAAAAAAAAAAGAAGAGAAGTAGGAAAAAAAAAAAAAACCAAGAACCCAACCCTAACCCAACCCAGCCGACCCTCTCTCTCTCTCTCTCTCTCATCAATTCCCCCCAAAAACAAATCCGATCCCTTGTACCTCTCATTCCTGAGCTCTTCCCCTCAAATCTCTCCTCATCACAGCCGTTCCCGCCCCTCCCTCTCTTGGATCCCACTCCCTCTCACCCGATCTCACTTCCCCTCTCTCGGATCTTTCTCTCATCTCTCACCCGATCCCTCTCCCTCTCACCTCTCTCTCGGGATCTCTCTCCCCTACCCGACCCAAACCCGTCCGCCGATCTGACCACCGCCCACCCCGACTTGTCACCATCAACCCTCACCACCCCCATCCCCTGCTCTTCCCTCACCTCCCCCTCTCCAGCCCAGCGATCCCCTTATCTGATCCCCCAAAACCGCCTGTACCTGACCGTCGCTCCTCCCCTCCTTCAAAAACCCGATCCCCCCATCTCTGCTCCCTAATCCGAACGCCAGCCTCTTCTTTCCCCTCACCAAAGCCCAGCCCGACTCCCTATAAAGAAACCCTAAGCCTGATTCCGACCCCGAGACCCAACCCCTCTCGATCTCCCTATTTCCCTCTCGAGACCCCTCCCTAGTTCGTGTGCAGTGGACGTCGGGGAGCAGATGCACGAGGTGGAGTCGGCATGAGGAGGATGCTCAGATGAGAGGAGCAGCCATTGATGGAGTGGGTGGAGGAGCAGTTGCCGTCGACAAGGAATCGACCGGTTCATCCCCTCCTCTCCTCATCCCCCATTCTATTCTTTCTCTTTTGGGGTTCTGTTGAGATCAACAATGACAAACCATGGTTGTCGTTCCCCTTCGACATGGCCATGACCGCTGGATTTGTAGTCGCCGGCGAGGTCGACCAGCTCGACCCCTGCGGTTTGCCTTCACAATGGCTGTCGGCCATACCGCCAGCAACTGTGCAACCGGCAAGGTCCGACCTAACAAGGCCAAACCCCACTGACCACGAGCCCGACCATGCCGCCCCTTTTTGCCTTATTGTCGTGGTTGCCGACGGCTCTGCTATCAATGACCAGGCAGCAGGTGGCCTCCTCCCACCTTTGCTAGCAGAAGTCCGTGTTCATCAACCATGTGACATCTACTCCCCTTCCCGTGGTCTTTGATAGTGGGAAATGAGAACAACTAGGGTAGGTGTCCATGGTACTGTATGCAGGTCCCGCCGGGCATCGCCGCATGTGGTCACGTGGATCCCTCCTTGCATACGAAGTCGCGAGTCCGGCAACGCATGCTTTAAAATATGAATACAATAATCATACTTTAAAATATTAATAAATAACCATACTTTAAAATATTAATAATATAATAATAATTTTTGCATGGACACAGTATAGGCTATCCCTTAAATTAAAATATAATTTAATAATGATTATCGGGATCCACCCTACTAAAAGGAGTGGCAACCCTAATATACTGGTTTTGGGGGAGTGTAGGTTGAATCGCTTTAAGAGCGATGTGACCTTTAGCTGTAGTGCTATTATGGGTTACGAGATCAGTGCGGGACCAAGGTAAAAATGTTGCAAACTATTTATCACCGTATGCATTTTTTTTATTGTCTAAGTATATGTGTAAAAATAATTATTTACTGTTGGAGCATTTAATATTTTGTTAAAATGGATGAAATTGACAAGATTAGGACCCCGTGCGCGCAAGGGCCGTGAACCACCCTATGCGCACAGCTGAAGATCAGTAGGCTAAGGGGTCAAGGGTAAGGATTGTGGTAAAGCCAATAGGTGGTACCCTCGAGTAGGGATTGGCCTAGCAATTCCTGTCCCAGTGAGTTGGAGACCCTAAAGAAAGTAAGTTGGGCGGTAGAGCTCCATCGTGAAAGACGAAAAACCCCTTATGATCATATGGGTGATTTTGCACATGGTGTCGGAGTATGCGCAGCGAGAGAGTTGGCCCTCTACATCGAAATAACAGGCCCTATAGTAATGCCCGACCGGGGTCAGGATGAACAAAATATACGGGGTTCACATTATGATAGATATTTTATATGATTACTAATTAACAAGTATGAAATCTTAATATTGGATTGTGGAATTTTAGAGCATTGGCAAATCTGGTAACATTTAGATGGTCTTTTTGTTTAAATAGTTTATTAATACTATAAAATATTGAGTGAACTTTATGTTAGACAATCTAGTGACAATAGGTATTGCATGAGAACATAGACTGCTGGTAGGATTAGGTTATCCCTCTGTAAATATTAATAATCCGTACTAGGACTGCTAAAAATAATTTAATTAGATCGGTTGTCTCATATTATTAAAGGCTACTAGGATGTCACTAGCCATTAATTTGACTAATCTTTCAATTTCTCATTGGGGGCTACTCTTTCCCACGAGTAGACTCTCCTGCAGGTACGGAGGTTCAGGAGTAGCAGTGGGAGGCTCAAGGCGGAGTTAGGACCACGGTAGTGTCTTATCTTTTACTTGTCGTCTTGTAGTCTTTCTTTATTCTAGCAATATAATCGAACTAGATTTGACAAGAGTTATTAGCTTAGTGTATATTTTATATCAAGCAATGATACAGCTGATGTCCTATTGGGTAGGCCTCTCCTCAAGGCCCCAAACCTAGGATAGTTTACAATGAAAATATAAGAAGAAACCCACCAGGGGATTGGAGAGTTGGCAAAGCAACTGATGGTTTGGTGATGAGGTTGTGGGTTCAACTCTTCCTCCCCTCGATTTACCCAGGAGTGAAGTGGGAATTGCCGAGTGGGTCGGGCTTCACTCCCGGAGGGATTAGTCCGAGCCTGAAGTGGGCCATTGCCCGAAAGGTTTCGGGACACCCGCCGATGTCAAAAAAAAAAAAAAAAAAATATATATATATATATATATATATATATATATATATATATATATATATATATATATATATATATATATATATATAAGAAGAAGAATTAACTTAATTTGACAAGCCTAGTAGATAGGGCCTCCAGATCGATGTACTGAGTGTCAGGGAGTGGGTGAGATTCCAAGCTCGTCTTCAGTGGCTCGAGTCTCGTGCTCCCTTAGAGGGATTCCTGTCAGCACGTGGTGGCGCCAACATGTCACACATGCTGAGAGAATAACCCGGTTGAAGGTCGAACGTGATCATCTCTCTGTCAACAAAATTCTCTCTCTCTACCTTCCTTTAAATTAAATAAAAATATTTTTACAAAAATTAAGTTTTAAAATACTCTGTTTTTTTTTCCTCATCATTCTTCTTCATTTTTGAGAGAGTCGTAATCCTGTGAGAAACTCTAATTGGGGTAGTTAGTTGACCAAACCCTAAATCCCCTTGGTTTTTCTTCAACTCACACCCCAGGGATCGGTTCCAGATTTCTGGGGCGTGACAGCTGGTATCAGAGCTTAGGGATATATTCCTAGGAGTTTCATTAGGATGTTTTCTTGTTATATTTTAACGGAAGGTTTAGGCTGTACTAGTGCTAGGGTGATTCTAGAGATAGTCGAGAGATTGATTTGGTAGTATTTCTTAGAGTAGTCAGTGGTTGCTTAGTGTGCGAGAGTCTAGGGTTTATTGTACTTGGAGAATTGGTTTGGTTGGAGGAATTGATTGGTAGCTAAAACGTTGTTTATACTTATATAATTGATCAATAGGGAGGTGTTAATTTATCTATTATGTGGATTGATAAGAATTATGTGTCTCCGCACCTTAATGTTTAGGCTCAGAGCTAGTCGCAATGACTCAAGTAAGAATTGCCTAGAACATCTTAACCAAGGATAGTGTTGGAGTCAATCTCGAAGTTTTTGTTTGATGACTAATATTTATTTGGATTTACTAGTTGTGGGTCTGGTGGCGAGTTGACTAATAACTAGATATCAAGTTTCAGTTAGTAATAAGGTTGTTTGATTTTGGAAGATGAATATATGTTGAATATGTTTGGAATGATGTACATCGACATGGTTGTGAGGTTCTCTTTGTTTTCTGTTGACTTTTAGCATTAGAAATCTAGCCGGTATTTTAGGACTCCTTAATCTTCATTGACCCTTAGCACTAGAGATCTAGCCGGTATCTTAGGATTCCTTGATTATTCATCGATTTTTAGTATTAGGGGCTTAGTCGATATTTTTAGGATTGCCCATTATTTAGTTCTAGCTATAATAATTGGATTAGTCTTCTTAGCTTCTCCGGTGTATCGTCGATTATAATAGAACCTATATGTTGTATCTAAATGAATCATAGGAGTAATGATGATTACCCTTGGGAGTAGTGATTTTTCAAGGAGTACACCAGGAGATGGAAATCTCTAGTGGTGGTTTGAATTTCCTTTGGTTAGTTGATTACGCATTGTCTCGATGGAGACTTTCGCGGCAGACTACACATCGTTCCTTTAGGAGCTTTCGTGGTAGAGCTTGCACTATTCTCAATCAAACCTTAGGAACCAGTCATGCATTTATTGTTATCGATGATTCTCTTTGACCTTCGGTACTAGAGAATTAGCCGGTGTCTTAGAATTCTTTGATGTATGTTGACTCTTAGTACTAGAGACTTAGTCGGTGTTTTTAGGAATTGTCCATTACCCTATTCTAGGTATAATAACTAAGTTGACCTCTTTGCTAGACTTTTCTCGATGTACTGCGAATCAAATTTAGCTTGTCATTTATGGCTTACCTGTGTTTTTAACTAGATCCCGTAAGTAATGATGTCCTATGAGGATAGTGGTTTTGTAACGTGCATCAAGAGGTGGAATCTCAAGTAGTAATTAGAATCCCCATGGTTAGCAGGTTACGCCATAGCTTGATAGATGCTTTTCACGACAGGAGTACATGCTATTTCTCAGAAACTTGGGCGGTGGGTTGTGACTGTACGATAGAGGACATCATGAGGCTACGCACTAACTCGATGATTAGTTTAGTGCAGAATTCTAGCACTTAATGTCGGCATTATAGTTTTCGACTCCCTTCAATCTATGAAATTATCCTAGTCAAGTGTTCTCTGATTTGTGCTTTAGAGTGTGTCATTCATAGACTTTCAGAGTTGTTTTAGTTTATAACTAGTCATTCAGTTGTACAGTATGTGTCGTATCCTAGTTTTCGGCTCCGTTCTGTCACTATATTAGCTATCCTCTTATTTCATTATTCTCTACTCATATAGTGAGTTTCCTTCCTTACCTGATTCGTGCATCATAGTATACCCTTTAGAAGGTTTCCGAGTCATAATAGTATAGTTAGGAGTACGGGTATCATGTCTTTCATTGATTATCGGTGTTTTATGATTCATCATTGTTCTTTCTTTATTCTTGTTCGTCTGTGGCATATTTGTGTTATCTTGGACTCAACAACTTCTAGGTTAGTCAGTATGTATGTTGGGGTATCCAATTCCTATCATAGTGGTGTCTTCCATGTAGGTTATTAGGATGGTAGTGGTTGTGTAGGTAATAGAGGTGTTTACTTCAGAAGAAAATATTATAGGACTTAGGTCTAGATGTGCAAGTTTGAGTCGTCTGGTTGTCCTCTTCAGTTTAGATCTATAGGTGTATGGGGTTAGTTCCGTTTGTATATAGGAATATCTTTTTAGTATCTTTAGTTGTGAGTATCTTGTGATCTCGTTTCATGGATCAGGATATGTTACTTTACTTCTGGATAAAGGGGATGCTCCTTATCCAAGGCAAGGAGACGATCTGAACTCATGAAAAACTATATTGGTCCATAATGATTAGGATGGTAAATGAAAATCCAAAACTCGAATTCGCGATGCGAGAATTTGGAGTTTCATTTCTATCGTAATAATTATAAGACTCGATTTGTATAGTGATAGGGTAGTTGAAAAGAGTAGAATTGTGAGTGGTAAAGGGTCAGAGTTTTTCCTTGGTGGGATTTGCTGCAGTGGTTTGACCTTTCGATTGGCAATGTTCTGAGGATTTTTTTTGTACTAACCATAGTTAGCATTCTATTGTTCTAATCTTGCATTGATTTGATAATAGATGTAGGTGGAATTTTATCCTTGGGTTAGTAAATGAATTTTCGGGATGAAAATTTTATTAAGGTGGGTAGGATGTAAAAACCGAAAAATCCGAGTTCACTTTTGTTGTCGGCACCTTTGTATTTTATTATTATTGCTGATAGACCAATGGATAGTTTTTGCTTCATATATCTAATGGTTATGATGTGTGTTTGAGCTTGAGTTGGACCGGACAACGGGTCCGGGGTCCGAGTCGCAAGGCGACAGAGAAAGAATAATACTTTAATTTATACTTGGGCATGTGCGTGCGAGTATCAGTACACGATAGTCTTATGTTAATTAATAAATATATGCTTATTCGAGTTGATCGGACCCAACGAGGTTCACGTGTTGGCAGGTCTCAGCTCGACGGGTTCGAGCTCAAGTCGAGCCGATTGTTATAAGTGAAAAAAAAAAAAAGAAGAGAAGTAACAAAAAAAAAAAAAAAAGCCAATAACCCAACCCTAACCCAACCCAGCCGATCTCTCTCTCTCTCGCTCTCTCTCATCAATTCCCCCCAAAAACAAATCCGATCCCTTGTACCTCTCATTCCTGAGCTTTTCCCCTCAAATATCTCCTCATCACAGCCGTTCCCGCCCCTCCCTCTCTTGGATCCCACTCCCTCTCACTCGATCTCACTTCCCCTCTCTTGGATCCCTCTCTCATCTCTCACCCGATCCCTCTCCCTCTCACCTCTCTCTCGGATCTCTCTTCCCAACTCGACCCAAACCTGTCCGCCGATCCCACTGCTGCCCACCACGACCCGTCACCATCACCCCTCACCACCCCCATCCCCTGCTCTTCCCTCACCTCCCCCTATTCGGCCCTGCAATCCCCTTATCTGATCCCCCAAAACCGCCTGTACCTGACTGTCGCTCCTCTCCTCTTTTAAAAACCCGATCCCCCCATCTCTACTCCCTGATCCGAACCCCCAGCCTCTTCTTCCCCCTCACCAAAGCCCAGCCCGACCCCCTATAAAGAAACCCTTAGCCTGATTCCGACCCCGAGACCCAACCCCTCTCGATCTCCCTATTTCCTTCTCGAGACCCCTCCCTAGTTCGTGTGCAGCGGACGTCGGGGAGCAGATGCATGAGGTGGAGTCGGCATGAGGAGGATGCTCAGATGAGAGGAGCTGCCATTGCCGGAGCGGGTGGAGGAGCAGTTACCGTCGATAAGGAATCGACCGGATCAGCCCCTCCTCTCCTCATCCCCCATTCTATTCTTTCTCTTTTGGGGTTCTGTTGAGATCAACAACGACAAACCATGGTTGTCGTTCCCCTTCGACATGGCCATGACCGCTGGAGTTGTAGTCGGCGACTATGCAGCCGGCGAGGCCGACCAGCTCGACCCCTGCGGTTTGCCTTCAACAGGCTGTCGGCCTTGCCGCCGGCAACTGTGCAATCGGCAAGGTCCGACCTAACAAGGCCAAACCCCACTGACCACCAACCCGACCATGCCGCCCCTTTTTGCCTTATTGTCGTGATTGCCGACGTCTCTGCTGTCAAGGACCAGGCAGCAGGTGACCTCCGCCCACCTTTTGTCGAGCACAACCCGGCCACCTGAACCTGCTGGCTAGGTCTCTCCTATCCCCTTCTCGCTCTCCTCTTTGGTTGAGCTAGCCTTACCTCCCTTTGCCATTCGTTTTGATGCCGTGACGACCGTCGGCTACGTCGCCGACGACTTAGCCGCTCTATGGCAACGACCACCGGCCAGCACCTCTTTGCCCACCTTTTGCCAACTATCAATGTGTTGTCATTTGGTGCCGAAGCCCTCATAATGTGAGGGATCACAGTGGTTCACTTCCCCTTCCATTTTTAATGGATAAATGGTATAGCACAATCAATGGTAGTCGCTATGATGCCAACGGTGAACCATAGGCACCCATTGAGAATCGATTAATGCGACTCAGGCCGTCGAGGGATTCTCCTCTGGTTCAATCTAGAGGAGTAGTGTGGACAACACAATAAGATATTATTTCAGGATTTAGAAGTAATTATTGATTTATTTTTGTTGTACCAGTCGTGCCTTATGCATGACGGCCCGCCACAACCATCCCATTGCACCAACGTCGCCAAGTTTGGAATCCGACTGAGCGAGGCGCTACTTAGCGGCCTAGGCTGGCCACTAGTGCGATTCCCGTGCAAACACGTCTTTTGATAAATCAAGCTCGATCATTATCGACTTTGCCGATTTTGCCATCGACCGACACGGTTACAACCGTTTGATCGAATTAGTGCTATTGAACCCTAGAGCGACTCCTCGCATCGGTAATACCGACTAACCAAAATTGTACCACTAGCACATCGTTTTGCGTGCCCAGTAGACCAACGTCCGACGGCACCTAAATTTCTCGACTCGGTCAACTCGGCCTTAAACCCGTATTACTCGGTAGCAAACATTGACCATAGGCCCACTTTGTGCATGTGTTTTGCAGTTCGTGGCTGTGCTAGCCCACTCGGAGACGAAGCAGAGGTTGCTAGCAGAAGTCCGTGTTCATCAACCATGTGACATCTACTCCCCTTCCCGTGGTCTTTGATAGTGGGAAATGAGAACAACTAGGGTAGGTGTCCATGGTACTGTATGCAGGTCCCGCCGGGCATCGCCGCATGTGGTCACGTGGATCCCTCCTTGCATACGAAGTCGCGAGTCCGGCAACGCATGCTTTAAAATATGAATACAATAATCATACTTTAAAATATTAATAAATAACCATACTTTAAAATATTAATAATATAATAATAATTTTTGCATGGACACCTTAATTAGGTATTCCCTTGAATTTAAATATAATTTAATAATAATTATCAGGACCCACCCTACTAAAAGGAGTGGCAACCCTAATATACTGGTTTTGGGGGAGTGTAGGTTGAATCGCTTTAAGAGCGATGTGACCTTTAGCTGTAGTGCTATTATGGGTTGCGAGAGCAGTGTGGGACCAGGGTTAAAATGTTGCAAACTATTAATCACCGTATGCATTTTTTTTATTGTCTAAGTATATGTGTAAAAATAATTATTTACTGTTGGAGCATTTAATACTTTGTTAAAATGTGTGAAATTGAGAAGATTAGGACCCCGTGCGTGCAAGGGCCGTGAACCACCTTGCACGCATAGCTGAAGATCAGTAAGCTAAGGGGTCACAGGCAATGATTGTGGTAAAGCGAATAGCTGGTGCCCTCGAGTAGAAATTGGCCTAGCAATTTCTGTCCCAAGGTAGTTGGAGACCCTAAAGAAAGCAAGTTGAGCGGTAGAGCTCCACCGTGAAAGACAGGAAACCCCTTATGATCATATGGGTGACTTTGCGCATGGTGTCGGAGTATGTGCGGCGAGAGAGTTGGCCCTCTACATCGAAATAAAAGGCCCTATAGTAATGCCCGACCGGGGGCAAGATGAACAAAATATCCGGGGTTCACATTAGGATAGATATTTTATATGATTACTAATTAACAAGTATGAAATCTTAATATTGGATTGTGGAATTCTAGAGCATTGGCAAATCTGGTAATATTTAGATGGTCTTTTTGTTTAAATAGTTTATTAATACTGTAAAATATTGAGTGAACTTTATGTTAGACAATCTAGTGACAGTAGGTATTGCATGAGAACATAGACTGCTAGTAGGATTAGGTTATTCCTTTGTAAATATTAATAATCCGTACTATGACTACTAAAAATAATTTAATTAGATCGGTTGTCTCATATTATTAAAGGCTACTAGGATGTCACTAGCCATTAATGTGGCTAATCTCCCAATTTCTTATTGGAGGCTACTCTTTGCCACGAGTAGACTCTCCTGCTGGTACGGATGTTCAGGAGTAACAATGAGAGGCTCGAGGGGGAGTTAGGGCCGCGGTAGTGTCTTATCTTCAACTTGTCGTCTTGTAGTCTTTCTTTATTCTAGCAATGTAATCGAACTAGATTTGACAAGAGTTATTTGCTTAGTATATGTTTTATGTCTGGCAATGATACAGTTGATGTCCTATTGGGTAGGCCTCTCCTCAAGGTCCCAAACCTAGGATAGTTCACAATGAAAATATAAGAAGAAGAATTGACCTAATTTGACAAGCCTAGTAGATAGGGCCTCCAGATCGATGTATAGAGTGTCAGGGAGTGGGTGAGATTCCAAGCTCGACTACTGTGGTTCGAGTCCCGTGCTCCTTTAGAGTGATTATTGTCAGCACATGGTGGCACCAACAGGTCACACATGCTGAGAGGATAACCCGGTTGAAGGTTGAGCGTGATCATCTCTCTGTCAACAAAATTCTCTCTCTTTACCTTCCTTTAAATTAAATAAAAATATTTTCACAAAAACTAAGTTTTAAAATACTCTGTTTTTTTCCCTCATCATTCATCTTCATTTTTGAGAGAGTCGTAATCCTGTGAGAAACCCTAATTGGGGTAGTTAGGTGACCAAACACTAAATCCCCTTGGTTTTTCTTCAACTCACACCCCAGGGATCAGTTCCAGATTTCTGGGGTGTGACATGGAGATGGCTCTTAAGATCCTCTTCTAGTTGGAGAGAGAGATTTGTAGGGTTCTTGGAATCCTAAGGAGGTGGAGGTTTCAAGCAAGGAGGAGACGACAAGGTGTTGGGTGTAATCCATAATGTCTTTCCATCATTGCTAGTGAAACCCGAGTTTCGGCTCATCGTGCCCGTGGACGTAGCCCAATTTGGGGTGAACCACATAAATCGGTGTGTCTATCTTTTTTTGTGCTTTCTTGGTTTGTGTTTCTATCTCGTGCTCACACTCGCACACAAGGTGTTAATTTGTTTCATTTCCACACACAGAGGGAAGATCGAGGTTTTTTCCCATCAGTATCCTGATCTCAACTTACTTGAAAGAGAGATTTCCCATCTGCTTCTGTCGAGACTTTGGCCGTTTCAAATTAGACCACAGTCCTATCATTTGGGATTCAGGTACCACCCATCACCTGGCTACTGTGGGGGAAAATTACGATCATCGTCCGATTTCCAGCCACCAGTCAATTGATGATTGACTTCGAGTACGGTGCACTATAGAGTGCTGAACTGGCGTCTGCTGAGCTATCACGCAAACATTGTTGAGCAGATAGAAGAAGTGAAAATATCAGGGGGAGATTTATCAAGTCCCAAATCGTCTTCGGGGGCCCCAAGAAGGGCTGGCGGGTCCCACTATCGTCTCTGTGGGTCCCATGTAGGGCTGGCGGGTCCCACCGTCGTGTCGTGGGCCTCAGGCAAGGCTTGCGAGTTCCACTATCAGCTCTGTGGGCTCCAGATAGGGCTGGCGGGTTCCACTATCGGGTGCTAGCCAGATTTTGCACCCACAGCTACGAGTTTCCAATTTGAAAATGTGGCTTACTAAAGATGACTTCCATGCCCTTATTTATGATAACCGGCCTACAGGGCTACATTTGGCATGTGGACAGAGCAGAGAATCTAGCGGCGAAATGGCACAAGGAAGGAGACCTCAATACCAGATTCTTCCATCTTATTGCTATGCTAGACACCACTGCAACCGCATCCATTCCGTCAAACTACACAAGACTGACATCCTTCATATCTTCCATAACAACTTCCAAGCCTTCTTCTCTACCAAAAGACACCCCTCTTTCTACATCAACTGGCAAGACCTTTACCCCACCCCTCTGGCTGAACACAAAATGAGAGTACTGGGCTCCCCCTTCTCTGAAGTCGAGGTTTGGTAGGCTGTACAACAACTTGGAGATGACAAAGCCCCAGATCCCGATGGTTACTCCATGGGTTTCTACCATACATTCAGTCCACTGTTAAGGATGATATCATGGCCATGATGCATGATTTCCAAGAAGGAAGGACAGTTGTTGAATAGATAAACTAGTCATTGATCGCCCTTATCACAAAATGGATTTGTGTGGGATCTGCCACCGATGAGAGAGAGAGAGAGAGAGAGAGAGAGAGAGAGAGAGAGAGAGAGAGAGAGAGAGAGAGAGAGAGAGAGAGAGAGAGAGAGAGAGAGAGAGAGAGAGAGAGAGACCATACCTGGTGCGGCGAGGGGATTTGGGTCAATCGCGGGCGGCAAGGGGGTAAGGGGTCTGCACGATGGGAGGCGGGCGGCTCGCGAGGGGATCTGCTTCAGATCGAGGAAGGGAGGAGGGAGGGGGCGCTGACGATCTGGGGAAAGGTTGGAGGGAGGCGGCACGCGGGGGGACTGGCTTCAGATCGTGGAAGGGAGGAGGGAGGGGGCACGAGAGTGAGGAGATCTGGGGAGTGGAGGGAGGGGGCGCAGGGTAGTGACGGCGGGCGAGGGCGGCTCGCGGGGTTTGAGGGGGATCACGGGTTACCGAGGGACCGACGCGAGGTACTGAAGGCTGGTGGTTCGCGGGGTACTAAAGGCTGGCGGCTCGCGGGGTTTGATTTCTGCAACCTCCAACAAAAGAATAAAAAAATAAAACTCTTGGTGGCTTCCCGACAACCTCCGACGAAATAATAAAAAAAAAAAAACCCCGACAACCTCCCAAAGACCTCCGACAAGTATTTCGTTACAAGAAAGGTCACAAGTATTTGTGTTTCCAACGATCTCCGACAAAGGGATAGAAAAATAATAATCCCAAAAACTTCGAGACAACCTCTGACTAAAAGAACAGTGAAAGCAAACTCTTGATGACAAAACACAACAAAAACATAATAAGTTGTGTTTTGTTATGTTTTGTCATTGGGAGCTTGCTTTCTTCATTTCTTTAATAGATATCATCGAAAATCCCACTATTTATGTTCTTTTTTACCATCAAACCCTTACCTAAGGTTGTTGGGAGATCCGTACATAACATCAAAAAAATTCTTTATAGTCTAATTATTTCAATTTATCAATCATGTCAACTAATAGACATTGGGATTAAAGACATTACCTAATTCAATACTTTGGATTTATATATGAATATAATATATCAACAAATTTTGAAGTTTGATTGTTGAACTGTTAGTCCCACAACGATAAGGGAAGCGGGATGACCTCTCTTAATTACACATGCTCCCCTCCTTTTAAGATATTGATCTTTTAGAGCATTCAAGTATTGTCACATGATATCAAAACTAGACCTGTTTTGAAAGTCCAGAGTGACCCTTTCACACCCGCATTGTTGAAACACACTCTACATCCAGGTGGGTATGGAATAGTTAGTCCCACATCGATACAAGGAGAGGTGTAGCCTCTATTAATAGACCCGTTGTGCTGTCCTCCTTTCAAAGGATTGACCTTTTGGAATGCTCGAGTGTTGCCACATGATATCAAAACTAGATCTGTTTTGGGAGCGTCTCCTATGTGACCCCGTCGCACTCTTCGTGAGGCAAATTATAAAATTTCCAAATATTTTTCTTAAAGAATAAAACTTTCCAATGCCATTTTTCTGAAATTTAAATAAAAATCGACTGGCCAAAATAGACATCAACAAAGACATTTTTAACCTTCATGTTTATAGCAAAGGACCAAGCATCCAAACACCCTCCAAGGTTGAGGGTGGATCCATCTACATTAACAATTGAAAAGACTCAACAGCAGAAGAGCTCACACACAAATCACCCTACAAACAGATCGAACCCTAAACGAAGCAACATGAGTTCTCATCAACACCACCTTCACTTCCCGATCCTCCCCCCTTTTGCGTTTGGCTCCCTTGGTACAATCTTGTACTTTCCACTCAATTGTTGCTGCAATTCAACAGGGAGAGATTATGTTAGAGAGAGAGAGAGAGAGAGAGAGAGAGAGAGAGAGAGAGAGAGATGATCTTTGTGTTCCTCGCCTTTTTCCAGAGCAGGGTGTGGTCGCTGCAGAACCCGGCGACGACCCCCCCTCCTCCCTTCCCTTCCCTGTACTCGATGCAGAGGCCCGCATCGAGCCCGCACGACACATGGAACCCCAGGCCGCACTTGGGCTCAGAGCACTCGACGGCGCACCCGCGGCTGGACCCGCAGAGGTAGCACGCCGCCTCCCACCGCCGGGCCGGGACCCGGGAGCAGTCGACGCCGTCCCTCCCTCGGGGGTCCCGGAAGAAGACCTCCGGCACGAGGAGGGCGCAGAGGATGTGGGCCCAGCGGCCGTCCGCCGTCGGCTTCACCGCCCCTCCCTTGGCCGGGCAGAGGCAGCAGCCGGCGACCCCCGCGGCCTTGGTCTCGCATCTCAGGCAGAACCAGTCCCCCTCGGGGATGGATTTGGTGAGAGGGTCGCCGTAGCAGGAGGCGTGGACCATGAGGTCGCAGCCGTCGCAGAACACGATGGGGTCTTGTGGGTCGCCGTCGGTGCCCCGGCACACCGCGCAGGCGACGCCGTCGTCCTCTTCTTCTGCGGAATGTGGTGTTGGGGTTTGAGGATCTGGGTCCTGGTTGGTGGGTTTGGGGTCATCCTGGTGGCGCTTGATGGGGGAGAGCCCGGAGAGGGGAGGAGGAGCCCACACCCTCTTCTTGGCGGGAAGGCAGATGGAGGTGGTGGGGAGAACGGGATGGTGGTGGGAATCGATCCTCTTCTTGGCGGGAAGGCATTGGGAGATGGGGTGGAGCGTTGAGGAATCATGTTGTTGGAGAAGCTTGAATCTCTTGGAGGGTGGCAGGCCATGATAACCTTCCTCCATTGCTGAACGAACAGAGAGAGAGAGAGAGAGAGAGAGAGAGAGAGAGAGAGAGAGAGCTTTTAAGAGGGAGAGGAAAATAAATTGAAAACCCGGGAAGGTGAGAATGGTGGGAAGAGAAAACGCGCGAAAGAGGAAGAGTGGGAGATCGAGATTTTTCATCTTTTGAACTATCGGCCACATTTGTCCCAAATCTCTCGCGGTATTGGCGGGAATAAGATTTGGACTCGATAGAGTATGGATAAAAGATTCCTAACCAATCACTTTTCGGGTATGGGTATGGGAGCCTCAGTATCCATACCCGAAACCTAATACTGATTGCTCGGATTGCTCCATAGGGGTGTGTTCATCGGTTCGGGTTGACCCACCAAACCGAACCTAATAGGTCTATTAGGTTTTAGGTCAGTTCGGTTAATTCTGGATTGTGAGTTTTTCAACTCGAACCAACCCAACCCGAACCATTAGTATTGTAACATCCACCCCAAACACACAAGATATTGTCCGTTTTGCCCGTGCCGCACGAGAACTTCCCAGAGAGGTTACCCATCCTAGTACTGCTCTCACCCGAGCACGCTTAACTACAAAGTTCTTACGAAATCCGTAGCGGCGCACGGTTTTAAAACGTGTCTTCTATGTTTGGGAGGAGAAATTATATAAGTAGCTCAGGATCTCCTTCTCTTCAAGCAATGTGGGGCTTAACTCGTGGCCTTGTACACCTCACCTCACCTCATCCATCTTGACATCCTAGCCTCAGGAGTCATGGCTCTTGGCCTATTGGATCTTGGTTGTCACAAGTACTATACCCTCGGTAGTTACTACTGTACAATGTATAGTCTCACTAATATTTTACATTACATGGTCGTGCCTCTAATCACCACCATTCGATGCATTCAAGACTTTCAAATATTACAAATCATCTCCTTCTGAGGGGTTGAAATTAAAGTACCCCCTCAGCCCTCCCACAGCCTGTAGCCCCTCCCTCCCTCAGCTCAGAGGCCCGCCCTCCCTCCCCAAATCCTGTAGCCCTCCCTCATCCCGTTGTAGTAGGATCCGGAGCTCGCAACCTTCCCTCCACCCTCAGCCCGTAGCCCCTCCCTCCCTCAATCCTCCACCCTCAGCCCGTAGCCCTCCACCCTTTTTATGCAAAAGGTTTTCTATGAGTGGAAAGCCGACTAGCTGTGCGAAGTGCCACATCTTTGGGGCATTCTACCTTGAGCTGTGGTGCCAAACCCATTAAGGAGGGAGGCTATCAAATTCCAACAGGGCTCATAGGATGCTAGGTCCAGGAGGCTAGTTGGGACTATGTGGACTTCGGTTGAAGCTGAGAGCACTGTGGAGAGGGCTTCTGGTAAGGTATGGGCTGGAGGTTTGCAGGGGGTTGCTGTGCGTAGGGTACATGTTGCTAATTGCTTGGTCAAAAAAGGAGATGGATTCACAGGCTCCAAGGTAGGTGCTTTTAGCACTGGGGCTAAAGTGGGTAGTAGTCAGGCACATTAGCGAGATGCAGTTAGTGCTGATGGCTTCAGGGCAGTGTCTTAGGTAAGGAAAAGTGCAGAACTCACTGTTGGGATTCTACTCTATTAGGGCATGTAAACGATTACTAGTAATAGTATTGAGAGGTTACAAATCAATACAGAAAATAATATAACAAAGATAGAGGGGTTTAGCATGCAAAGGTTAGCAAAACAAATAAACACGGTTTAGGTTGGGTCCTAAGGCTTTCTACAGATATGGCAAAAAGGTGGAGAGAGGAAAGAATAATGGTGGACTTACAGTAGTCGAGGCTTGTGCTAGCACAATGCCCTGAAAAGCTATTTCGTCGACTCGGTAGGTGCTACAAGGGCTCCGACGAATGCTCCTCAGGGTACAACGACTGGACTCCTCTTCAGCACCGAAGGGAACCCCTTTGGGACTCTCAGCATATTCCAGACAGCAACAGAATCACGAACGAGAAAACAGAGAGAGGAGAGAGCTCTTGCAGGCTTTTGGTGTGTGTTCTATCTTCACTGGACCCTCTCGTATATAGAGGTCTTTAGCCGTAACTTTTCCACACTCACATCCCATCGCATGCAGCAATGGTTCCCGCACTGAAGAGCATTCACTGCTCTGTTGGGTGTAATGGTTGTATGCGACAGTACAGAGGTCTAGGTTCAATGAACCTAGCTCAGCCTCATGAAACATGTAACGGAAGGAATAACTTTCTATTAAAAATAAAAAATACAATGTAAAAGAAGACCCAGAGCCCGAAGTCCATTTGCGTTCACGCGAGCCGCAGTCTCGGCCCAACGCACGTGTGTAGTGGGCTAGGGCTTGGCTTTTAGGAAGCTACAAAGCCCAATGGATGGAGTTCTATTATAAATGCATTAAAAGTTCTCCCCGGGAAATATGGGACTAAACACAAAAATCGGTTTTTTCATTCTCTTGTCAAAACCAATTTTTGTAACACTCACAAGGGTTCGGGCTGGGGGATCTCTAGTTCATGCTACGTTGTTCTTGCAGAGGAGGAGGTGCCACACTTGAGTGAAGTATAGAGAGTGGTGGTTGTCCCTGAGCCATTTAAGGAGGGGTATTCTTGCTTTGTTGATCTAGTGGTTTTGGGTACCGTTGAGGGAAATTCTGTTGGTGTGGTACCAAGCTCAGATGGTCGTGATATCGATGCAGTTATCCTTGGGCTCGGTGTGGAAGCTCGTCAAGACGGTTTGGGGTCTAATGAAGAGGAAGGGAATGACTGTCTAGGTTCAGATTTGGATGCTAATGGCACTTCTAAAGACTCTTTAGTGGATGCTATGGGAGATGCTCGAAAAGCTAATCCTACTAGAATTAATGGGACTTTGGACCACTTGGTGGCTAACCCCTCACCCATCTTTGGCATCCGGGAAGGGATCTTTGGGGATAATATGGAGTTGGGTGCTGCTCATATTTCCAATGAGGAGAGTGGAGAGGGGGCTAATTCTAGGAGTACTCGGGAGGTATTAGAAAGTGTTGATTTGGTTGTTACACAAAAAGTGACAGGAGTAGGGGATGTGACTTCTAATAGCTACGAGATGGTTATACAAGACGAGGATGTAGGGGATGATGTTCTAGAGATGTTACAAGGTGGGACCAAGGTGAAAGCATCTTTTAACTTTGCCCGGACGATCGGTACAAAATACAGCCCTATGGGCCAATAGCCAAGAGCCAAGACTCCTGAGGCGGGAATGCCAAGATGGATGAGGTGAGGTGTACAAGGCCATGAGTTAGCCCCACATCACCTGGAGAGAAGGAGATCCTGAGCTACTTATATAATTTCCCCTCCCAAACATAGAAGACGCGTTTTAAAACCGTGCGCCGCTACGGAGTTCGTAAGAACTCCCGTAGTTAAGCGTGCTCGGGCGAGAGTAGTACCAGGATGGGTGACCCCCTGGGAAGTTCTCGTACGGGCACGGGCAAAACGGACAAAATCTTGTGTGTTTGGGGTGGATGTTACAAAATGGTATCAGAGCCGGTTCTCCTCGCAATGGGGGGGTCTAACCCTACACGAGGACATGTAGCCCTAAGGGGGGTGGATTGTGACGACCAAGATCCAATAGGCCAATAGCCAAGAGCCAAGACTCCTGAGGCTGGGATGCCAAGATGGATGAGGCGAGGTGAGGTGAGGTGAGGTGTACAAGGCCACGAGTTAGCCCCACATCGCCTGGAGAGAAGGAGATCATGAGATACTTATATAATTTTCCCTCCCAAACATAGAAGAAGCGTTTTAAAACCGTGCGCCGCTACGGATTTCGTAAGAACTCCGTAGTTAAGCGTGCTCGGGCGAGAGTAGTACCAGGATGGGTGACCTCCCTGGGAAGTTCTCGTGTGGGCACGGGCAAAGCGGATAATATCTTGTGTGTTTGGGGCGGATGTTACAAAATGGTATCAGAGCCGGTTCTCCTCGGGATGGTGGGGTCTAACCCTACACGAGGACGTGTAGCCCTAAGGGGGGTGGATTGTGACAACCAAGATCCAATAGGCCAATAGCCAAGAGCCAAGACTCCTGAGGCGGGAATGCCAAGATGGATGAGGTGAGGTGAGGTGAGGTGTACAAGGCCATGAGTTAGCCCCACATCGCCTAGAGAGAAGGAGATCATGAACTACTTATATAATTTCCCCTCCCAAACATAGAAGACGCGTTTTAAAATCGTGCGCCGCTACGGATTTCGTAAGAACTCCGTAGTTAAGCATGCTCGGGCGAGAGTAGTACCAGGATGGGTGACCCCCTAGGAAGTTCTCGTACGGGCACGGGCAAAGCGGACAAAATCTTGTGTGTTTGGGGCGGATGTTACACTCATCGTCCATGAGATGCAGTTCACGATAAGCCAATCTTGGACCCGATTCTATTGAAGTGAGGGCTTCACGTCAAGCTAAATCTAGAGCTCTTCAACTGGGCATACACCAAAGACTACCTCGCCCAAGTCCCGCTAGCTCTGGAGATCCTAACCTACCAATTTGCTCATCTTTAATCGAGACTCTTCAACAATTGGGACGAGACTGCGGCATTAGTATGTCGGAGGAGGACATACACGAGGTGATGAGACTGGAGTGCACTATGCGAAGAGAATGAGAGCTTCCAACATGGGGCAAGCTCTCATGAGAACATAATCCTTGCATGTTTGGACTTGTTCATTGATAATGGAACAATGTCTGAGTTATAATATAGGCTGGACTTGACATGTTTTTATGTGTTTTGGGCCTATTAGAACTCAACTCTTTTGAGTTCAAGTATTATGTAATATGTATTCTACTTATTTCTATAATCCACAGGTTGGGGTTTGCCTAACCCCTTCCCATATAGGGATGTCACATTTTCTCAAAAAAAAAAAGACTTTCAAATGTTCAACAGTGTGATGAAATTGAAAAGTGAACGGTGTTGCTATTTGCACCGACATAATTACTAGCACCCCGAAATCCCAACTTATAAAATATATCAAACTGAAAAATTAAAGGTGTTGCTAGTAATTCTGTAGGGGCAAATAGCAACACCCAAAGTTAAAGGCTTAAAAGTGAAATCTGAACTAACTCAGCGACTCAACCATTCATGTCTCACGATGTGGTGACGAGCGATTTGAAAGACCCGCACAACCGAACAAAACCAAATCAAACTTTTCCTATTTGATTTGGTTCGGTATTTACTAAGGAATGGTTTCGCTCGGTTCCATTTTCTAGAGAACCGATCAACTTCGGTTCAGTTCTAAATTTATCAAAAAATCCATGATTAAACTCCTAACAGAAGCATATAAATGCAAATTCAAGGGGTATTAATTGATTTTCATGTCCGTGTGTGAAGTGTCGAAATGGCAAGACAAAAAGGCTTTAGAAATTGTCAGAGAACATTTAATCTTTAAAATTGTAGACAAGTCATACACCGCATGGTTCTTTCACGGAGAGACATTGCCAAGTTCATCTACTAGTGCAACTTCAAATATTCCTTACAGAGGTGATAATCAACATAATGAATATCCGAGGATGATCAATTTGGTGGAGGATGCATTACGACGTGTTGAACCAGACGATTTAGATACTTGCATGAGCAAAATAGCTCATGATTATCCTCATGATGATTGGAATGAACCAGAGCTAGAGAGCGAGTATCAACAATTGATAAATGATGCAAGATATTTCTTCTATCCCTCTTGTTGGTTAGAGCATACAAAGTTGTTAGTCATAGTCGAATTAATGAGTTTGAAAGCACGACACCAATGGTCTGACACTAGCTTCGCAGAGTTGTTAGAAACTTTTAAAAAGATAGTTCCAGCTGTGAATACCTTACCCGAGAGCACATACTAGTGAGGCCAAGGATGATAACTGGATTGCAAAGCCACATGGTCACACGGGGTATGGTTATGCGACCATGTTGGGTGTAAGGGTGATGGTGAGTGGAGATGGTCCTAGGATGCTAACCTGTATCACTTGAGAATGTGGATGATATACACCCTTATTTTGTTCATCATGTTTCGAGTTTCGAAAGACGCAGATCTAAATCTCTCTTTTCGGATTAGATCGTCTCGGGTAAGGGACCACTGATTAGGTAGGGCTCTGAAAGTTTTGGATAAAACTTCTTCAGTCTTCGAACGGGTCTGCAGTGGAGACTGATATAAAGTCACAGCAAAGAAATTTCTAAGATCGGTGGGTTTGGTGAGGAACAATTCCTCAGATGGAGCTAGGCCATGTATACAAATGCTTTTCGCAGATGGACGAGGCTTCGGCTGAACTCTGATATCAGGCCCTTGTCTATTTCTCTATCCCAGACCCCCATTGCCCTTCCCTGCGATCTGACCGATGGTGCCAGTACCCTTGGGAGCTGATTGGCCAACCTTACCCTTGCCCTTTGCCTCCGTTGCTTTCTAAGAAGGTTTTATCTTCGGGGGAACTACATTCCTTGAACCAGACTGGCCCTTGGAAGCCATCGCAAATTCGCAAAGAGCAGAAACCGATCGATGGAAAATCGCCTCAGAGCAGAGCAGAAAGGATGCAAGAAAGCGTAGGGGAGACATGAGCCCCCAAACGAACATATATAGTCGGGGCTTGAAAAACAAAGCAACAAAGCGGGGGTATCGAGGAGTCACCACGTGGCAGCGCGGGATTTACATCAAACCACCAAAGTACATCGCAAAACTGGGGGCAACAAATCGGAACAACTATTGCCACGTGGGAGGAGGATCGCCACTTAACCACCACAGCCTTACGTTACAACTATCGAAGTTTTATCCCCTTCAAATGATCGACTGGCAGATAAGTCGAAGAACCAAAGTATTGGGCAAAACACGTCTTTTCGCCCAATCACAAATATCTTGATCAGTTGATGGTACCCGATCGATTGCCATCGATCGATCCCTCACATCGAACGATCAACTAGCAGGCGATCGTTCGAAAAACCAAAGGATCAAGCGAACACCTATGTTTACGCCCGATCACAAAAATCCTGACCGGTTGACGGCACCCAATCGGTCGCCATCGACCGATCCCTCACATCTTCAAAAGCTTGACTGGAAGGCGATCGATCAAAAAACTGAAGGATCGGACAAAAAATTCATGATTTTGCCCGATCACCAAAATCCTGACCCATTGAGAGGACCCGATCGGTCAACAATACCCAATCGGTCGCCAGGAAATCGATCCCATCTACCCTTCAACCGATCGACTAGCAGGCGATCGAATGAAAAATCAAAGGATTGGGAGAAAAACCCATGTTTTTGTCTGATCATCAAAATCCTGACCGACTAATGGCACCCGATCAGTCACCAGGACCCGATCGCTTGCCAGGAGCCGATCCCTTCTACCTTTCAATCGATCAACTGACATACGATCGGTGGAAGAATCAAAGGATCGAGCAAAAAAACTATATTTTTACCTAAACATCAAAATCCTGTTCGGTTGAGAGCACCCGATCGGTCAACAACACCCAATCGGTCACCAGGAACTGATCCCATCTACCCTTCAACCGATCGAGTAGTAGGCGATTGGACGAAAAACCGAAGGATCGGGCGAAAAACCCATGTTTTTGCCCGATCACCAAAATCCTGACAGGTTGACGGTACCCGGTCGATCACCAGGACCCGATCCCTTCTACCCTTCAACCGATCGACTAGCAGGCAATCAGACGAAAAACCAAAGGATCGGGCGAAAAACCTATGTTTTCACTTGATCACCAAAATCCTGTCCAGTTGAGAGCACCCGATCGGTCGACAACATCCGATAGGTCACTAGGACCTGATCGATCACGAAAAATTCCATCTACTCTCCAACTGATCGACTAGCAAGCGATTGGTGCCCATGATTTCGTCCGATCACCAAAATCCTAACCGATTGAGAGCACCCGATCGGTCGACAGCACCTGATTGGTCACCAGGACCTGATCGATTGCCAGAAGCCGATCCCATCTACCGTTTAACCAATCAACGGGCAGGTGATTGAACGAAAAATCAAAGGATCTGGCGAAAAACCCATGTTTTCACCTGATCACTTAAATTCTGACCGGTTGACGACATCCGATCGGTCGACAGGACCCGATCGATCGCTAGGACCTAATCAGTCGATAGGAGCCGATCCCATCTACCCTTCGACCGATCGACGGGCAGATGATCGGTCGAAAAACCAAAGGATCAGGCAAAAAACCCATGTTTTCGCCTGATCACCCAAATCCTGTTCGGTTGATAGCAACCGATCGGTCACATCCACCTAATCAATAACCTGCGACCGATCACAGACTCATTTGAATTGACACCGATGATTTACTTAGTATCAGGTAGAACATTGCATCCGATCAGTCATCTGCACCCGATCAGGTCCTATCGTCCGATCGGTAGTCTATACTGCCAACTCTTGGCAGGGGGTCAAACGACAAGATAGTTTGTTCTTTTAGACACCAACAACTATAGAAACGAATGGCAACTCAGTTCTTTTTTGCACTAAGAGTCCAAGTCAGTCAGATTAACATCTAACTAACTTGGAGGGGGTAACTGCGGGTGCAAAATTTAGCTAACGCCCTAAGGTGGGACCCATCAACCTTGCCTGGGGGTCCATAAAGACGATGGTGGACCCACTAGTCCTGCCTGGGGGTCCATGGAGACGACAATGGAACCCACTAGTCTTGCCTGAGGGTCCATGGAGACGATGGCGGGACCAACTAGCCCTGCCTGGGGGTCGATAAAGGTGAGAGTTGGACCGCTAGCCCTGTGTGGGGATTCGTAGAGGCGATAGTGAGACCCACCAAGTACCAACCCCAGCTTGGAGCCTAAGGCGGCTACATAAACCACCCCGGGACACGGATATTTCCAAACCTCTATAAATAGTAGATCCGACAAATATTCCAGATCGTTTTTTTGATTCTCATATCAAAGCTCTCGAATTCCAGAGCTCACCCTTCCCTCTCTATTGCACTCTCTGAAGACAGACAAGTGACACTTGTCCTGTCAAGGCCACTTCATTTCAGAGATAGTGAATTTAGGTTGCGCCTTACCGCACTGAGAAGTAGGTTTCGGCTGAACTCCGATATCAGACCCTTGTCTACTTCTCTCTACTCTACTCTCTCTACACCTAAGTTCAAGCCACCATGTCAAGAATAGATCGATTGATTGTTGGGCAAAGTCTTAGGACTGCACACGAGGATCATCCCCCACTCACCCTCTCCTTTCAAGAGCATGGGCGATGTCCAAGGATAAAATGCTTGTAAAGATTTTAAAAAAAATCAAGATATGTGAGGGGTATTTATAAAACTTAAAAGGGGAGGGTACTTTGTAATATCAATATTTGTCAGGGGCTATATGCAAAAAAAAAACAATTCTTCTTTAGGTAAATTCCATGTAATCAAGCCTGAATTAAAGGGAGCAGAATGTGATTTTGGGCTAAACTTCAGTTGGTAAAGTGTAATTTACCCCAAAATTGAAGGTAAGAGTGTATATCCTAGGATTGGGTCTATTGACACGTCAAATATTCCTTTTCGCACACGAAATACCTTTCACACACCACCCCACACCACTTAGTTTTAAAATTTTATATATTAGCTCACTGCACACCTCCAATTTTTGAAAAATTATGTACTACCCTTCTTCCCCAAATCACTCCACATATACCCAACCAAACCTTACACACCCTACCTCATCCATTAACTGCTCCGACGAGCTCCTCTTTGCTCTCCACCTCTCCCCGAGCTCATCTCCTCCTCGAGCTTCTCTACCAAGGCGTCGTAGGTTTCTTCCCTTATCAATTTTCTCTCCGTCTAACACCCACCTCTTCCATCAACCGCTCCGACGAGATCCTCTCTGCTCTCCATCTCCTCCACGAGCTCCTCGCTCAGGCACCGTAAGTTCCTCCATCTGTCGATTTTCTATCCGTCGTCGTCTACCGACATCCAAACCTTAAGTTTGACCGAACAAAGCTGAAATTTATACAACACGTTCGACCGACCATGGCCGAACATGGTACAATACTTCGGCCGTCCAAACATGGTACAATATGTTAAGACGTGGTCTGGCGAACGTACTATACAATGTTCGGCTCTGGTCGGCTAAACAAAAAAAAAACATTTTGGTCACTTTACTTGGGAGTAATTGTCATAAAAAAAAAACCTTTCATACGGAGTTTGGAGAGCAAATATTGGTGTGTCAATAGCAGCTCTCATATCTAGTACGAGCTCAAAGGAAAGTGATATTTAGCAATCCGATTTTCCCACTTGACCAGGCCATCCTAAAAGCATGTACAACGGCCTCGTCAAAATGGGCCTCCTCAAAAGCATGGTTGAGGAGGAATTTTATGCCACATCATTTTTAAGGAGGGGAGGTAAATGGGAGTCTCCAATGGTCTCCTCAAAATTGTCTTCTATGGTTTAACAATGACAATCAAATTCATTTGGACCACACGATCTTTGAGAAGGGGAGGAAGATGGGAGTCTCCGGCTAATTAGAATCAGTCAATTTCGGGACAATGATAATCGAATTCATTTGGACCACACGATCATTATGGTACAGCTGCGATTTACATGAGCAAAGTCACTCTCGTGCATAATTTGACATTGAGGAGGATTTCTCCTCACCATCAGTTGAGGAGGAGGTTGATGTGTCTTTTCAGGATTCTCCTCAATGGTGATGGGACCGACTGATTTGAGGAGCCCACTGTACACGCTCTAATGTGGCTTGATCAAACCCATTCGTTGCGCCCACCTCGAGCTGGTGATCAAGTGCCACGACAGAATGGCCCAATCTGGATGGAAAGACGATGGGTGAATAGCATCGCCCTGTTGTGGAAGTTGGCTTAAAACAAGCCCTCAACATGTCCAAGGTTCATGCATGAAGGATGGTGAAAGACGGAGCGGCTACAGAGCGAAGACGGAGCGAAAAAAGGGCATGACACCCTGGGTGCGTGGCCCGGCCCAGGAGCAGAAAACTGGCGCCCATGGATTCAGGCATCGGATAGGCACGTATGTAACGCGTTTTCGATTGCGGGTTTTCATGGGATTTTGTAAGAACGTTTAGGGGTTTGTTTCTATCTTCTCTCCTAGGTCTTGCACGAACTTGGGGCTATAAAGGGGACCCCTAGGGATGAACAAGAAGAATAAGGAACGATCTAAAGGCTTTTGTGAGATAGATTGAAGAGAGGGTAGCCATCATCGAGTTAGAGTGAGAGTTTCTCTTGTTCTTGGGGTGTGAGGACTGTTGTATTTCTTCTTGTTCCTTGGGGGGTTATCTCTTTATGGGTTGGGAGAGAGATTGGTTGGAGGGCAAACATACGTGTGCTCCTTGTATTCTTTTTCTGAGTGAATCCATTGATTGTCGATTGCCGGATATCATCTTGGGTTTGGTACTTTGGTATGCATTGATTGTTCGTTCTTCTCAAATGTAGTGTTCGTCATCTCCCGGGGGAGTTCTTCGTGCCTTCGACGTTCTTTTCCATTGCACGGAGCCTCGGTGGTGGGATCAATTTTTCTCCAAAACTGGTATCAGAGCTTAAGGTTCGGTAGAAAAACTGATACCAATAACTGGTATCAGAGCTTCTCGTTGGGTGATTCCTGAGGCTCAAAGTTGAAGGCGAAGAAATCGGAAATGGTGCTCTCCAGGTCGAACATGAAGTTCGAGATCGAGAAGTTCGATGGCGAGATCAACATTGACTTATGGCAAATACAAGTCAAAGATGCATTGATCCAGTGCGGATTACATCAAGCTTTGAAGGGCATCAAACCGGACAAGATGAAGGATGATGAGTGGATTGAATATGATTTAAATGCAGCGAGCGTGATTCGGATGTGTGTCACAAAGGTCGTGTTGGCGAACGTCTCCATGGAGGTTTCATCTCTCGGTCTTCAATCAATTGACATAAGAGTTACTCAATGTCGGTGAAGACATGAAGGATACGGACACGACGCTACTTCTTCTTGGCTCATTACCCCAGTCCTACGAGCATCTAAAGGTCACGATGCTCTATGGGAAGGATTTAATAAAGATGGAGGATGTCAAAGCTACGCTTCTCTCAAACGAAGTTCGTTTAAAGGAGGCAAGCGAGGCGGTTGCGGACACCCAGGCCAAATTATTGACGGTGCAAGCGGGGAGGAAGTAGGCAAATTCGTTCTGGAAGTGCGGTAGATCCAGGCACTACAAATCAGAGTGCAAGTGAAAAGGTGGAGCAAGACCGGATTGCTCAGGATCATCTAGCGGCAACGTAGTTGTCTAAGATAACGAATCTGTGGATTATGCCTCGTCGGTGAGTATCGACGTGGGGGAGCTCCTGATGGCTACTACTGATGTTATATCAGATCAAGACGTACTGGATAATCGATAGCGGGGCTACACATCATATCTGTTCGCAAAGGGCATGGTTCGACAAGTATGCGGAGCGCGATGGTGGCAAGATGACAACTGGCGACAGCTTCAAGGTGTCGATCAGGGGAGTGGGGAATATTCGACTTGAGATGTCTGACGGGCAAGTACAGACACTCAAGGATGTTCATCATGTTCCGAGGTGGCGAGAAAATTTAGTCTCTCTTTTTAGACTAGATTCTCTCGGGTACAAATTCATCGAAAGCGGTGGAGTTGTGGATGTATGGGACGACAAATCTATAATCATGAAGAGGGTCTTGAGTATATGCCTATACATATTAGTCGGTGGGCAGCGGCACAGGCACAGTGTTCTGTGACGAGCAAGGGTGCCGGTGGAGATCGCTCAAGGGCAAGGGTGATCAAGAGATGGGTTCCATTGACCAAGTCTAACGACTTGGGCAATCACCAAGCTAGGTTATTGGGCTCCCGGTGCGGGGGCAAAGGGACGACGACGATCAAGAGATGGATTCACATATCAAAGAGATGAAGTTCGTGTGCAAGGTTTTGGTTCTTATCTTGTTTGAAGCCAGGTAGAGATTGTTGAGGATGTTGGCTTAAAACAAGCTCTCAGTATGTCCAAAGTTCGTGCGCAAAAGATAGCGGAAGACGGAGCGGCTACGAAGCGAAGTGGGAGTGAAAAAGGGGTCTGGCGCCCTGGGCACCAACCCGAGGCGGCTCGGCCCTCGCTCAAAAAACTGGTGCCCAGGGTGCCAGGCACCAGATATACTCGTGTAGCACATTTTCGGTTGCAATTTTTCGTAGGATTTCGTGAGAACTTTTAGGTGTTTGTTTCTATCTTCTCTCCTATGATCTAAAGGTTCTTGTGAGAGAGATTAAAGAGAGGGTAGCCATCACTGGGTTAGAGCAAGGATTTCTCTTGTTCTTGGGGTGAGAGGGCTGCGGTATTTCTTCTTGTTCCTTGGGGGGTTATCTTTTTGTGGGCTGGGAGAGGGATTGGTTGGAGGGCAAACATACGAGTGCTTATTGTATTCCTTTTCTGAGTGAATCCATTGATCGTCGATTGCCGGATATCATCTTGTGTTCTTGTGTTTAGTGCTTTAGTGTGCATTGATTGTTCGTTCTTCTCGAAGGTGGTGTTCGCCATCTTCCGATAGAGTTCTTTCCGCATTCGACGTCCTTTTCCGTTGCGCGGAGCGTCAGTGGTGGGATCGATTATTCCTCAACACGCCCTAATTGAAATCTAGAAGAAACTAAAGTGGTCCAAGATAGGGTTACCCAATTGTGGTAGCCCAAAGATTTTCCTGAAGCTAAGGTTGGAGGAAATAGATCCCATGGAAGCAACCCCCACAGCTAAAGGAAAGGAGACGTTGGAAGAAGGGTGGCAACACATTGGAAGGATACATCCAACCAAAGCGACGGAGCCCTTTATGATCAAGGTAAGGCAATCTGGATCTAGATTTGAGATGTTGGGTGATGCTTTGGCCGACGGTGACCAAGTTGGGGAGAATTTAGATGCGGAGGGCGCTGAAATTTCTGCACATGCTGGTGTCATCGCAGTGGAAACCAATATTGCTGATGTTACGCTACTGGAAACTGCTGATGGAGTTGATGTTACACTAGTTGTTGATGGAAGTGATGTTACGCTAGTTGCTGATGGAAGTGTTGATGCTGCTGGCAGAGCTGAAATTGATGTTACACTTGCAATTTGGCTGATGTTCCGCTACTGGATGCTGCTGCTGCAGTTGATGTTACGCTAGTTGTTGATGCTGCTGGCAGTGCTGAAACAGATGTTACGCAGGCAGGTTCTGATGTTACGCCTGTTGCTGCTGGTGCTTTGGAGGGGGTGGTGCTTGGTGATGAATCTGTAACAGAATCGGCTCGTGAAAATGGATTGTTCAGCGAGTCGGCTTCGATTGATGTAGAGGTAACCAAAACAGTGAGAGGGAAGGATTATACAACTATGGAAGGCCCTCCGGTGCTGCAACCTACAGCTCGGAAGCAGAGATCTTCCGTTCGGAAAAACAGGAGCTCGAAGCATAGTACAAGTGTTCAAATCCCGACCATTAACCGAGCGATTTCTTCTCATGGGGAGGAAGATTTCGAAGGCCAAGTACTAGTAACGTTGTGGTAGAGGGGGACACTAGGAAAGAGGATACTTATAGGGTAGGTAAGATGCCTTTGCCCCCCTTTCTTACTAATTGCCCCTGTGCCCTTACCATGCCAAATCCAGTTTTGACCCAATCTGTTAACGATATGGGGACGTCTTCTTTTGATCCATCCCATGCTAAGGAGACTTGGCCTAACGAGCCTTCAGATAGAGTAACAAGGAGCAAGGGTGCATGCTGATGCCTTTGGAGGTGCCGCAACTGCGAACTCGTTACGCAAGCTGTTGGCACCAGTGTTTTCAAAATCGGACCGGACCGGGCGTGGTTCAACCATGAGTTTGGACTGGAACCGGAACATGTTTCGATTCAGTCTTTCAATAAACCGGTTTGTTTGTTAATCTGTGAATCAAACCTTGTCATTGAAGAATTTAGTACCTATCTAGTTTAAAAAATATCTTTTTATGCGGTTCAAACAGTTGAACCACATATTCGAATCGATTTGGACCGAATCGGATGCCTTTTCGGTTCGCCTGGACCGGTTTTAAAAACACTGGCTGGTACCATTATGTTGCTGTTGATTGGATATGTCACTTGTTGTAGTGGATTTGTTGGCCAAGTGTTTAGACATTTTATTAGTGCTATTTTTATGGCTTGTGCTTACTCACCTTGAGTAAGGCTTGAACTGTAACAGGCTTTCTTTTTTCTTTAATATATTCTTTTTTACCCCCTCAAAAAAGAAATTCTAGAAGAAACTTGCACTTAATTGCAAATTTAGCCAAACTGTCAACCAACACACCGATCACCCATCTCACACAAAAAACAAAACACGCAACAGTAACAGCCACCAACAGAAACACAGCCCACATTTTCCGAACAGGACAGAACATACACAACACTGTAGTCTGTAGTGCGACCACCTCGTCCGATTCAATCAACCTTCACCTCGATGGTCTTGGGCTTCTTGGGCTCCGGCGGCGGGCGCTTCGGGACGGTGACGGTGAGCACCCCGTCCTGGCACACCGCCGTCACGGCGTCGGTGTCGGCGTTCTCCGGCAGCGAGAACCTGCGCATCAGCTTCCCCATCCGCAGGTACTTCACCACCTCCTTCTCCCCCTCCTCCTCCCGCCTCCTCTCCCCGCTGATGACCAGCACGCCGCCGTCCTCCACCTGGACCTTGATGTCGCCGGACTTTATCCCCGGCATGTCGATCACGAAGGCGTAGCCGCCCGGGAGCTCCTTCACGTCCGCCGGGGTGGCGTCCATGGCGCGGGCGTCGCGGACGTAGGTCCGGGCCGGGGCGCTGAACGCCTTCTCCACCTCCTCCGGGATCTCCGTCGAGTGGCGCAGCATCCACAGCAGGGGGGAGTCGGCGCCCACCATCATCCTCGGGTCCATATCGATCGGATCTTGGTTTTGGGATTTCTAGGGTTTCGAAAAGCTTCGATTGCCAGCTTACGGGGGGAGAGGGATGGGGGATCGGGGTGTTTATATAGAGGGTTGAGGGGATTGGAGGGCGAGAAAGAGAGAGGAACTCGTTCGAGAAGGCGGGCGAAGCTTCTCATGGCTTCCGGAAGGATAGGATCTGGGAGGGCCTGGAAACTTCTGGGTGCCGGTTATCCGAACCGAACCGAATCGAACCGGTTCATGTATATGCATCATTCACAAGTATCGTATACATCTGGTTTTAGGATTACATGTTTTTGGTTTTGAATTTTTTTTTTAAATTTCTATATGCTTCAATGATGGACCTATTCTAACATCTAGAGGTGCACAATAAATTAGTGGAACCGAAAAACTGAACCGTTTTTATATGGTTTGGTCTGGTCCGGTTCCATACACCCACGGTCGAGTTCCGGTTCCAAATATTTGAGAATCGTTAGGACCAATTCGGTTTCTGGTTCATCCCGGAACCGGTCCAAACCGAACCGTGTGCACCTCTAGAGTGAAGAGAAGAGAGGGGGTTGGTTATAACTCGAAGTTCAAATAGAACCCATCAATAGATATGTCACACACAAAACAAGTTACAATCCATACAATCTTATTTCAGAATTTGAAGATGCAGATTGAAGAACTTCTATTTGCCATATGGGGGGAAAGGCAAACAAGTCGGAGCGGATGTTTGAGGAAGGATTGGATGACTCTCGACAGCAAGGTATTGATCCGTTTCTCTCATTTTTTCAAGATCTCGAAGGAGAAGACCATCACGAACTTGAAGCTCAGACATATGAATGCGGAGGAAAGATGGAGCATGTTTTGGAAAGGACTCTGAGTCGATTGAATGCAAGTAGAGATGCTTAAGTCAACGGAATCACGAATCTGGTTGGATCATCAGATACCGATGATGGAGATCTCTTAGCGGCCACTGATAAGGTCAGGGATGAGAACTGGATAGCGGAGCCAGTTGTGATCACATGGGGCATGGTTCTATGGTTCCAGAATGCAAACTTGGATCACTTGAGGATGTGGATGCTACACACCCTCATGTTGTTCGTTATGTTCTGAGTTTTGAGAGGCGCCAATCTAAATCCCTCTTTCCGGATTAGATCCTCTCTGGTAAGGGACCACTGATTAGGTGGAGCCCTGAAAGGTTCGGATAGTACTTCTTAAGTATTGGAAGGGGTTTATAGTGGAGACTGCTACAAAGTTGCAGCAAAAGGAAGTTTAGAAAGAGAAGGGTTTGGTGAAGAACAATTCCGCAGGTGGAGCTAATTCGTGTATACCAATGCTTTTCGCAGACTGCACAATACAGAGAAATAGATGCACACACCACACAAGACCTAACCAAATAAACATGGGATGCCAATAATCAAGGAATATGATTCCCACCATCAAGAGATTACAATCATCGATGGTGGACCATCGTTTTTGGAATCTCGCACACGTATCTTAACTCTCAATTTAGAACAATACCACAACGAAGATAAATTATGGGACTACACATGAGAGTGCTGAGCGATATGAGATAGTCAATCGATGAAGATGTCGAGGATGACTCATCGAGGAGGCTTGATGAAGACCTAAGATTCCGAGATAGATGACTCTCTCTCTCTCTCTCTCTCTCTCTCTCTCTCTCTCTCTCTCTCTCTCTCTCTCTTCGTCTTCTTCTTCTTCTTCTTCCTCTCTTTTTTCTTGATCTCTCTCACAAGCTCTACGTCCCTCTCTCATGACGGCTACAACACCACCTCTTCTCTTTACCCTAAAGCCCCAATAGATCCCCTTTTATATAGGAGAAAACTTATGACTTTAGTTTTCCAAAATAGGCATGTTCCGAGTATGACCCGCATTACCAGGCTCCAAGTCATGCGCATGAAGATTACATCGTGCACACAATGTCCCCAAGATTTACTCGCCCAACCTTTTGTCGAAAGACTCATGTGTACGATCAGGATAAGTCGTGCACATGATCCTGTCAGGTATTGGATTTTGCAAGCCAAAACCCAACACTTCCCTCGTCGAAACCCTAAACCACGTATAAAACCTGTCAGTGGACGACATCAACATGATCACCGACATGTTTTCTGTGTGGGTTAGGGTTTTGATGCAAGGAAAAAGGAGGAGGAAGAAGTAGGAGGAGAGAAGAAGAAAGATGACGAAGAATGAGGAAAAGGGTGGCGAGGAGAGAATGGCAGTGTCGATGGCATGGGATGGGGACGACGTCAGGTCGGGGCTCGAGGGTGGGTTGGGATGACTGGAGGTCGGGGATGGGGGCATTTAGGGAATGTTGGCGGTGCTGGCACCAAAAATAAAATTAAAAATCGCTTGTGTGCCGATCAAATTCAAGTACCAAGCCGATCACCAAGGGGAGGATTTTTTTCCTTATTATTGGCTTGAAATTTAAGTCAATATTTAAAATTAATTGCTTAAAAAAATATTGAAAAACTCTTGATGAAGTTTTTTATTGTATTATTTATACTTGAGTTAGATGTAGCTGTATGTATTGTTTTGGTTTGTTTCCTAAGCATTTGTTCTTTTTATATGGTAAAGATAAAGGTTTTTTAAACTTTACAATAATACTTTTTACACAAAAAATTGTTTTGAAATACCCTCACATAGCACATATTGATGCTAGTTAGGCAACGCATGACTTTCAAATAGAGGAATGGAGTACCTTCAAGAGGGTTGCCTTCATCTAATCATTGATACTTTTTTAGAAAAATTGATTATTTAAATTTCTTTTATGTGAGTTTAAATTTTTTGTGCTATAATATTTTTTGGAATACTTTGGGGGTGTTTGGCATCAATCTGGGACCGCCCGTTTCTATTCGTAAATCCGTTATTTTAGAAGTAACATATAGTTTTGTTTCGCTGAAACGAAGAGTTGGGAATGATAATTCGTCGTTCTATATGTTTTTTTGCCAACCGACACGTTTAACTACCGAATTACACTAGAAATAGTAATTGTCAAGAATACCTTCTTCCGGATGAGATTTAAGCGGAGCAGCTGTTCCGCATGCCAAATACCCTCTTCCTTTTTGAATGGTCCAAAACATGAGATTCGTTTAAGCCTAAGGGCAAAGGACGAAAATGCCCCTCAATAGGTTTCAAATTTTTATTTGCATGCGAATTTCCTCTAAACTAAACCAAAAACCTAAAACCTAAACATAATCCTAAAACCTAAGATCGATAGGCCATGGGTGAACCCTAGACCTAATCCTAAAACCTAAACCCTAGATCTAATCCTAAAACCTAATTCGAATCCTAAAACCTAAGATCTACATGGTATGTGATGAACCCTAGACCTAATCCGAACCCGCTCGCCGCTGCCGACTCTCGTCTCCGCTGCTCGCCGCGCCGCAGCCACTCGCCACTGCTGCTGTCGCCAGCGTTGCTCAAGAAAGAAGGGGAGGGGAGGGGGCAATTTCGGTATTATAAAATGAATTTGGGACCTCCCCTTAAAGGGATCTTATGAGTGTCTTGTTCATTAACTAGATCTATTGTCTGGGACCTGACACCCATGTCCCCTATTTTTTTACTATTAGTTTTGTATATCCTATTTATTTTGCTCACACAGTCGATAATTTAATCACAATTTAATATGTCATACTTGTTTGAAGGTCTTAACCTCTTTAAGGAGGTTGGAACAAAATCGTTCTCCGGATTTTTAGACTTTTTGGAGTATGGTTGTGGATCTGGTCTATAGTATTTTGTAATTTTTTGGTTAAATTGGGGTCTGCTTAATCCCCTAAGAACTTATCAAAAAATAAAAATTATTCTTCTATTTCATTTGTAAAAACTTATAAAAAAATTTAAAATGATTCAACTCACTTTCATTTGTAAAAAGTCTACAAATAATTTGCAGTAGTCGAAATCCTTTGTACTAGTCAAAAATGAAGTAGAGAATATCATGTGATCACCATTCTGGCAAGCGAATGGTGTATAGAACATGCTCGGTCCACCAAACGGTCAAGCGATGAGGCCTCCTGGCCTTTGACAATGGTAAAGTGTTCACGCTTGCAGTAGACTGTCAGCCTACCAGTCTATCAAACAAAAAGGAGGTTGATAACAAACAGTCATTTTTAACGGTTTTATTTTTGGATAGATCTCAACAACTTTTTCCTCTAATCACAGGTCCATATTTCAGCATATTAATTGCAACGGTTCTTTTAATTAATCAAAGGCTAAAATAGCCATGGTAAATTGTCGAATTTACCAATCTTCCATTGTCTGTATAATTTCACCCGATCCCTACGAAACATATAGTTTCGAGACCTAGTGTGGGACAACTATAGCTGCTACAATGATTCCATCATGATTGCTAAATAATACATTGCCATAGTAAAATCACTGTAGCAATAGTACTCAATTTTGCAGTAATAGTACTCAATTTTATAAAAATAGTACCCACATTGTAGCTACTACAGTGAAATCACTGTAGCAACTATAGTGATTTTACCTTGATTGTTAAAAACATGTTGCTATAGTGAAAATCAGTAGCAAAGTATTCAATTTGATAGTAATAATACTCATTCAATTGAGTATTATTTGTATATATTTGAGTATCTTTACTGCAATGAAATCACTGTAGTTGTTATAGTGATTTTACTGAGACTGTTAAAAACACTTTACTATAGTAAATTCACTGTATCAATAGTACTTAATACTTAATTCTACTGAGTATTATTTGTATAAAATTGAGTAATTTGCTGCAGTGATTCATTGTAGGAAAGCCTTTTTAGTCGCCACGATGAATTTCACTGTAGCAACTACAGTGAAATCATAGTAGCAACTCGTGCATGATATTTAAATATATAAAATAATACTCAATTCAACTGAGTATTATTTGTATAAAATTGAATACTTTGTTATAATAATTTTACTGTAGAAAAATAATTTTTTGCATCCACGTTGAAATCACAGGTTTGTACAGTGAAATCACTGTAGTTGCTACAGTGAAATCACTGTAGCAACCAATGTCACTATTTTCGTAAAAATAAAAATGTGTCCCTATATCATCTACTGTTTTATTTAATATGGGTGGATCCTATTATTTTTGGTATTAAAAAAAACACGTCATTCAAAACGGTTGTGGAGGAATCTGTTACGTGCAAACTTACGAGAGAGAGGATCACCGTTTAAATTGTTTTGATTCTGTTCTGTACCTTTCTGTGATGCTATATAGTGTATTAGATGTAGCGTACGTGTGTTAGTATTCTATTAGTCCCACCTTGGTTATGGTAATGTAAAGGTGTGCGTTCTCTCTCTATATAAGAAGAGGTAGTTTTATGTAATGGCAATGAGATTGATGAGATCGATAATACAAGGAGTTTTTTTCCCAAACCTAGTCTTTCTCCCTCTCTCTTCGTAACATGATATCAGAGCCAACCTTCTTGGCCTAGGTTTCGGAAATCCTTCTCTAGCCTCGGCCTCGGCGGCGACCTCAAGGAGGCCAGGCATAGTAAATTTTATTTTCCTTTCCCCTGTGCGAGCTCGGTGAGCCCTGCCGCACGACCTGTCCTGCCAGGCGGCCACCCCTCCGTGACAGCCCTATCGCTGGTGTGCCTCCTTCCTAGAGTGCAGCCCGCAGACGACACCGACCTTGTCCCTCATCGCGTCGGCCTCCTTCCTGTAGTAGCAACCCACCATCGAGCCCGTGCCACCTCGGTTGTGCTCACCGACCGACCACCTCCTGCACGCCGACTCCCCTCGCGTTGCTGCCGACGTTGCTGTCGAGCCGCTCGAGCCTGTGCCACCTCCTGCCAGATCTGCTGTTGCCCGCGTCGATCATGTCGGCCACCTGCTCCTCCTCCCTTATCTGAGCCTGTGCCGGCCCGAGCCTGTGCCACATCCTCTCTGACCCTGCGCCGCGCCCGCCGGCCCTACGTGCAAGCCGTCGCTCCTCATCCGAACCTGGCCTTGCGCACTGCATCAGCAGTTCGCCATCCGCCCTACGCCCGCCGGCCTCGCCCTCGCGCTCACCGGCCATGTCGCGGCCGCCCGCATGCTCCTCGAGGCCGACGACATATGCTCCGAGCGCACCTACGACGGAGACCGCTGCCACAACGACGCTCTCAACCTCCGCATTCGGAGGCTGCTCAAGACCATCGAGGCCCGGCCCCCACCGCTCGGGCCCCTGCTCGCCACCCTCCATGACACCTTCCTCGGCTGCCCTGCAAATGGCCGTGCCTACCTGGAGCAGTGCGATACTGCCGCTGCCGCCGTCCGGTCCTGGCCCTGCGCCCTTCGCCCTGTCACTAGCGCAGCAGCCATAGCAGCACGGGGGCCAGATCTGGCGCCCTCAGCCGTCTTTCCCGCTCCCAGCGCCGGGCTCAAGCCCTCACCGCTGCCGTACGCCGTCGCTGCCACTCGCCGTCGCTGATGCCGGCCTCCTTCCATCACGCAGACCACGTCTTTGAACCCCCCTTCGCACCGGTCCTGCGCCCACCGTTCCAGGCCCGCCGCGCCCGCCCACCATTTTCGGCCCGTCGCTGATGCCGGCAACGTCTCCTGCACGATCCTGAGACCTACGCCGCCCGGATTTGCCTCGCCATCTCCGGATTCAACTTTCTCTTCGATACCCCTCCTTTCTCTCTCTTTCCTTATCTCCTCTCTCTCTCCTAAGAATCGGCGATCCCCCTCTTTTCTCTCTCTTTCCTTATCTCCTCTCTCTCTCCTAAGAATCGGTGATCCCCCTCCTTTCTCTCTCTCTTTAGCTGATCACAGTCGTCCCTTGCCGCCTGAACGGATCCGGTCCTCCACCCTGGCCCTGTGTCTCCCGTCTCTAGCTCTCTTTCTCTCTCTATTCCCTTTTTTATTTTGTTCTCTCTCTATATAAATGATCATAGCTACACTCTGACCCATTGCGCTCTCCCTGCGCCCTGCACTCTGTTGGCCCGCTGCGCCTTGCGTTTTGTCAGCCTGCCTTGCACTCTGCCTGCGCCCACGACCTTTGCACTGCACTTTACCGGTCCACCCTGCACATTACCGACCTGCCCCTCTGTGCCTGCGCTTAGTCGGTTTGTATGTACTTTGCACTTTATCGGTCCGTCTGCTGCATTTGTGCCATGTGCCATTTCGTTCTACCAGTTCGCCTGCACCCGAACCTTGTGCTTTACAGGTCCGTCTCTCTTATTCTCTTGCCGATCGAGATCTTCTCCCTCCTTCCGATCGAGTTTCTTTCCCTCCGGTGTCTCTCTCCTTAGCCGGTTGGCTTTATCCTCTCTCTTTCCTTGATCATGTGACCCTTGGATCTCTCTCTCTCTCTCTCTCTCTCTCTTCGGTCACTCTTATGCTGGCTTTCGGATCTTCTCTCTCTTCGGTCACATTTGTGTCGGCTTTCGGATCCTCTCTCTCTCTCTCTCTTCCGGTCACTCTTGTGCCGGCTTTCGATCCTCTTTCTCTTTCCGGTCACTCTTATGCCGGTTTTCGGATCCTCTCTTTCCGGTCACTCTTGTGCCGATTTTCGAATCCTCTCTTTCCGGTCACTCTTGTGCTGACTTTCGAATCCTCTTTCTTTCTGGTCACTCTTATGCCGGCTTTCGGATCCTCTCTCTTTTCGGTCGGGTTTTTGGATCCTCTCTTTCCGGTCACTCTTGTGCTGGCTTTCAGATCCTCTTTCTTACCGGTCACACTTGTGCCGGCCTTTTGGATCCTCTCTTTCTTACCGGTCACACTTGTGCCGGCCTTTTGGATCCTCTCTTTCTTACCGGTCACACTTATGCCGGCTTTTTGGATCCTCTTCCTTTCCTTGGTCATGTGACCCTATCAGAGCTACGACTTTACATTCTCTCCTTCCTCTATTTTTCTTCTTTGCTGTGATGATTGAGATCTTCTAGGAGGTGTCAAGTGCTTGCTTCGGCCGGGTGCTTGCCTCTTATGAGGTCTCACGCATCCACACCTTTTCTTAGCCGATCTCTCTCCTTTCGGCCTCCTTTATTGCCGACTTCCATCATCGTCGGCTTCCTCCGCTTCGATCATTAGTGATCATTACCAGTTTCGCCGGGTTCCCCTGATTGTCCTTCTTGCAGATCAATCGGGTTTCCAGGACGACTTGCTTGCAGGTCGCCCTAGCACTATTTTTACATTACAGTATAAAAAAAATAGTTATTTGATGTAATTTTTGTTTTTCTCCTTTCTTTTATTAACCAAATTGATGTCGGTTTATACCTTACATCAGTTTGACAGGGGGTATTAGATGTAGTGTATGTGTGTTAGTATTCTTTTAGTCCCACCTCGGTTATGGTAATGCACCTCGGTTATGGTAATATAAAGGTGTGTGTTCTCTCTCTATATAAGGAAAGGTAGTCTTATGTAATGGCAATGGGATTGATGAGATAATATAAGGACTTTTTCTTTCGAAACCTATTCTCTCTCTCTCTCTCTCTCATCGTAACATAATAGATGTAGTGTACGTGTGTTAGTAATCTATTAGTCCCACCTCGGTTATGGTAATGTAAAGGTGTGCATTCTCTCTCTATATATATAAAGAGAGGTAGTCTTATGTAATGGCAATGAAATTGATGAGATAATACAATAAGTTTTTCTTCCCAATCCTATTCTATATCTCCCTCTCACTTTGTAACATAGTGAACCTGCACTTAATTTTCTTTTAACAAAAAGGGTGTAAAATATAGTGGATCTTCCTGTGATGCTTTGTGCCATTCAATTTTGGAGGTGGCTTTTCGATCTTGGGACGGTGCGGTATATGCATTGGGTGGCTATGAGCGAGTTGTTCACCACGACAGCATATATACATGTTCCCTTAGAACAGTTTTTTCTGAAGGAGGGTGAACATCACCGTCTTCCTGATTGGCCCATTTCAAGGGTTTTGGGTCATTTCATCACGGAGCATAAACATAAAAAAAAGCATACATAGTGTTGAAATTGGCCGATCGGGAAAGACTTTTTTTTTTTTTTGACCACGGTCAGTGCCGGCATGTAAGTGACTAAGCTCGAGAGAGACCACGGTTCGAAACCTCCGATTAATTAAGATCGAACACCAAGAAGAGCGTAGAGCCATAGATACACCAAAACTGAAGTGGGCCCAGAGTCGAATCTATGACCACCAAGAGCAGAGACAACGGGACCGGAGCGGACAGAAAAAGTTACCATTACATCAGACACAGACACGTACAAGCTACCCAAGGCAAAGTGGGCCCCAGTCACTCATAACACACAACACAGATCACACTCACACCACAGCACCATTAGAAGCCATGACACGTGCCCTCTCCATCCACGTCCACGTCGCCCAACTAGCAGGCGCTCACACGACCTTGACCTCGATGGTCTTGGGCCTCTTGGGCTCCGCCGGCGGCACCTTCTCGACGGTGACGGTGAGCACCCCGTCTATTAGATGTAGTGTGTTAGTGTGTTAGTATTCTATTAGTCCCACCTCGGTTGTGGTAACATAATGGTGTGTGTTCCCCCTCTATATAAAGAGAGGTAGTCTTATGTAATGTAATTTGTGAGATTAATGAGATAATACAAGGAGTTTTTCTCCCCAATCCTATTCTCTCTCCCCCTCTCTTCGTAACATGGTATCAGAGCCAACCCTCTTGGCCTAGGGTTCGACGCTCTCCTCTCCGGCCTCGGCCTCCTCGGTCGTCGTTGACGACATCGAGGAGGCCGGGAAAAATAAAAATATTTTTTCCATGTTTCTCCCCTGTGCAAACGCCGGCAGCAACCCCACCAGTGCCGGCCACAGCCCCGGGTCCGAGTACTTCATCGGCCTCCCCCGCTCGCCGCCACGAAGGTCGTGCCCGAATCGGCGGCGGCTGCGGGGGGACGACGCTGAGAAGCAGGACCTCCTGCTGCTCTCCTCGGTGATCTGCGACGGCGAGGACCTCGGCCCGTTCATCCGGAAGGCGTTCGCGTCGGGCCGGCCTGAGCTGCTGCTGCAGCACCTTCGGCAGTTCGCCCGGTCCAAGGAGTCGGAGATCGAGGAGGTCTACAAGGCCCACTAACAGAGGACTTCATGCTGGCCCCGGACATCGAGTGGTGGTTCCATGGCCCCCCGGACTTCCAGCACATGATGCGCATCCTCACCGGAGTCGCACCGGAGTCGCACATGGAGCCACGGCTTGACCCAGACCTTGGCCTCGTACAGCTTCTTCTTGCCGTCATCGATCGCCTCCACGGTCAGGTGGTGCAGAATCCACGGTCAGGTGGTGCAGAGTGCCCGCCACCACATGCTCTCTTGCCTTCACCACGCTCCCGAACTCGAGAAGGGCATTCTCCTTCTTGTTGTGCTCGTCGACGGCGAACCGGGCGAGATTATCGACCTCGGCGCTGTTCCGATCGCCCTCCGATTCACGCACGCCGCCGAGGGTGGCCATCCCGACCAACGAGCCTCCTTCCCCCGCGCCGGCCTCGAGCTCATGCCAGCCCTGCGCCCGCCGCCCCTGCCCGCCGGATCTGCCGGATCAAGCGCAGCGGCCTCGAGCACCCTGGGCCCGGATCTGCCGGATCGAAGCACGTCGGAGCCGCTCCCTGCGGCCACCTTTTCTCCACGCCGGCCTCGAGCTCCCGCCGGCCCACCCTGTGCCCGCGTGCCGCCCGGATCCCTCTCCCGTCTCCGACTCTCTCGCTCTCTCCCGGACTTCTCTCTCTCTTCTTTCCTTTCTCTCCTCCATTCTCTCTCTTTCTTTCCTTATCTCCTCTCTCTCTCTCTCCTAAAAACCAGAGACCCCTTTTCTTTTCTTTTTGAGCCCTGCCGTTCACCCGATCAAGACATCTCGTGTGTGTCCCTACACATGAGACACCTTGTGTCTTTACACATGAGTCCCACCTACCCCTTGTGTCCCGGTGGTGTCCCGGTGGATGGGATCCCGTGCTTTAGTGCTGGTATGATCGCACCCGTTGATGGGATCGTGCCTTAATGCTGGAATTCTGATGGGATCCAATGCTTTAGTGCTGGTATGATCGCACCCGTTCTTTTGGATCCGATGCTTTAGTGCTGGTATGATCGCACCCGTTGATGGGATACGGTGCTTTAGTACTGGAGTTCTGATGGGATCCGATGCTTTAGTGCTGGTAGGATCGCACCCGTTCATGGGATTCGGTGCTTTAGTGCTGCCGTCCATGCATCCCGATCCGACCACGTATGGCCCTTGCACCCGATCACAGCCATCCATGCGGGCTGGGTCTGGTGCGAGTCGGGAAAGGGGAGCTCATGTTGCTTGACCCGCGTGCTGTGCTCCCTTGCTTCCTAATCATCTACCAGGCAGCTCCTCCTTCCGCTCCAGTCCGCGCCCATCGGTTTTACTGGCTGCCGAAGCCCTAAGCCGTTTGATCCGGCCGCCTTAGCGTCCTGCGCCCGCCGTCCGCTGCACCTTTCAGCTTTGTCAGCCCGCCTTGCATCATATGCCCTTGCGCTTTGTCAATTCGCCTGTCCCATCGCCTCGCTCTGTGCCCTTGCGCCTTGGTCTTTTTGCGCTCTGCGCCATACCAATCCGCCTTGCACCTTTTGATCCTCTTTAGTTCCGGTCACACTTGTCTTGTGCCGGCTTTTAGATCTTCTTTAGTTCCGGTCACACTTGTTTTGTGCCGGCGTTTGGATCCTTTCTCGTTCCGGTCACACTTGTCTTGTGCCGGCTTTTAGATCCTCTTTAGTTCCGGTCACACTTGTTTTGTGCCGGCGTTTGGATCCTTTCTCGTTCCGGTCACACTTGTCTTATGCCGGCTTTTAGATCCCCTTTAGTTCCGGTCACACTTGTTTTGTGCCGGCTTTTGGATCCTTTCTCGTTCCGGTCACACTTGTCTTGTGCCGGCTTTTGATCCTCTCTAGTTCCGATCACACTTGTTTTGTGTCGGTTTTTGGATCCTTTCTTGTTCCGGTCACACTTATCTTGTGCCGGCTTTTGGATCCACTCTCGTTCCGGCCATTCTTGCACACTAGATCGCGTGTTATTCTATTGAGTCTGACTCATAGTGATCGTTTATCAAAGAATGACTCTGGTTATCAAATGATTGAACAACCGGGATCATATCTTATAAGAGGTGTCAAGTACTTGCTTCGGCCGGGTGCTTGCCTCTTATGAGGTCTCATGCATTCACATCTTTTCTTAGCCGCTCTCTCTCCTTTCGGCCCCCCTTTATTGCCGACTTCCATCACCGTCGGCTTCCTCCGCTCCGATCCTTCGTGATCATTGCCAATTCTCCCGGTTGACCTGTTTACAGGTTGGACGGGTTCCCCCGGTTGTCCTGCTTGCAGGTCAATCGGGTTTCCAGGACGACTTGCTTGCAGGTCGCCCTGGCACTATCTTTACTTTTCAACATAAAAAAAAAAAAGAGTTATTTGATGTAATTTTTTTTTTTTTCTTTCTTTCTTCTTCCTTTTATTAAGCAAACTGATGTCGGTTTATACCTTACATCAGTTTGACGGGGGTAGATGTAGTGTGTTAGTGTGTTAGTATTCTATTAGTCCCACCTCGGTTGTGGTAACATAATGGTGTGTGTTCCCCCTCTATATAAAGAGAGGTAGTCTTATGTAATGTAATTTGTGAGATAAATGAGATAATGAGATAATGTAATTTGTAACGGGGTGCAGGACGCGGCGACGGCGTCGGTATTGGCGTTCTCCGGCAGGGGGAACCGCCGCATGAGCTTCCCCATCCGCCGCTCCATCCGCAGGTACTTCACCCCGGCGGCGTCCTTGTCCTGCTCCTCCCGCCTGCGCTCGCCGCTGATGGTCAGCACGTTGCCGTCCTCCACCTGGACCTTGATCCCCCCGCAGCCGATCCCCGGCATGTCGACCTCGAACACGTAGGCCCCCGGGAGCTCCTTCACGTCGGCCGGGGTCCGGGCCATCGCCTTGCGGTCCCGGACGTAGGACCGGGTCGGCGCGTTGAACGCCTTCTCCGCCTCCTCCGGGATGTCCATCAGCTGCTGCAGCGCCGAGAACAGCGGATCCTCCATACCCACCATGAACTCCATCCTCTCTCTCTCTCTCTCTCTCTCTCTACTGATCTCCGATCTGAAGTGATGGTGGCGGTCTCTCTCTCTCTCTACTGATCTCCGATCTGAAGTGATGGTGGCGGGTCCTGAAGGGGTTTATATGCGGTGGGGTGGTGAGGCGGAAGTTTCTGGAGAGAACCGGACGTGAGGGGATCTTCGAGGTGTGGAGGGTTCGCGACCGTGGTCGAACGTTCCGACAGCTTCCAGATAGGGACTGGTATTTCCTTAAAATGACGAAAATACCCTCGTTATGTGTTCACGTGGCAACCGAGAAGGTTGAGTCCATGTGGCCGGTCTCTGGTACGTGTCGGCGTCCACTATATGCAGGACCGGTGCCGACCGGAAAGGCCTGTTTGTTCTTCCGACCGGCAAAGTAAAGGCTAGTAAATAGTAGTTGGGCCTAAGGGTGTAAAACAGGCCGGGCCGGGCCTATACCTCAGTCCGGGCTGGATCGGGCCTAGAGATCCTAAGCCCGGGAATCCTTGTGGGTGCAAAAATTGTACCGGACCGGATCAGAGCGGCATGGGCCCGCGCAACGGCCCAAGTGGGTAAGCCCGCCCGGGTTCATGGGCCCACTCTACGGGGCTCGCAGATCAAGCCCTCCCCCTTATTGGGCCCGAACAACGACCCAATAAGGTCCCAGCAAAGAGGCCCAGAACCAGTGCCACGTCATCAGCGCCACGTCATCACTGCCATATCGGGCGCGTGCCTACGCTATAAAAGGACCCCCAAGGCATCCAGGAAAGGGGTTGGTCATTCGATCAGAGGAACAGGGATTCCAGATCCAGAGCCAGAGCCCTCCATTCTTCCTCTTGAACTCTTCTAATTGCTCCGTGCAAACACATTGTAAGAAGCTTCCCTCGGCCACCCACCAGGGGATTGGAGAGTTGGCAAAGCAACTGATGCTTTGGTGATGAGGTTGTGGGTTCAACTCTTCCTCCCCTCGATTTACCCAGGAGTGAAGTGGGAATTGCCGAGTGGGTCGGGCTTCACTCCCGGAGGGATTAGTCCGAGCCTGAAGTGGGCCATTGCCCGAAAGGTTTCGGGACACCCGCCGATGTCAAAAAAAAAAAGAAAAAAAAAAAAAAAAAGAAAAAAAGAAGCTTCTCTCGGCCTGTCGAGAGAATGCTCAATCCTCATTTATTCAAATTATAGTGAAGATCAGGTGGCACCTCTCGCCCGGAGACGTAGGTCGTAAGACTGAACTCCGTCACCAATCCTTGTGTCATCACTCTCTACTCTCTCTATCTACTCTCCCAACTCTCTAACTCTACAAACCATCAACATTCAATCAAGGCTGTGGGGCGAGGTTCCCGATCAAGACGGCTCAAAAATTTCCCCCCACAATCCTTATCAGGCCGGGCTGAGGGTATGAGCCCGGGTCCGGCCAGCGTATAAATATATTGAGATTTTTGTGTCACGTCAGGTCGGGTTTACACCAAATACCGTATGTTTTTTAAATAAATTTTTTTTTAGGTTCGAACTCAAGATCTCAGAGTTTAAAGCACAGTCAAACCCACTGCATTAGTTATTATTAATAAACAACATGTACAGTTTATGTATATATATACCAAAACTATGGTATTAGGATCGGCCTTTCGGGCCGGGCTCACGGGCTTCCTTTCGGGTCGGGCCGGGTTGCGGGCTCAAGGTGGCGGCTTGTGCCCGGCCCATGCATTTTTCAGGCCGGGCTGTTGACCGAGTCAGATCGGGCTCGAGCTGTTGACTTTTGGGCCGGGCGCGAACCGATGGGCTTTTTTTAAACCCCTAGTTGGGTCGGTTAAATTTTCTGATAGACTAGAAGATAGTATTGACCAGTAAAATAAATTATTATTTCTGAACCATTGTTTGACTTGACAAGTGAAGTAAATTATTATTTTTTATTTTATTAAAAATTTTCAGATCGTGATTAACCACTACATCAAGCTCAAATTTTTGTAAAAAAAAATTACAAAACAAGATACCCAAACCGTAGCTGTGGATCTTGTTGGAGGATCCCGTGGTGGTGATCAAAATTGCGTCGCGGTGGAGATCCGATTGGCGTGATGGTGGAGATCCGGCACGATCGGAGGAACCAGCTGTAAAATCATTTCTCAATCTTTCTCGTCATGGTGGAAGAAACAGAAACAGTGGTAGCGTTCGAGGCACGAGGGACGAGGAATATCACGGGACTCTTCTGATCGTGTTGGTGCTGATGTAGCATTCTAATAGTAAATCAAAAGGTTTACTAGGTTTTTTCAGAATAAAACTTTTTTACTACTACTACTAGTATATCCCTTGCCAGTTACTTTACTATGACTTTATGGATCCAAACAGAGCGAAGTAAAACTTTCACCATATTTACTTTACTAGTTAGCCTGTTGACCGAATACAAACAGGCACAATGTCTGCATTGGACGACTGAGTGCCATCCCTTGGGGCACTGTCCAACCTGTTTAACCAACTTTCTTTCTCCAACTGATCACGTGGCATCTGATCACAGCCAGCACTTTTTACTGTCGGTAATGGCTGAGCCTCTGAGTAATAGACGGGGAGGGGGGGGGGGGGGGGGGGGGGGGATGTGGATGCATGGGATGACTATGATCTTACCACTGCAGGTCGTCCAGTGAAAGACGGCAAGTCAGGTTGGATGCATCGGATGGCTGTGATCTCGTCACTGCAGGTCGTGCAGTGAAATTAAGATGGACAATCCGGTTAACAAATTTTACCCATCTTTTAAAGCTCAACTGCACATGATTATCGTATTCTCAGAAAACTGCACTCGAGGGAAGGGGTGGGGTTTTCCAAAGTCATCCTTTTTTTTTTTAGGGGGACTTAGTCTAAGGTTACTGCTAAAGAGAAATGCTATTCAGCGCCGAGGTTTTTTCGATTTCGCCAGCCCGATTGACGTGGCAGCGTGTAACTGGTGCTATTAAAAATTTTAAAATCACTAGTGGGTTTCGGCCACCAGTTGCACGTTGCAACGTCAATCGAGCTGGCGAAATCGGGACAAACTTTCGGGTTGAATAGCATTGCTTACTGCCAAAAGATACAAGATGGCTAAATGACAGTCAAAATAGCCATTTGTTATGCAGTCCCTACTAAGAGTTTCAAAATAACTGCAGGAAACTACATCAAATAAACGGTTAAATTATGACAAAAGACCGATTTACCATCCCGACTCCGAACAAACCATGTGTGAAAGAATATCGCTGATATTTAGCGTATTATCCACTAAAAATAATATTTACTACCAAATTACCACTACTGGTTTAAAACGTTGATAAATTTACCCATGTGCATCTAACTGTTACTTTAATTTATAACTAACTGTTACTATACACCATTAAAACCGTTGTTCGAGAACCTATCATATTTTTCTCTTAAAGCCCCTAAATTTCATCAGATCTCCCTCGTCGAGAAGAAAATTTGAAGTCAAATTTTGACATCGTGCAACATAAAATGAAGAATCCTATAAGAATTCAACAAAAATAAGCCTAAACTGATCAAATCGAAGATACCCTCTCTCTGAAATTTTATTTTTGAATTTGTAATATGAATAATAGTAGTCATGAATATATGTACGCGATGAAAAACAATAAAAATTTTATTATAAAACAGTGGATTATTTTTTTTAAAAACTAAATGTATAAATTAAAAATATGCAAAATCCTAATTTTTAATTATTTTAAACTAAATCTAAAAATCAATTGTTACTTCTATTAAACACATTCATATTCCATATGTGCATAAATGATTCAAAACTGATTTTTTTATAAAATCTGCTATTAAGTAATATCCATATGAACAATAAATTTTATATTGATTAAAATATAACTTTTTATAAAAGCATATAATAGTTTTAGATTTTTCTTGGGATATCTACTATGAATCAACATTCATAAGAATAATAGCTTTTAAATTGAAAAAAGTATATATTTTTTTATAAAAGTATCTGATATTTTTAGATTTTATTTGTGAAATCTACTAAGAATCAACATTTATATGAATAGTAACTTTTTGATTGAATGAAATATAATTTTTTTATAAAAGCATACGATATTCTTAGATATTACTTATGAATCTGCTAAATTTAAGAATATAATTATTACTTGTCAAAATTAATTAATGGATAGCAAATCACTAATAGAGACATGTTTATTACTTGTCAGTTCTTCGAATAATCCCGAATTGCCGAATAATCTCAAAAAATCATGAATAATTCTACAAAAACACATGAAAAATCCTAAAATCTTCAAAAAAATCTTAAAATTCTAAGTAATATTGAGAAAACTACTAAATTTCGATAATTTTTTCCAAATCTTTACCAAACTTGTCCGAACTGAACCGAATTGACTCACGACCGAATTACTGTTGAATTTAAACTTTGTTACTATGCATGTGGATACAGATACCCGGTGGATGAATCAACTTTCAGTTTCGAACTTAGAGCCGCAAGTCGTGACATATGGCATTCTAGAGAGAGTGTTAGCTAGGATTTTGCTAAAGGACCTCGGGAAGAAGTTTATCGAAGAATTAGAGGAGGTGCTCCGCGGCCAACTGATAGACATGGAAGACAAATCAGATCCTAAGAAAAAAAAGGAAGAGAGAGAGAGAGAGAGAGAGAGAGAGAGAGAGAGAGAGAGAGAGAGAGGTGGCGGCAGGTGGTGGTAGCGGTGGCAATGGAGGAGGTGGTGGTGGTGGCGGTAGGTATAAGAGATGGTGGCGGTAGGTGGCAGGGGAGGTAGAGGTGGTGTGTGTGTGTGGGGGGGGTGGGGGGGGGGGGGGGGGGGGGGGTCGTAGCAGGTGGAGGAGGTGGTGGTGGCAAGTGTAGGACGTGGTGGTGGTCGGTGAGAAGGGAGGTGGCGGTGACAGCGGCAAGTGCAAGAGGTGGGGGGGTCGCGGCAGGTGGAGGAGGAAGGGGTGATGGCATGGAGAGAGAGAGAGAGAGAGAGAGGGGGGGGGGGGGGGGGTGGCGCTGCACCCTCCAGAGGTTGGATGCCGGCCGAAAACCACAGAGAGAGGAAGACATAGGAGGGAAACACAGCAATAGAGAAAAAGGGAGAAATAAAAGATTAGGGGGGGGGGGATCAGATTTCTTGTAATTTATGTCATATTAAACGACGGTCTTAAATCGTCGTTTAATATGTAATAGCGAGAATTTGTAAAAACCATTTTAATGATAATATACGACTGTTTTCGACCGTCGTTAACTAATTCGACTGTCGTTTTATTAACTACAGTTTCCGACCATCGTTAATTTATGTGGTTGTAGACACACGAATTTCATCGGACCCGGACCCAACTTATGTGTGCGGACACGGATGCAAACCCGACTCGCACCCGGCAAAAGGGGGGCCGGCCCTACTATGACCGAACCCCATGAAGGGGGGGCCGGCCGGCCTTGCAAGGAAAGAAAGAAAAAAAAGAAAAGAAAAGAAAGAAAAGAAAAGGAAAGAAAAGAAAGGAAAGAAAGGAAAAGGAAAGAAAAGGAAAGGAAAGAAAAGAAAGAAAAGGAAGGAAACACCGCCATGCGCGGGGGGAGGTTGCGTATGACGTCTGCACACACCCGGATCTGCGCCGATCCCTCGATCCGACGCACAAGAAGAAGCGCCCGATCGCCATCGATTTCGTGTGTGAAATTCAGCCATAATTGCACCCGCCAGAAAAGGAAAACAACTAAATGTTATTCCCCTCATCAATGGATGAATAAATCTAGGGCAATTATGAGAGAGATACAAAAGGAATTTAAAATTAAAAGTTCTCATATCTCTCTCCCCTCCCTTTTGCCTATAAATAGAGGGGGTGGGGGAATAAAGAAGAGGTCGAAGACTGAAGACGAAGCGCGGGAGCTCTGCAGAAGAGGAGACGCTTCTTCACCGACCCAAGGCTTCACGAGGCACAGTCAAGCCTGTCCCGAGGGATCGGCTTACTGAAGGCCCTCATCAACGTGAAGACCCTTGCACACGAAGATCAAGACTTCGACTCCGTGCACAAAGAAGAAAGCTCGGAGAAGAAGACCCTTCGACTCCGAAGACGCCAGAAGCAAAGGCCGGAGAAGAAGCTCGGAGCGGCACTACCCCGTCGGCTCCAACAAGTCCTCGATCCCGATCAAGCTCCAAAGCCCAGAGGAGAGAAGCGAAGCGTCATCACCCCGTCGTCTTCGACCAACGCCTGTGCCATCCACGAAGAAGAAAGCCTGGAGCAGATCGTCTGAAGCATCGCTACCTCGTCGTCTTCATCAACAAAAGCCGACGCTACAACTGTCGCACGAAGACCGTCGCTACCCTCGTTGTCTTCATCAACAAAAGCCGACGCCACAACCGTCGCACGGAGATCGGTGCCACCCCCACTATCTTCAAAAGCATTCTTCGACTCCGATCACGCCAAAGAAGCTCGGAGAAGAAGAGAAGTTCAGTCGACACGCAACCGTCAAAGCACCGGAGAAGTAGCCCACGTCGTTCGAAGAAGAAGATCGAGTTGACGCTGAAGCTAAAGCCAACGCAAGAAGCCAAAGCAAAGCCCCAGTAAAGCCCGCGCCAAAGCAACGCAAGTGCCAAAGCCAAGCGACTACGCCGACCACGAGCAAAAGCACCGCACGTTCTAGCCGATACGACGCGAAGTCCGGAAGAACGAAAGCATCGCAAGTCTCTCTAGGCTACGTCCAAGTGCAAGCGCCGAAGCAAAGCAAAAGCCAGAGCCACGCCGGAGCCAAGCCAAAGCCAAAAAGCCGAAGCCAAAGCCAACGCCAAAAGCACGATCGACGCCGCGAACCGACGATCAAGGACGCCAAGGTCAAGCAAGGAACGAGAAAGACGCGAAGACCGAGGAACGAAGCTGAAGACCCCCTAGCCGAGAAAGCGCGAAGCACGGAAGGGACAAAAGAACAGCGGAAATTCCTTAGCCTCTCCAAAACCCTCACCCTGTAAAGACCCCTGTCCTGGGCAGCCCCTTCAGAGCTCTCGCACGAACACCACGTGGAGACGCGGATCAAAGGGATCCTCCAGAAGATCTTTCCCACAATCCCCTGATCAAAATTCGCCGCAACCCGGACTCGCTACACCCGAGCCACCCGGGTCCCGGCCACACTTTAAATCTGATTTTGCGCAATAAAGACGACCCGTGCCTTTTTTCGCTGTCAACAATGGTATTTCTCATAATTTGGTGTTATGAGATCTCCATCATTGATACTTGATGATCCAACCAGATTCACGAATCCATCAACAAGCATCTCAAATTGGTTTCGGTCCGGAACTTGCTCCACCTTTCTTCCGCACTCACATGTTCGGGATTCAAGGCCGCAATGGTCTTCTCCTTGGAGATCTTTGAAAATTGAGAGAAACGAATCAATACCTTATTGTCGAGAGTCATCCAATCCTTCCTCGAACATCCGCTTCGTCTTGCTGCCTTTCCCCCTAAATGGCAAATAGAGGTCATTCTATCCGAATCTTCCAATTCTGAAATTTATACTATTGACTTTCCCGAATCTCAAAATATCTTCCACCATAGATACACCCACTACGAATTCCCATACACCGAGCATGAAGCTCTGATACAATTGTTGGGGATACGGGTCCCCCGATAACCTCGCATGAGAGTTGAGCGAGCACCGAACCCGGATCCCATCGATTCGGGCAAGCACCGTGGCGATCCGCCGGAGGCAACAAGAAGGGACGTGTGCCACAGATCGAGGAATCAGAAGCCCACAAAAATCATGCCAAATAATCGGCACGAAAAATACGGAGCAATCAACCACACAATATTACGAAGCACAAAATATCTGACAATCAACGATTAGATTAAACTATCGTAAAATTACATCATGCATTGGGTCACCGCTTATCGGACCCTCACAAACCCTTTCTCAACCTCCTCTCACAAAACACACGAAATAGAAATCCATCTGAGAGATATAGAGGTACCGAAAGATCCACCAAGAGGTGAAAGTTCCTGAAGTCGAAGCCGAGGAAGGCGCCAAAGAAAACAAATGATGATCCGCACACTGTATCCTCATCCTCCATCTTCTTTCATTATTTTTTTATCTTCTCATTCTCTCTTCCTTCCTTCCTTCCTCTCCCTTCTCTCCTTGCGTCAAGCTCTAGATCGGGCCTCTCATCTATCCTTGTCCTTCAATCCGCTCTCTAAACCATCTAACAAAAATCCACACCACGTGTCGCCATGAGCCTGGGGGGAGAGGGCCCCCCCTCCTTCCTTTTCTCCTGTGAACCTCCTTTTCGTAGAGATCTCGATCTTCACATAGTTGTCATCGGCGATCCCAAGAGTTTCTAATCTTAGATTAAACCCTAAGCCACCCTTACTCCACTTAAATAGGTGAGAAAACGTAAGCCAAATGGAGACCCAAAATCCCTCTAAAATTCAGCTAACATCGACTTAACCGCAGCTCCACCAACCCATACCCACGCAAGAAAAGCCCGAGCGTGTTTGGGATGAGGGCTTGGGCCAGATCTTGGACGGGCTTCAAAGGGTCAAAACCCAAAACATAAAGAAAGTGAGAACATTGATCGTGTGGCTGTGATTAGAGATGGCAACGAGCCGGGCTAAATAGGAAACCCGACCCGACCCTATTAAGTTGGATTTGGGATGGAACTAGTTAGGTTTAGATGGGTTTAGGATTTACAAAATAAAATTCGATCAGGTTTGGGACGAGGTTGGGATTAGCCTTTCTTGATCCGACCCGACTATATAATTGTTATTTATTTTGCCGTTTGATAATTTACTCAAATATAGTCTAGTATCTTATTTTATGTGTACCAATACTATATTTAAGGAGATAATACAATTCATACATTTTGTTTATAAAATTTCTAGAATATATATGATTTACCCTATCCATATATTTATGGTGTTTAACTTGTTGTAGCCTTGTAGTAAGTTATATATTAATTTTCATTATAGTAAATCTATTTAATTCATTCATTATATATATTAACAAAAACATAGAAACATTTGTTTAATGTTATAATGAATTTAGATCTCAATATGTCCATTGTTTCTCTTAACGAAAATAAGTTTAGTTCAAAATATAATCAACTAGTTTTGATATGTCCAGCATAAACATAATTGGGATGTGATTGGATGGGTTTGGGTTTGGGTTTTTACTAGTATTAGTAAGACGGGGCTTGAGATTAATCATTCAAACCCAACACGGGCTCTGGATGGATTTGTAATAAGATATTTCTTAGTGGGATGGGGTCCAGATAGGTCGACCCTTGCCATCCCAAGATGTCATGAGGAGGGCCCACCAACCGGGGCCAACATATTGGAGAAGATCCAAATTCCTAAATGTGGTGAGGTGTTCTCGATGTCTCCAGACCTCCCCTATCCTTCCGGAAGCCATGAGAAGCTTCGCCCGCATTCTCGAAGAAATCCCTCTCTCTTTCTCGCCCTCCAATCCCCCTCAACCCTCTATATAAACACCCCTCTCCCCCCGTAAGCTGGCAATCGAAGCTTTTCGAAACCCTAGAAACCCCAAAACCAAGATCCGATCGATATGGACCCGAGAATGATGGTGGGCGCCGACTCCCCCCTGCTGTGGATGCTGCGCCACTCGACGGAGATCCGGAAGAGGTGGAGAAGGCGTTCAGCGCCCCGGCCCGGACCTACGTCCGCGACGCCCGCGCCATGGACGCCACCCCGGCGGACGTGAAGGAGCTCCGGGCGGCTACGCCTTCGTGATCGACATGCCGGGGGGTAAAATCCGGCGACGTCAAGGTTCAGGTGGAGGACGGCGGCGTGCTGGTCATCAGCGGGGAGAGGAGGCGGGAGGAGGAGGGGGAGAAGGAGGTGGTGAAGTACCTGCGGATGGAGCGGCGGATGGGGAAGCTGATGCGCAGGTTCTCGCTGCCGGAGAACGCCGACACCGACGCCGTGACGGCGGTGTGCCAGGACGGGGTGCTCACCGTCCACCGTCCCGAAGCGCCCGCCGCCGGAGCCCAAGAAGCCCAAGACCATCGAGGTGAAGGTCGCTTGAATCGGACGACGTGGTTTCACCACAGACTGCAGTGTTGTGTATGTTCTCTCCTGTTTGGAAAATGTGGGCTGTGTTTCTATTCGTGGTTCTTGCTGTTGTGTGTTTTGTCTTTGTGCGAATGGGTCATGGGGAGGATGGTATGTTCGTTGACAGTTGGGAAATTTTGCAATAAATTCCAGTTTCTTCTATATTTCAACTCGAGCGATTGCTATTCAGCCATCTGTTTCCATCCAGATTGGGCCATCCTGCCGTGGCACCTGATCACAGCCGCCCTTTTCCGGCAGTCGGGGCTGAGTGCGATTCGCCAGATGGAAGTAGGTGCAATGGACGGGTTTGATCACGCCGCGTTAGGATGGCCTAACCGGATGGAAAATTCCTTGAGCTCGTCCAGGATATTGACTCTTTACCTTCAATTTTGGGGTAAATTACACTTTACAACCTGAAGTTTACCTCAAAATCATATTTTGCCACCTTCAATTCAGTTTTGATTCGATGGAAATTACAAAAGAAGAGTGGGTTTTTTGGCATGTACTCCCTAATAATATTGATATTGCAAACAACCTCTCCTTTCAAGTTTTACACATAACCCCTCATAGATCTTGATTTTTTTTAAGGAAATCTTTACAACCGTTTGATCCTTGAACATCACCCTCATTGTTGCACAAAGACCGACTAGTCCAAGGGTAAATTGGTCAAAAAAAATTAGCTACATTAATTTTTTTTTTTGTGAAAATCAAGATATGAGGTGGTTATTTATATATAAAACTTATAAAATATAAAATTGAGTACTTTGCTACAGTGATTTTCACTGTAGCAATGTGTTTTTAACAACCATGGTGAAATCATTATAACTACTATAGTAAATTCACTGTAGCTGCTACAATGATTTTACAGCAGCAACGTGTTTTTTAGCAATCACGACAAAATCACTATAGCTTCTATAGTGATTTCATTGACGTTGCTACAGTGAAATCACTATAGCAGCTATAGTGGTCTCTCGCTAGGTCTCGAAACTCTACGTTTTGTAGGGATCATGTGAAGTTATATTGACAATGGAAGTTTGATAAATTCGGCAACTTACCATGGTTATTTTAATCTTTTATTAACCAAAAGAATTGTTGTAATTAATATGCTAAAATGTGGACCTGGGCGTAGAGGAAAAAGTTGTCTGGGTCTATCCTAAAATGAAGCCGTTAAAATTGATTGGCTGCAAGCATTAACACTTTACCACCGTCATGGGTGGGAGGCCTCGTCGCTTAACCGTTTGGTGGACCGAGCATGTGCAGTACACTATTCTCTTGCTAGAATGGTGATCAAATACTATTCTCTACTCCATTTCGACTAGTACAAATGATTTCAACTACTGCAAATATTTATAGACTTTTTACAAATGAAAGTGAGTTAAATTTTTTTAAGTTTTTATAATGTTTTACAAATGAAAGCGAGAAGAATAAATTTTATTTTTTTATAAGTTCTTGGGGGGTTAGGCAGACGCCTACTTATATTAGAAGAGTAATTTAACCAAAATTTTGCAAAATACTATAGACTAGATCCCCAACCATACTCCAAAAAGTCTAAAAATCCGAAAAATGATCGAAATAGGATATAAATAAGTAAATAACTAATAGTATAAATTTTTTTGTAAAAAATTATTATTTGAAGTCCTTTACTAAATTAGAAGAACAAGTGCTTAGGACATAAACCAAAACAATACATACAGCTACATCTAACTTAAGTATGAATTATACTACAAAAATATCATCAAGAGTTTTTAAATATTTTTTAAGCAATTAATTTTGAATATTTATTTAAATTTCAAGTCAATAAAAAGGAAAAAAAAACCCAACCCCTGTTGATGCAGTATGTCTTTTTGAAAGAGGCGTTATATATATTTGCACATGTCGGTTTCGGCTTGGCACTCGAATTTGATCGGCACATATACGTTTTTTTAATTTTATTTATTGTGCTGGCACTGCCAACATTCCCAAAATGCCCCCGTCCCCTACCTCTAATCATCCCAACCCTCGACCCCTGACCTGACGTCCGCCCCATCCCATGCTTCTGACATCGTCATCCTCTCCTCGCCACCCTCTTCCTCATTCTTCTTCCTCTTCCTTCTTCTTTTTCCTGCTTCTTCCTCCCTCTTTTTTTCCCGCATCAAAACACATAAAAAACATGTCGGCAATATTGTCGATTTCGGCCACCAACAGATTTTTTATGTGGTTTAGGGTTTTGACGCGGGCGGGGAAGTGTTGGGTTTTGGCTTGCAAAAGCCAATACTTGACAGGATCATGCGCACAAATTCTCCAGATCGTGCGCACGTATGGCTAATCGCAGAAAGTCGGGCGAGTAAATTCTGGAGTCATCATGCACATGATGTGATTATAATGCGCACAACCTTGTCTGAAGCCTGGTATCGCGGTCAAACCCGAAACATGCCTATTTTGGAAAACTAAAGTCATGTTTTCTCCTAAATAAAAGGGGATCAGTTGGGGCTAGAGGGTAAAGAGAAGGAGTGTTGCAGCCGTCATGAGAGAGGAAGTAAGCTTGTGTGTGTGTGTGTGTGTGTGTGAGAGAGAGAGAGAGAGAGAGAGAGAGAGAGAGAGAGAGAGAGAGAGGTCCAGTCATCTCTCTCTCAGGTTCTCATATCTTCATCAAGCCTCCTCTACATGTCATCCCTAACATCTTCATTGGTTGACTATCTCTCATCGCTTCATACTCTCTTGTGTAGTCCCATGATTTGTTTTCGTTGTGGTATTGTTCTGAGTTAAGGGTTGAGATACGCATGCGAGGGTCCAAAAACGGTGGTCTACCGTAGGTGATTGTAATCTCTTGATAATGGAAATCATATTCCTTGATTGTCGACATTCCTTGTTTATTTAGTTGTGCCTTGTGTGCCGTGTGCATCTACTTTTTTGTATTGTACAGTCTGCGAAAAAGCATTTGTATACACAGGCTAGCTCCATCTGCAGAATTGTTCTTCACCAAACCCATGCTGAACTCGGAACTTTCTTTACTGCGACTTTATATCAGTCTCCTTTGCAGACCCCTTTCAAGAGTGAAGAAATGTTATATGAAACTTTCAAGGCCCCACCTTAGTGGTCCCTTACCCGAGAGGATCTAATCCAGAAAGAGGGATTTAGATAGATCGGCGTCTTTCGAAACTCGAAACATGACGAACAACATATGGGTGTATACCATCCACATCCTCAAGTGATACAAGTTTGCATCCTAGAACCATCTCGTTCACCATCTGCCACCCTTACACCCAACATGGTCGCAGAACCATACCCCTTGTGACCGCATGGCTCCGTTATCCAGTTCTTATCCTTGGCCTCATCAGTGGCCACCAAGAGATCTCCATAATTGATACTTGATGATCCAACCTGATTCACAAATCTGTTGACAAGCATCTCTACTTGCTTTCGGTCAACCCAGAGCCCTGTCTAGAACTTGCTCCACCTTTTCTCCACACTCACATGTCCGGGCTTCAAGCCCGCGGTGGTCATCTCCTTGGAGATCCTTGAAGTTGGAGAGAAACGAGTAAATAGCTTGTTATCGAGAGTCATCCAATTCTTCCTCGGACATTCGCTCCGTCTTGTCCGTCTTTCCCCCCAAATGGCAAATAAAAGTCATTCTATCTTAAACACGCGATCTAGTGT